>JAZDUH010000342.1:18525000-18957500 GCA_036419115.1 Scarus forsteni
AATCCATGTCTGATACACACCGATGATGAGTGCACAAGTTTTATCGCTTGCTGCCAAACTGAGTGTGAGATTAGCAACCCCAGTTCCTCCTCCCACTGCCTAGCATGTGTCTGTTTAAGTGATCAGTAATCATCACTAAATAGGGAAAACAAATCTACTTGCTAGTTTGGCTCCCTTAGTTGGATGGGGCCTATATGTGTGTGTAGTCTGCATTTTCACCACATAGACTAATATAAGATTTCCCAGGGTTCTCCAGTTTCCTCTCATAGATCAAAAAAATAAATGGCCAAGTGACTGCTCCAAATTGACCATGGCTGTGAGTTTATGTGATGCTTTTCCGCCTTTATGTGTAGCTGTGACCTAATGCCAGCACCCTCTCCCCCAATAAAACAGTTAGGGGTGCAAAGGAAAGATGCATGGATGTCACAACACAAAAATCATTAAGTCTGATGATAATCTAAAAAATCAGGGTGTTCCCAACCAAGGATTTTAATGCTCAGATCTAATTGGTAAGATTTTTGCCTAGAGTTGACAAATCAACTGAAAAGCTAACAGCAAAGAGACATGATGGTTTCCATTACTGAGTGAGTTTGATTTATTTATTATATACTCAAAAGCAATCAGAGGTGTAACTGTACCCATTTTTTAAGTCATGGTTCTGTACATTTTCCATGTTTTTGGTACATTTTTTAGAACCTTCTCTCCCCAAAATGTCACACATACTGGACATATTCTTTTTTACACAATTATTGTTGTACATACTCACACGTACGCACTCTCACAAGAACAACTGCCCTCATGCAACTCCACAGAAACAGACCTCTATAAAAAACATCAAGCCTTCTCACTCACATATCTCATTATTCAGTTCTTTTCCTCTCATCATATGGCACAAACTCAAAAATGCCCTGTTAGCTCAGACTTGTTATGACTTAAAGTTTGGCTGAAGACATTGTTTTTTTTTCACCGGTCAAATTAAGACGCTAAAGCCTTGAACCTCTTCTGTTTATGCTGACAGCACCATTAGAGTGAATCTACAAGGCTTAAAAGTTTCAGTGTAAGTTTAAATGTTGGATATGGAAAATGTAATCATTGCCAGTGGCCACAACATGATAATATCCAAGAAATCTCCTCATTGGAATCAATGTTTGGCTGTGCCATGCTGCAATAACAAAACATTTTACTGCATTTACAAATTATTTACTGCCCTGCTGGCTGACTGCATATGAGCAGTATGCTGGAAATCATTGTACAGTGAATAATGTCCTGTTAGTTTTTTTCAGTTTGATCCAGGGGAAATCTTCAGGGCTGACAAAGGAAGCCAATGCAAAAGTGCCAAAAGCTGTTGTACCTGTGTCCACTTGAGCTGGTTGCAGTAACCTGACACCCAAATGATTGAAAACTGTTTAGGATAGTGATTGATGACACCAGACTTTCAGATCAATTCAATGCAGGTCCTTGTTGCTGTAATCTTTTTGCTTATTGATACTGATACTAATGCTGATCATCTCTTACAATGCATACAAAAATCTCTGAAATTAAACATTTTTCATTGACCAAAAGCACATAGAGGAAACATGTAGTTTTAGACTTGGACTTGTGTTTCTCACCTGGTCTTGCTTCGGGACCTACCATCACCTACCATCACCCTTTAAGGACAAACTGCAACTCAAATCAGGGAAAATGTCTAACTGTTCAAATGCATTTAATGAAAGATGCTGCAGTTTGAACCTGAAAAAGTACAGAATATCGATTATTCCAACAAGAAAATCAAGTTAAATGACAAACCAAAGTGACCAGCAGGTGGCGATACAAGAGAGGGAAATATTGTCTTTTTTAACCAATTAGTTGCATTTAGATTAAATTTAAAAAAGTGCATCCCAGGGGCAAGAGCTTTTAAGAATGTAAATGTTACTGCAGCCGTAATAACCTTACATCAGTCAATACACACTGAACAGCCCTGTATTAATAATGCAGTCAGTAACACCATATAAACCATTGGTCATGAGGCAGCCACACCACACAAAACACCTACGTAACTTCAGCCTTTTTTTACAGACTCAACAGTGTTTTCAAGCATGAAATTACAAAGTCCAAAAAACTCAAAATTCTGCAACGTTAGCTAAGTACCCACTCAGTCAATATACAGTATATCAAGTTGAGAATAATTTGATACATGTTTAATTGCCTTGGCATGGGATAGAGAGAAACTGTGGAGAATGGCACAGATTTCGTTTTAATGTGCACGATTGAAAAATAATCACGACTTTAATACTCTCCATCAGTATACTCATCGTTAGGACTGAAGGTAGGATTTAATTGTTTGTTCACAAAGGTCCTGTTTACATTGAGACACTCACCTAAAAAGAAAAAGTTTTTCCTTCGCGTTTTCAAAAGCAATCTGCATTTACATGGAGATGATGCCAGAACAACTGAAAAACGCTGTAGTGTGCATGCCAGTCCAGTAGACGGTGATGTAGGTTTGCAGAAAAATAGTGCTGTTACAGTACACGTATGAAAAAGAAAATCTTCTCACAAAAAACAATGGTGAGTAGACGCTCAAAGACGCAGAGTTTCTTGTCTGGACAACAAATCTGTCAGGACAACAAACCTGTCGGGATGGTTTTGTATTCATAACAAACCAAGCACAGCAAGCAGCACACATGTTACACAGTACACGGCCAAAGCTATCATTGTTCCTGGTATGCACATGCAGCCTCCATGTGAAAGACTATTGCGCGTGCAGTGACGTCAGCGTATCACCCCAAAATGCTGAATCCCGTTTACATGGAGCTGGGCAGCAATGTGTTTTCAAAACTTTCCACTCTGGACTGGTTTCAGAAGTTTGCGGATTCATGCACTCCAGGCACCATTCCTATGTTAACGGGAGGTGAAAACGCGATGAAAACTCTTCGGATTTGGCCGAATCCAGCCTTGTTTAAACACGGCCTAACATACTCTGAACACAACCCCCCGTCCTGCCAGCCAGTTCCCCATCCAGCAGGGCATACTTCCTTCTGAGAGGAGTAAATGTGAATGACCATGTCGGTGAATTACCCTGGCTGACTAGATATTTTCCTGATAATATCATGGTTCCTCTTTAAAAGAGTTCTAGAGATTTAGCATTTTTAGAAACAAAATCATAATAAATGGTGTAGAAACATCAGTATTGTATCAAAACGAGGGCTGTAATGAAATGGTCAACTCACGAAACAATACGAAATACGAAACAGGGCTCACGATACGAAATACTCATGATACGAAATAAAGATTATGGAAAATCCGTAACAGTATGAAGTTGTGCAAAAATCTCATTTTCTTTATTTTCTTCCTAATACAGACATACAAAAAAATATTGCTGCATCAGAACAAAATAAATGCTCTTTGAAAAAAGAAAACAAAATTGTAGTTTTTTTCCCCCTTATTTAGACTACAGTGCAAATATAAACATATAATCTCAATAATGTATGCTTTGTTGATGTAAAAATCAGGATAACTACATTCTTGAATGAAAAGGAAAACAAATAGCAGTCCTCAGAGCTGCAGTTTAGACCTATAAATGTCTGAACTGTGAACTATAATATTTAGCCTATAACAGTGCATATACTTCTGATCTTCAAGTATGATCAAATTCTGTCAACTCAACAGTAGATGCAAAAGTCAAATTGTTTTTTATGCAGATTTACACAAACGTAGGGGAGCAGTTCTACTGTTTAGTGTGAAGGGACCAGGAAGGCGGGGCGAGCGGGTCAGAGTTCAGAGGAGAGAGTTAGTGTGTGTGTTTGAGCGAGGAGGGAGAGAGCCGTTAGCAGGAGGTGTAGAGATTACTACTCACTGTTTTGTTCCTGAATTAAAATTGTAGTTGGCGTGGTCACAGCCCACGGTGACTGTTAAATGACAGCAGGTATTCGCAAGCCGGAGTCACCTTTATTTTAACGTCTGACGGACGTTACAGTAAAACTGCTGCCTGTCTCCATTTCAAAGTAGTTGGTAGTTGTATTTCCCACAGCATACAGCAAATTGTAGCGGAATATTTTGCACACGGCTGTGTTTTGTCCATAATCTTCACACCGTCCTCTCGTCTTTTACATGGGACACCAAAATAGGTCCACAAAACCGATTTATTTGATGAAGGAGCGTCAGCTAATTCCTCCGCTTCGTCGTCCTCCATAGTGCAGCGAGTGTCTAGCTACGGGAGGTAAGGAGGGTTTATTTTGTGATTTTATTTTGTGCGTCTTTGAATTTTATTTCATCATTTTTTTATTTTGCGAAATTTCGTTTTCACCCCTAATCAAAACCATGACAACTGTAGCCGTATAAACATTAAGCCCATCATGGTTAAAATATGTATCTCAAAAACTCAAAATATTGCTCAAGTTGCAACACTACAGGACAACCTTGTTTGCAAATGACTGGCAGTTCAGCTGTGCCTTTCCCTAAAAGTTAGAGGTGTTGCTGCAGTTGCTCCCACAGAGAGCAGGATCTCTGAGGATGACATAAATTAGGTGACATGCAGGTACAAGAGGGCCCTTAGGGAACTAAAGGCATGTACTTGTTTTTCAGCAAGTTCCCACTGAGGCTCCTGCTGTGTTTAGTACTGGCTGCTCTGGTGCTCAAGAGGATACCTGATAAAGACCACAGGGGAAGCTCTCCTGCCTCAGGGTGCTCTCAGCAGGGACTTTTTAGGACTAATTTAGACCCCCTTATCCAAATATCAAGTAACTAGAAGCCTTAAATTCTTTCCCATTAGACACCTATGTGTTGGTTTAGTGTTTTTATGGACAGTTTTTAAGCCTTCAAGACATACTGATGTATTTTCTAATGAAGATAAGACAGTGTTGCTGATGCCCTTGATGATGATTCCTAAAACAGAACAGATTCCAGGCCTCATGCTCATTATGCCTGTATGTGTACTTACGACTCTCCCCTTTAAAGTAACCCATGTGAAATGTTTAGTATAAATGCGAGGTTAAAATCATATTTGTCTTTACTTTGCAAGCAGCACTGTTGTCATTGAAGTATATAATATTTATATCTGTATCATGCATGCATGATATAAAAGATAATTTTATAGTATTGATAGATAATGGTTCATACTCTTAGCAATCAGCTTTGGTAGATAATAAGTAGCCTAACTGATGTGATTTGCAGCTAATATCTTCACCATACATTATGTCCAATCATATTCCATATGGTTGCTCTATTATAAATTGTAACAAATGAACCTCAATCTTCTGACATGTAAAGTAGGCAATTATCTGCCATTATCTGTAATTACCTGCCAATATGACCTTTTAG
The DNA here is from genome assembly GCA_036419115.1 of Scarus forsteni. NCBI lineage: Eukaryota > Metazoa > Chordata > Actinopteri > Labriformes > Labridae > Scarus > Scarus forsteni. Next base: position 18,530,299 of record JAZDUH010000342.1, read on the forward strand.
CAGACCTTCTATATTTTATGATGCGGTGACACTAACTATGTTAACCATATACAGCTGTGTTTTGAAGCTCACTAATTTCTAAATGCATAGGGGTGTCTGGGTCAAATATGTCCATGTCAAAAAGTTCTCGACTCAGCCATGAAGTGAAGTGGGGTTCAAATCTTTGTATTTGTGGATCCAAAGTTCCAAACCATACTAAGTACATTTGGATCCTAAAAGAAACTGAATTATTCGAACTTAAATATGAAACTTATCTCTGCATTGTTATCTTGTCACTTCAGTTTTAATCCAAATAGGGGTTTCCAGGAGTGTCCTGCTGAGCCCATCTTCTCTTCTGCTTTTAGCTCCACTACTCTGGAAAGCTTTTGTAGAGCTTTGGCAAAATTGTTTTGGTGAAATAATGCCACAACAGGGACACATACAGTACCTGGATTCCAACCAGTATGTAACAAAAGCCCTTGTTTTCCTCAACATGGTGAGGTCCTGAGTGTTTATCAGTAATTTGCAAGGTAAACCTAATAAAGAGGCTGAGTGACCTATCCAATTACAGCAATTTGACCCCAAATTTAGTGGAACTAAGACAAACAAAAAAAAACAACATGGTGGTGAGTGTCTGAGGCTGCGTTTACATGGGGCCGAATATGGTCTGATCCGTTAAGTTTTCATTGCGTTTTGGCCTTGCGTCTAACAGAAACTCTTTGCAGACTGTCTGACAAGGGTAGCTTTTGAAAACTGGCTCCAGAGTGGAAAGTTTTGAATACGCGCTCCATGCAGCGCCATGTAAACCTGAGTCAAAGGTTTCAGGGTGAAACACCGACATGACTGCATGTGCATTACTCTTTCACATGAAGGCTGCGTGTGCATACCAGGAACAACAGCCTCGGCTGTCTGTTGAGTAACGTGTGAGCTCGTTTTGTTATCCAGACAAAACTATCCAGACAGAGTTGTTGTCCAAACTGATTTGTTGTCCAGAAAAGAAACTCCTGCTTTTCTGTGTGTCTACTCGCTATTGTTGTTTGTGAAAAGTTTTTCTTCTTCTTACGTGTATTGTGGCAGCGCTACCTCTCTGCAGACCTACAGCGCTATGTACTGAACCGGCATGCACACTAAAGCGGTTTGATTTGTCTCCACCATCTTTGTCTGAACGCGGATCGACTTTGAAAACGCAAAGGAAACATTATTGCGTTTTTAAGTCAGGAGCGTCTGTGTAAACGTAGCCTAAAGCTGCATTCACACCAAATGCGACTCCGCGATCAAAATCCCGTTGCCCACTGAAGTTGCATCACGTGTCAATAAATATCTCATTTTGGTCACTGATGCCTGACCCAGTGGCTCGGGGAAGTTATATCATATATCATATAATAGAATGTATAAGCTGACATTATTCCAGCTCTATCCTTTTCACTCACTTATCAAACACAAAACACTGCAGCTGATGCCCTGCAGCAGCATCGTTTGTGAGTTCTCTACGGTCCGTCTAGGTGGAACTAATGTACTCACTGACTAATGTTTCCCACACAGACAGAGATTGTTACCCTGTACTCTGAAGAAAAACTGTCTGTCACACACGCACACACTGCTGATTGGCTGTTGCCGCACAGCCACATACGACATTGCCTGAAAAGATCAAGTCTTTTTAACTTTGACATTGTGAAGTGATTGCCTTGAACGCTGCAATCGCATCATGGGAAGGTAAGCCCCACCCCATCGCGGCTGTACATTGACTTTGCATGGAGAGTGTCAAGTCACTTTAGGTGTGTAGACACTTTAAGGCTTCTGTTTCTGTTGCTGTTGTTGGATATACTTATAAATAAATTAATATCTATTTATTGTATAGCCACTCAATTAAAAAGTATCAAGATATGATTTTCAGTCCATATCTCCCAGCCCTACCTCATCCTCTCTTCTACTGAAACACCCTTGTGTCCTGTAATTGAGTGTGTTTTTTTGTGTAGTGTGCGTCAGAGTGTGTGTGTAGGGGCTTACTGTATGTTCCTGTCTATTGAGCTTTAATCTAGATAGCAGCATTGACATTCTGCCAACCAGCAGCTGCTATAATTTTCTGGACCTACGTTATTATGCAGCCTGACAGCTGTCAGCCATTTCCAAATCTTTAAATCTTATGATAATCCACCATGCTTACAAAAAAGCATTTGTTTAAAACACTCCGAATCCTTGTGTGATTAAAACTGCCTGCTCTAATGCCAACACCAGATCATAACTCGTCTACATCAGTGACACACAAACAAACCAACACATACACAGGCAGGCATACGTGCAAACACATTCACGGAAAGACAGAAAAATCAATGTGTACAAGATTACACAACTCCATCAAGAGAAATATAATAGTTTTAATGGAATCAAAGGCATCTCCTGGTTCCAACAAAGACTGATGACAAACCCCATCGTCTGCGCCCACACGTACAACACTCCATCACAAATAATAGAAAGCCTAATCTGTTTTGCATTTAGCTCCACAAAAGTAGACCCAAAGACAACAGATGGAGCAATTCTCAACATGATATTGAACATTCAGCATGGCATACAGCATCCAATGCGCACATTTGGATTGCTCCTTAATTGTTTTTTTTCGTATGGCTTGCACCATACGTGATTAACCATTAGGTGCCCTGTATCTCCTTTTTGGACACAATAAAAACTATTTTGATTTGTATTTTGATGATTTTAATGTATTTTTTCACACAGCTCCATCCTTTTTCTAGGCTTATTAATGCAGAAAGCACCTTTCTTTACCATGTGTCTACTTTTGAACCTACTGAATTCCATCACAGCTGTGATTTTGAATGCATGACAAATGCAACATATAACATGCAAAGAACAGTTTTAGTCATGCAATCAGTACACCAGGCTTTAAATTTGAGCACACAGTTTTATAGTATCAGTATATATATAGTATCAGTTATTTTATAGTTTTGCTTAATTTTCCCCTTGTGGCCTATTTGGGCATTAAACGTATTTTTTTTCAAGTGACAACCAAGGGCAGTGTGGAGATGTCTACAGCTCATAATAGAGTGATGCAGGGATGACATATTTTTTGTAGCCAAAATACAAGTTAGTAGTGTGCTGGTACTTTAGGCTAAAAAGTCTTTGCTGAAAATCTAATTTGTAAACTTACTTGGCTATTTTTTTTAGATAATCTTGATGAATTAACTTGACTTTCATGGTTAATTTAGGCTTAATGGGCAAAAGCAAAAAGCTTTTAAGCTCCTATGAAACTACAACATGGCCATTAACTTAGATAAGGCCCGACCGATACATCGGCCGGCCGATTTAATCGGCCGATTTTGGCCTTTTTCAAAGTATTCAACATCGGCCAGAGTTTTGCCGATGTAACGCCAATATATTTTTAATTTCTCATAAAACATTAAAACGCTATTAGGTGTCCAAGCCGCGCAGACTGATGACGTGAAAGACGGCGACGCGCGTTGGTGGTGGCTCTTCTTAGCTCTCTGCTGATGCTGTTGTGTGTGGATGACTCGCCTACACTCACACAGAGTTGTTATTTTAAGCCGGTAGTCCGACATGATGAGCAACTTTCTGCGGTGCACAATGTCCCGTTGCTGCTGTACACAGAGAGACGACTGAGCTCTGTGCCTCGCTACGGATCAAAATCTGACAAAAATCTGACAATGCTCGAAAAACAGAAGTATTTTCAGACCATAACATGAAAAAAGTGATACAGATCTCCCTGGCTTTTAGTGATTTTAAGGAAATGATTCCTCCCCAACTAACAAAAGTGTACCTAAAAGAGTTGGAAGTTGGAGAATTAATCAAAATTGTGGAAGGAAAGGACTGAAGTTAAAAAAAATATATATATATATATATATATATATATATATATATATATATATATATATATTTTTTTTTTTTTTGATTGAAAATTGACATAATTAAAATGCAAATTCATGACTTGTTACTTTGACCTGTCCATTTTTTGTTCACTGGATCTTATTTGTTGCATTTCAATTTTTGTGATTAATCCCTTTTCTCAAACAATCACAGTAAAAATATATATATGTATATGTCTCCCCCTTGCTCTTTTATGCTCTTTTATATATCTTCTTTCCAAATACAGTATGAAATCACATATTTCAAAGTAGTTTTAAAAGGGTTTAAGTGTAACACATAAAAACATTTTATGGACAGGACTGGTGTAAGTTAATAGAATAAAATCACTTTTTTCTAGAACATTTTTATTTTTTTTACAATGTTTTGACATGGCCACATGTTGGACTGTGGTTCCTATGAGTCCTATTTTTCTCTAGAGGTATTTAAGTGTTAAATCATCAATTTACTTTAAATAGATGATGTGGCTCTGGTTGACTTCTTCAGCTGAGGACCATAAATGGACATTGGGTTGTATTGCAGCTGAGCAAATAAATGAGGGTCATGAGGGTATGGTTTTCTTCTGGAAAATGGTGGATTGCCCTCTTCAGGTTGGGAGTGAGTCTTTGCCTTAAATTAGGTGTCTATATGTCCTGTTTATGAATAAGGTGAAAACTGGCTATGAGACTGCTGAGTGGTGCAGTATCTGAGTGGAGTAGGAGCTTAAATTAACCTTTTGTGTTAAAAAAGGGAGCTTAGCAGGAGGTCAATGCTCTGTGTTTTTTTTGCAACCCTCCCCTGTGGTCATGAGCACTTGGTGTTGACTGAAAGAATGAGATTCCAGATATATGCAGTCCAAATTAGTTATCTCAGAGGGTGGGCGTGATCAGTATTAAAGACAGAATGAGGAGCAAAGACATCTGGAGGGATCTTGAAATACACTCACTGTTTCTTCACATTGAATAGTGCCAGCTGAGGTAGTTCAAGCATCTGGTTGAATGCCTCCTGCTCGCTTTTCTGTGGAGGTCTACTTGGCATGTCCAAGGCAAGTTAACACCATAATGCAGACACATTCATTCTGTAGAGATTATTTGTCCTGTCTAGCCTGAGATCACAGGATCCACTTAGAAGAACTAAAAAGTGTTGGAAGAAGGGACACCAAGGCTGGAAAGTTTGATGTGCTACTTTTGCCCTGACAAAGCTGAAATCAAAAGGTTCTGATAGATTTCTGGGAATGTAAGTTTGATTAATGTTCATTATTTGGATTTTTTAAATCAAATAATTAAAAAATTGCGAACTCAATGTCAAAACAGTCATGACTACAATTTCTGCTGTGGTGAAGCAGCTTTAAATGATACATTTAAAAGTAATGTTCTACCAAGATTTAAAAAGCAGCTGTCTTTTTGAAGTGTAATGTTTTTTCTGTACATGTACTTTTTCAGACCAGTTATGTTTTGTAATTCTTAAATCAGTTAACGCAGCAGCTGAACACAGTTTTGGGACTATGACCTTATCAATCCTTGAAATTTTATTTTGCTAGCAGCTTTGGGCCCTATTAGGCGCCTAGCACAAACTGTTCAGTGTGAAGCGCGGGTATCTTCTCGAGTTTCCACTTAAAGCAGGTGCCATTTTTTACACCTGGTGCTCACGCTGTTTAAATAGTAAATGATTATGTGCTCTTGTTGAGCCCAGGAGTGTGTTCGTCTGAAAATTAGGAGATTTTTAGACAACACATCCCTGGGCATTTTCTGATTGAACCAACTGACAAAATAACTCAGAAACCTTGCAGCTGGAATAGACTGTAAATTCTTGGTTAGTTTTAGAATGAACAATTCATTTTAAAAAATTTAAAATGAATTGTAAATATGGGTGATGGTTTTTGGATGAAAAGTTAAACAAAGAAATGTTTTTTGAGTTAAAAATAGCTTTTTCTTGGTAACCCCCTGATATCACTATAAAACACACGTGAAGATGTTTCAGCAGCCCAGACTGTTAGGAAAAACTGAAGCAAAACAAAGAAAAAAGCTGAAACTGAAGCCTTTACTGAACTGTGAGCCAACTATACAGCACCCTTACCGCATACCCATTGATGCCATACTAGCTGCAGGCATCTGATTTGAAACATGATACTGAATCTGAGCCTAGTGTGATGAAATAATTGCATCCCTCTAACTTAAAACACATCATGTCACAAGTCCCATAAAGGGCATACTCTGTGACATGGGAGTTTGAGTGCAGAAACTTCTGAGCCACCATACCATGATTACACACAGTGCATATTTATGACATATGTGCCCCCTGCTTTGGCATAATGCAGTTAATTAAACATGTTTGCAGCTCCAGAGAGCTAGCAGATGTCTGCAGAAATTTGGACTAAACGCTTGTTTTCTTGGCACTGTGGCTCTAGCCCAGAAAAGCCCAGCTAGTGGCTTGCTGAGCCTCAGGTGAAACGCGGTGGCAGCCGACTTCTGAATCAGACTTCTTGTGTGTCTTCAGAGCCTTCCTCCCATGTCTGCCTGGTTGGTTGGCTGCTTTTTCTCCGTCTGCCAAATGCTGTCTCCACATGTTTATTCATGTTGCCACAGGATGCTTTATTCACCAAGATGGAACATATCACAGCTGAATTAGGAAAAAAAGGAGAAAATCTGTGCTCATTGGCAACAACATGTGAAATAAATGAATTTAAAACCTGACAAGAAAATATGTTAGTTAAATAATTGTAATTCCTCTGAAAGAAAAAAAAACTCAGAATATCCTCAAACCTGTTTAATGGTGACAAATGATTTTGATCTTTTGTATTGTTAAAGAACAATGGGGACGTTGCACTGTCAACGCTCCTTAGCTTCAGGAGGCCTTTAATTGGCTCAGTCGAGCAGCAAAACTGTGTTTATAGTTCATAATGGAAATGTAATCAAATCAACTTGTACCACAGGATTTTGGCATTCACCCTTTGCCCAGTAATTGCTGTTTGCCCAAAGGGTATGGTAATGGCTATTTACATGGGGCAAAGGGGCCTTTATCCTTGCATGTTTCTGTCATGCTGCCATATTAGAATAAACAGATAAAATCATACAGAACTCTGCAGAAGTTTGTTTCACTGTGGAGTTATACAATTTATACCGAGTTCAGAGTACATTTTTTTATTTTCTGTTTGAATGGTTCCAATGGTCTCTATTAGGCAGAGCCTTAAAATTGTGCTGTGGCTTCCCTGAAAGCATTCAAGACTACAGGACTGAAACAGACTTATACAGACAATGAGATGTCCTTTAGAGAGTGGACACTGAAGTAAACAAACACACTGGCAAAATACACAAAACTATATTTTTGAATACCAACAAAATGAGGAGTGACATGTTACCTTGATGATGAGTGCAGTTAGTCACTCAAGGTTCCTCTGCTGTTTCCTGTAAACTGTGGTTGTGGCTCCTCCACAACATATCTCAAAGGCAGGGATGTTGTTCATTGTTGTTTAGGTATAGCGTTGCTCAGCACCATGTTGTGTGCATTCTTTCTACACTCTGGACTGGGTTTGCCACACCGAGCCAATGGGTGGGCCACTGGTTGGGCAGTACAGAGGACAAGCTTATTAGGCAGATACTGGCACTCAAAGGAGCAGAGTGCAATTATAGCAGTACTCTATCATGTGGAGGAGTCATGTTACACTCAAAGGAGGGCATTTGAAACTCAAAATACATATTATGGGATCTTTAAATGGCATAATAAAAAGGGAGAGATTCAGGGTCCTATTTTTATAACTTTTTCTGACAACGTTGTTGGCATGAAATGCGGGCTTCATCCCTAATTTACTACTGATGCATGTGTCATTTATAGGCTCCCATGCTGTTAAAAAAAGCAAAGACTGTGTTCGTCTAAAAACAAGGAGAGGTCAGAGGCAAAGCTAATGTTTTGATGTCCTAAAATTATTATACCTAGCCTAAAGTCTGAGGGTCAGAGCATTTGGACAATGCCTTTTACACGGTTAAAATAGGACAAGTTTTCTTTAGATGCCATGGGGGTCAGACTACAGTGGTCTTCGTAAAGTTTTCTTGTGTAAGGTAGGTTTTAATAATATGCATGCCAAGATGAAAATCGACATCCTGCAGACATTATGCAGCCAGTCTGAAACATCCAAGCTTTAAAGTGCTGCAGGAGATTCTGCTTTTCAAGCATTAAGTACTTGTCCTTCTCATTATGAGATGTATTTATTGAAATGCCGTGTGCTGAAACAGACAGAAAAGCAAGCAATTCTTTGTATTTTTTAATGGTTGGCTTCGGGCAAATGAGGCATACCCAAATTATAAGATACTGGCTGATTTCTTCTTTCTCCTTAGTGAAAAGTAAAGCTCAGGAAAGGTATATGCTGCTCACATTAGAATATTCAATAATAGCAGCATTGACTGAGGAGGCGAGTTCTACTTTGGGGGCCAGTTTTAATCACATAGCTGTGAGTGGTTCTGTTTCCACGTCTCCTTGTTTACTGATGAGACTGAGGGGAGAATCGCTGCAGGGGGATACAGACAAATTCTTCACATATTAATTCTCCTTTGCTGAAAGTATAATCAATCTGACACAGGACCAGGAGCCACCTCTTTAACTATCAAGAACAAAAAAGAAACATCTCAAAATGGGCCCTGAGCTGGGACAGAAATTAAAAGTCGAAATGACCTTGGAAAGGGAGCAGGGATTTTGGAGCAGAACTATTCATTTAATTTGTCTGATATGGTTTTGACAAGGGAGCAAAGATGTTGCGTACGCTGCTTAATCAAAGCATCATCCTGAGGAGCGATTTTGCTAAGCCCTCAAAATGGTGTCATTACTTTCATCCAGGGAAAAGAGGGATTGTGGCGAAGCAGTATTCTTGGACCATACATCTGTCTTCAAGCCCCCGAGCTGTTCCATGTAAACATTTAAACAACACAAAGGCAACTCAAGGAAAACTGTGGTGAGAAACAATGCTTTTTACAGCATCATGTACGCCTTGAATCTCTGCTCTCATTCAGTGGGATTCTCCTGGGGACTGGTGAGTGTATTCTTGTGTTGTGAATAAAATCGCAAAAGAGGAAAGAAATAGAGAAATGTGGTGGGGGTAGCGGGCATGTTTTTTTTCCCTTCCTCTCAGATTAGAAACAACTAGTCTACCAGTCCATTTTCTTTCTACACTCACACGAATGAATTTTCATCTTGTCATCCTGCTTTGTTCCAGTTGCAAACCTCAAACCAAGCCAATCACAGCTCTCGGTTACGTTGCCCTTACACCAAAAGCAAGTTTCACTGCTGTGGATGGTGTTAAAAGATAAACCAATGTGTCTGTTTGAGGCAGAATAGTCACTGGAAAAGACACATTTTACATTATCATCCTTTTGTTGCAGATGTGCCTTTCATCAAACCTATGTTGAGAGATTGCTACCTAATTTACATCAGGCACTTGTAATAATAATTTAGTTTTTGGAAAGGTTTGCTGTTAACAGGAAGTTTTAAAGTCCTTTACAAAATATGATTTTTTATCAATGACATTCAAATCAAATCAAATCAAACTTATTTATATAGCACTTTTCCCACAATATGTAACTCGAAGTGCAACTTTAACATCTGTGTGTCTCATGGTGTGTCTAAAGATGTCCAACATGAGAAAACCTCCTGCACTCCCTCTTTAGCATGCTGCATGTTTAGACAATATGTGCTAACAGTCAACTTTGTGAAATAAACCTACCCTGCTAACATCATTAGGGGATCGCTACCTTGATCTAAATCAGGGATGGGCAACTTACTAGGAGAGCCACATAAAGCCTTTTTCCCTACCTGAGGGCCACAATGTAACAACGGAGGAAAAATATGTGAATTAAAAAATAGCAAATATGTAGCTGTCATAAAAATTGGTTCAAAGCAACATGTACTATTACTCAAACACAAGCTCATAGACTGAACTAGGCTGCAGAGATTCTTATTTAGGCTGATAATATGTTAATAACCCACCCACAATCATATAAATTCAGGGTTTCCTGCAGCCATCCTCAAGTGGACACTCTGGGAACTGCAGTTTTTAGCACCTCAGTATTAGCATAATTTTTTGGCCCCAAAGGTTTAGACTTGGTCACATCTAAGCATAGCCGTAGGGTTCTTCAGACCATTCCTGAATCTGATTGGCCATGTGTTATCGAAAACTTTATATGTGATTGACTCTCAGTCTTGACAGGGATGGGTTTTATTGCAAAATAAAGGGTGAGCTGTGTTGCAACAGGCTGTTTGTAGCTGTTTTTGTATGAGAGTGGAGGTTTGAAAACTGTATTTCTTAAAGTGAAAGTGGGCATAAAAAAATCGAAAACTAACGTCTTGAGTAGAGAATTTGTTACAGTGAACAAATTTTGGCAAAGAACAAACCCTGGAACAGAGTAATCCGCAGAACCAGCTGATGTATACATTTAAATTTTCTCCTATCATTCAATTGTGCATTTTCTATGTTCGAGCACAATGCATGTATGAGGGATTGAGGGTGTCAGTGGTCAAAGGTCAGATGGTTGGCAGGATTGTGTGAGCAGATAAATGATTTCAGGCCATGGCATACTTTCTGTCCATGCTCCGGGTCTCATCTGGAAAGTCTGGAAAGAGAGGGCTCTTCCATGCCTTCCATCTGCAGGGCTGAGTTTGCTGCTCCGCTAAGGCTGTACTTGGCAGCATGCCTACCAGTCTCGCTAGGGGAGCCTGGCAAGACGCCTCGAGCTGCATCTCAATGCCTTGTGCTCAGTATTGATTAGGGCCAGAGCTGACTCTCATTCCCCATTGTCCTGCTCTCAAACACAAGGGATTGGATATCATGTTTGATATTGCTTTTGTCTCCCAAAGCTTTGCTTCTTCCTCTTCCCTGAGAAAGACAGGGTGCTACATCAGGCCCTCCCCTCTCCTGTCCCATTTTGACAGCTCTCCACCTTCACTGTAAACAAATGGTTCAGGATAGAGATACCAAGGGATGTCAGAGTGAATGTTGAAGCAGGAAACATGCAAAGACATCAACTGCAGATCCAGTACAGAAATTCTTACCTACAATCTCACCCAGCAGATGTTTCTTTTTGTGTTTGTTGATAAGGAATCCCTGTCTGGTATGCACAGCAGAATGGATCTGGTTGTCACTGTAGCATGGTGGCACTTCACTATACACATATCTTTGATCACTGTCCTTGCCGCTAACATCATAACTGTGTCAACTAAAGGAGTGTGGTGTTGATTGGAGCTGACAGCAGAGGAACGGGCTTCTTTCTGGCTCATGTCACATCTGGATTCCCCGCGAATCGGCTAACCTCTGTACAAGCCAGGAAAGCGCTTCAGGTGCGAGACTGATAGCATATGGTGGGATTCAACCTCGAGACTAAAGCCTTCATGGAAAACATGACATCCATCATCCCCTCCTTTGGCACGGTGCATGGAGAGGCACATTCCGCTGTAATAACAAATTTCAACCTCATTATTTTTGTAGCAAATTATTTTTTCCTGTCACAGTAATGGGGTATTTACATTCTCTTTTTTTCTCGGACACAAAGACAGACAGCGTATTTGACTGTAATTTTCTGTGCTGATAATGTCCTGGATCATTACATTTTCATTTATATGCTAAGCAAAGCATTGTGAGACTATATTGCCTGGCTTTAATTGAAACATGCACAACAAATGAGAGCTCGAGGCAAAAAAAAACAGAAGGTTGAGAGCCTTCTGTTTGAATGATAGGAATTACATAAGTGTACAGTATACTGTATGTGAGAACCAGTGCAAAGAGACACAAATTGAGAAGCTGGCAGTATTATCTTCTTCTACATGTGGACAGGATTAATTGGTGCAGGGGCCATGGAGAGCCAGTGTTTTACAATGAGGCATGAATCTGCCAAACAGAGCCCGTGCGCATCTTCTGCCCAGCATGATTTAGGATCAGTTTTGGAGTGCTCCTCAGGGGTTAAATGGGAAGTCTGTGGGGCATTGCACCTCTGAAAGCAACCAGTACTGACAGAGACTGAGGACATCCTGTGCAGATACAGATGCCTATTTATTTTAATTTCTAAGGCAGCTTGGAAGAAGAATCTAATAAATGTGCCCGTTATTGCTCTAATGCATGTTAGCAGATGCACAATCACGCACACACACATGCACACAAGCACATTCTCCTGCTGTAACAAACGCTCACGTGCAAAGATTGATTCATTACCGCTAAATGGAGCTTTCTCAAAAGACCAAACTCGTTTTTGAATGCTGTCTTCAGCGCAACTAATAAAAGTAGGACACATCCTAGGTGTCTCTTGTGAAAGACAAAATCAGTTTTTTTTTTTCAGCATAGAGCGTCATGCTCGGATGGCCCCTCCGTGCAAATACTTTCCAATTTAACCTGCCATGTTGCAGTCGCCGCCAACTGCAGTGATGTGTGGGGGAGATAGAGGAACAGAGAGAGAGAAATGAATATTGCTGTGGACATTGTGGTGGTGGCAGTAGGTGATCGAGGAGAGCGTGGGGATGGAGGGGAGGGAGAGGGAGAGAGGAGGGGGTATTGATAGAGGATAGAAAGGAGAACGCTGCATCAGTGGGGTAGAGATTGGTGTGGTGTACAGTAGCACAAATCCTAAATTCTGTGCAGATCCGACGGTAGCTAGGAAACAGCTGACAGTAAAATGAGGGGGATCAAAGGGATTAGTGCGCCCAGTTTGAGGCCAAACAGTAACCCTTCCACTTCTGTCTCACTGATGGCCTTTGTAGACTTTCACCCCTTGATTTCAGGAGTGCAGCCTATTAGGCACAGTCCATATACTTTACAAAGTATTTTTATTAAGAAAATGTTCTTTTTAGAAAACTATCTTGGAGGGCAGGGCAATATAGAACAAACACGACTGTACCCATTGCAATCAGTCTGTGAAACAACAAAAGCAAGAATGATAAACTGTGGTCTGATTCTTACAAAAACAGCCAGTGCTTACCTAAAAGTTTCAAGCTTCCTTCTTTAAAGAGGCTATGAGGAGTTTCTAAGTAATTACAAAAAAGTCTCACTTTTAGATATATGCCTGACCGAAATACACACTTTGAGATGAGTTTTATAGCATCAAAATAGGTTATCTATAAATGCTATTCCTTAGCTAAGTGGTCGGGTCGGACAGCCGGCTACAATACTACGATACTAAGTTTTCCAAAAATTGCTTGTTGTCACACATCAAAAACCACCGCTACGTAACTAGAAAGAGATACATGACCTCGTCGCTTTGCACCCTGTAAGTTGTTGAAAAAGAAATTGTAAAGCAATGCAGAGTTCTGCGGAAGGTCCGAGCTGCATTTATTATAGCATCACAACAAACACACGCTTTGGCTTGGGTCACGTCTTTTGGTGTGTTCCAGTTGTAGTCAGAAGTAGGAATTTCCGAGTTCCGAGTAGGAAACTGCAACTGGAACGACCCCCAAAGTCGGAATTTCTCACTGGGAACTCGGTGAAACCTCGCCACCCTCAAGTTGACAATGGAAGATGGATGCCCCCAGTGTGAACAGTTATTTAGCTCCTGTAATAATCAATATATTTGCACTTCTGACTGGGATGTATCGCTCTAGATCAATTGTATACATAGTATTGTTAGACTTATATTTACAAAAATGTTGCCATAGTGATAATCACATTCTTCATACAACAATGCAGGGTGTGCTAACAACAGCTAATAATAGCCTGGTAGATCGGCATGTTTTTTCCCGACTTCAACTTGAATGCTGATAAGTCGGAGATGATGTCACTCCCAGTTCTGAGGTTACTGGAACGCAGCATTACGACAGTCGCTGCACGTGCTCATGGGTAGCAGAGTCTTTGTCTTTGGAAATAGATTCTCCTCATAGCACCTTTAACCTTTAGCAAAACAGTCTCATAATATCTGATTTCAGATTTTTACCAGTTATTGTGATATGCATGGGTATAAGTAGAAAAGAATTTTATTGCTTTTATTGGTAAGTTAATTATTTATTTTGATGTTCAAACCCCAATCCCCATGTGGCAGATTCGCATGGGTGGAGCACAGTTTTAGAGGACATGCCATGGGCTAGCATTTGTTTGCTTAACTTCTTGACTTAACAGCTTGATGTTGAATAAATCTGTGTTGTTGTTTTTTTTCATTTACATATTTATGTAAAAAATGCATCCTGTTTTGCCGTTTAACTGGTGTTTATTAAACTTTGTGCAGCAGCAGGATCTGCCTGATTCAGCATCTGTAATCAGGCAGGTCCATCTTGCCGAGCTTGATACTAAAACAACTGTTAGCATCCCAAAGCAAGCTGGCCCAATCAGAGTTCTTTAGAGAAAGAAGAGGAACGACGAGCAGGAGGACAGCAGGGAATGACTGCATGTACAGGGATTAGCATAGATGCAGCGTCAGTAGCAGTTCAGTCAGATCTGGAACACATTAACACTTCAAACTTTACTAAATGTCCCCAAGCATCTCTGTCATCCCACAGGGGCAGAGCTGGCCAGTTGCTTTATTGGAAGTTATATAGAGCCATTGGCTATGTGCAACCACATTTTTAAAACACAAACTTTCCTTTTTAATTTAACAAATATTAGAGTTTGGACCTTAGTCCTACCTGATTTAAGAGTTAGGACTAAACAAATAGCTTATAAAAGGGCATGAATATACAAGTATACGGTTCACTCTTTTTTAAAACCACCTTATTCAACATTGCATTTACAAACATCAAGGTGAAGTCTCAAGGTATCTTTGTAATTTTAACACAATTTACACCACGTCAACAGAAACACTGTCTGACCCTTTCTAAACTGAAAATATGTTTGTATAAAAAATTCCATATCTTTCCTAGCTGCACTCTTTAGCTCTTACACTTTTACAGACAGGTGATAAGTGGAAATAAAGGTCACACTTTCAATTTTAAAAGAAAAGGAGGTTAAATGGAGGAACGCTCTCTTTGTCACACACAGAAGAACACTCATAAAAGCTGCACAAAAATACAGATGCAAAAGCTGAAGTGATCTAGACTAAACAAAGACATGACATCTGAGGGAAGAGGATGCACATGTCAGACTTAATCAGTGGATCCTTTTGTGATCTGAGTGAGATTTCCTGTCACAGGAGTTTGAGACACAGCCTCTTTAATTCTGCAGGGGACTGCAATGTCCCAAAAGCTTCGGTCACTGTCTCCTTTTGTCTCAGAGCCAAAGAGACGTACCTCAGCTAACATGCCCGTGCGTCCCTTGTTGGGGACTTTTAACTGTACTGCACCAGAAGGACTCCTGACAGAGCCTCCACACTGGAGATACAGCAAACATGTGAACACACTCAAGGCTGACACAGAGCTTTACCCAAGAGAGCGGAGCCAAATCGGATCTACATCACATGTGACGTACATATGATGGCTCAAAACTGATTTGTGATGCCTGACTTAAGCAAAAGCACGATAACAAAGGAGGAGATGGCTGATGCTGCTGTTCCACTCAGGGTGCAGACTCTGCAGGAGGACTCAGGAATAGGCTTGAATCTGGAATAAACAGATACTCATTTATTTTTTCATGTAAATGCAAAGACTCCAAGCAGGTTCTTTCTCATACATTTTTACTGTTAAATTTTACAGATGCCCGATTGTGATGCAGTACCACCACCAGATGGGGGCTGTGAGAACATGTGAGAAGGGTTTGCTAACTGCAGTTAAACAAAAGAAAAAAAAATTAAACCTATATTAATCAACAGCAGTGGCAACAGCCATAGATATGCTAAGAGGCTAACACAAAAATTTACTAAATTCCAGAGACCCAGCTGAGCCACATTCACCTGAAATGTGAATATGTAGAGAAGCAATGTGTGCACATTTGTGTACGTGTGGGGGGTTAGACAAGGCTGTCACTCCTACATGCTTTCCCCATTATCCCCAACATCTTGCAGTCTGTGCTGCTTTTGCAGTTTTCTTTGTTGACCATGATGTCAAAACCATTCTAAGTGGACCAAGAGGTACCTAATTATGAAACAATGGTTCGTATCCCTGTCAGGTAGTACTTTTCAAGAAATGGAATTAACAAATTATTTTTTTAACAAATAAATGCTGATTTTGTTCTAATTATGATTTTTTCTTTGATCATTCAGACTGGTATAAAATGTCTAAAACCCATAAACCACACCATATCAACAGTGGTAACATGTTCCCGTATCTTGCATTTGCAATGTCTGACAACAGAACCCCACTACCCACAATCCTCCAGTAGCTGTTCACCATTGAGCTTGGTAGTTCAAAAGCTGGCCCAATATGTGTCATCTTCCTTCCGTTCTGTCAACAGAAACCAAAAAAATATATTGCCTTGATCTAAAACTGCAGGGGGTAGTCATTATGCATATTTCATGCATAGTGTAAAATGCAATAAAATAAATGGTACTCAAATGTCAAAATTTAGCCCCAAACAAATCAACATTGTCAGCGTAATAAGTTCAGCCCGGGGATTAACTTCTCCACCAGAAGCAGTCTGTGTGTTTCACTGAAAGTAATGATTTACTGAACAGTGTGAGTAAAGTAGATAATGTCTTAAATTAGATATATCCTTGCCCAGTCCCAACTGTAAAACTGCCAATGCCATTCTTGGCGATTTCCATTTAGTGTTTGTGTTAAACTGACCTGTAAATCTTGGTCTATCTATATTTCACCTTACAGCTGTGTTGGATTATATCAGCCAGTGATGTATAACCTCAACCGAAGAGGTTATGTTTTGGCCAGCATTTGTTCGCGATTAGTATGTTTTATGTTTTTGCAATGAAAAGGGGAAAGTTTTTAAAAGATTCTGATCATTTTCATGGGATGTTGGTTGCCGTGCAAGGAAGATTTGTTTTCTTAATTCGTTTTTGGTGGGAGTCCACTGAGTGTGGATCCAGGATCTTTTTTTAAGAATTTGAGATTGTACAATAGGGGAGTTTTACATATTTAAATAATAACTTGGCCAACAATCAATCAATAATCAATCAATCAAACTTTATTTATAAGGCACTTTTCATACTTAGAGCAACACAAAGTGCCTCACAGAGGCTAAAAAACTGCATAAAAACAGAGACACACATGGCTTCAGTCTAAATACTGAATACATGTGTTCTCATCGTAAGGGGCTGCTTTTTTCCTTTATATTGCAGTCTTTTCTTTTTCTTTTCCCTTTTCTCTTTATTTTCATTTTTTCCTTGAATAAACAAACTGGACTTACTTGAAGACACAGCCCTATACAGTTATAGAATATTGATTTATTGCAAGGAGAAAGCAGCACCAGGTTTTTAAAAAAAAACAAAAAACATAGCATTTCTGTATTATGATTTCACTCCGGTATGTATCTCTGAGATCATCTGTGTTGAGAGCATAACTGAGCCTAAATTGCTCACTGAAATTGTTTGACTTATCCTTAAAACATGTGTCCATTTGCACATTTCTCCTCTACACTGTGTCACAGTTAGGAATGGGTACCAAAATCCAGTTCCAGTTCATTCAGAATTTACCAAATTGAATCTTAACACAAGTGCAGTTGCTTGATAACACTGCTCTGAATATCAGAGCCAAAGATACTGAGCACTCTCTGCCTTCTCTGTTTGGTGAGCTGTCCAGTGTTTCCCTTTGGCTGTTCTTTTTTTATCAGAAGTATCCATTCAGGAACTGCTTACACACCAGCTCCGTTTCATGAGCACTAGCACATGTTTTAGAACAAATCCAAACAATACCCAACCCTTTTTATTTAGTAAGAACACAGGCTAATATTAGTAAATCAAGCACAGTGTCTATTTGCAGTGTAAGAAATAAAAAATGGTGTGTTGTGTACAAACATTTATAAAATAAAAAAAACACCAGTTACTAATAATCACAACTTTGTTTAAATTCCCATCTCTAATGCTGACACATGGTGGCTGCAGCTGCTTTGACTTGCTTTGCCGGAGCAGAAGCCTTGGGATACATTTCTGTTTCTCAGAGCTTTCACAAATTGCCGGTCAAGCTATTTTAATTTGCAATGCGGGGAAGCTTTCAAAGAGTAAGTTCCTTGTTCTATGAAAAGGAAAACGCTCAAGCACATATCTCTTTTTGTAGCAATGCTGGACATGTACTCAGCCTGTGGGGGGTTGGGACAGAAAAGACGGCAGAGTCAGAGGGATTATATCACTTTAATGAAGTTGCTCCGGCCACTGTTTAATTTTGTGGAATTCAATTAAAAAACACTTTATTTCAATTTCTGTAATCACTCAAGAGGTCACTGTCATTACAAGGAACTGTGCTAAGAAGTGACCAATCTGAAAATGTGTTCTTTGAGTGCATTTTGTGCTGATCAGCTCTCTAATGCTTCACTAGGAACATTGAGCTCCTCAACAGAAAACTTAATTTAATGTTAGGTAAAGGACAAAAGAGGACTGAGTGCATGGATGAGTTGAATGGGATGTAGCTACATGAGGAAGAACAGAGGCCTTGACTATAGATGCGAACACTGTCCACATTTTCAGACTTATATCGTCCTCTATGGACCTTGCCATTTACGCTTTCGTTTTATTATTGGTTGTACGGTAATTGCGATATATACAGTCCAGTGGACCCAGGGCCCTCTTAACTCATCCATACATCAGCTGGAACAGTGAAGATCAGAGACAGAGACAAGGTAAATGAGAGAGAACACGCAGCCCACCAGCCTCCCGACAAACCCGGACTGCAGAGCTGACATATGCAAACTCAAAGGGTGGCGGCGTTTAAAAGCTTTAATCACACCGCCGCTCAGAGCCCAATGTGGCGTTGCACTCTGCATCATTGAAAGCTTGTTTTATTAATGTTGTCCAGAGTGAAGTACATTGGGGTATGCGAGGGGGAAAGGGGAAGTAGGGAGGGAGGGAGGTGGGAGGCTGGGATGCATTGTGCTCTTGATTTAAAGTGGGGTGGAGCAGAAACAATGGCCATGAAAAAAACATGGCACGATTGTGAGAGGCAGCAGCACTTCCATTACTTCAGAAGGCACAGTGCCCAAATGGTGCATGAGAGAGTGGATGTAAAGCATCGAGAGAAACACTTATAATTTTTCTGTAAAAACTCAAGTCGTATGTCAAAATTTTACTGCCCTGTCAATCAAAGCAGAGTAGCTTAAAGTCGTGAAAGAGAAACATATGCACGAAAGATCTGCAGATTTTCTTCTTTTTTTGCGAGCTGCATCTGTGAACACAAACACAAACAGAACACAAATAGCTAAATTGTTCACCCAGACTTGACCCAGACTTACCTGCCAACCCCCCTAGTTTATTTTCTGTGCAAGTCAGAGCCAGGTTAAAAAAGGAACCCAGACAAAAGTTTCAGCAGCTTCAAGTGATCATTGACATTATCATCATCCAAAGGCAGACACTAAATTAGAGGAAGGAAACTGGTGGCGTTGGGGCCTCACGCCCCCCTATCCCTCATGTAATATGATTCAGTCAGTTTCAAATATGTATTGATTGTACATAACGAGAAAAAATAACAAAATATGCCATAGAGGAATTCAACCCCTACTTTTATTAGGGGGCACGTGGGGTGTAAAACCATCTTTGATCTAACTGCATAGGTACATAAAATGCTTGTGTTTTTGTCCTTGCTTATAATCACAGACACTAGCATAGATGTATAGATGTATAGTTATTCTCATTTCTTGTAGGACAAAGCCAACTAAGTAGGAATTTGATAAGTATAACAACTAAAATGGGCTATAACCAACTGGATCTGGATTTACAATTCTCATCCTGACTTGTATGTCAGGTAGGCAATGTGGCAGCGTAACACCAGTAATTCAAATTACATTCTGCAGAAGATTTAAAAAATAAAAAATCAAGATTTTTTTCCTGCCTTAGTGTAATTGTAAGTAGTTGCAATTTAAAAAAAAAAAATACAATTTTCATGATGTCGGCCTTATAGGGTTTGCACACACACTTTTATAGGCTTGTATTTGTTATTTAAGTAGATTAAAGTGGATCAAAGAGTTCCATACTAATTCTGTAAAAATACCTCAGCCTTTTAGTGTTTGTGTGGACAAACCTGCCTACGTTTATACTATATAATCAACCTGTTATGACCCAGACTTTGACGTCAAGAGGGATACATTTAGACAACATAACGGCAAAATTGGAATTGTCTCATTTGTATGTCACTGGGAGTTTTGTTTCTCTTTTAGGGAGGGAAAATCGATTAAAATCATAAATCGGGTGTTGTGGAAAAAAAAATCGGGGATTTTATTTTCTAGGCCATATCGCCCAGCCCTACGTATTAGTTGTAAATGAGATTGACAAGCATGGTTTCAACAAATGCAAACTCCACAGAGGTAGATCCTGCCTGACTGGGGAGCCAAACCAGCTATCTTCTTGGTGCTGCACTGTTATGTTAACCTACTATGTCAGACGGACCATTTAACATATTTCACCAGTCCATCTGAGGAAGAGCCCATAGAAAGTGTTTTGGGAGGGCAGAACCTTTTAAAAAGCATATCTGGTCGGTGATTAGATTATTCTTTCATCAAACACAATTATTACAGTCCAACCAGGCAATGTAGTAGGTGAAGGCTACTGTGCTACAGAACTTGAGCCCCTTTGTGAAACAAACTCAGGTCAATATGTTTATGTAGTTGAGCAAAAATATCATTTCTATCGAAAAGTTTTATTGATATATGTTTTTCTTTTGATTAAAAAATGCGGTCAAGATCTGATAAAACTGCTACCGAAGCTATTAGCATCTGTGCTAATTCATGTATGTGCAGACACTTCCTGCTGTCGTCTCACTTGTAGAAGGGATCGTTTCCTGCTCTAAAGGACTCTCATCAGATCATCCTGCTTTAGGCATAGTCATTGTAGATTTTAGCTTGGTAAGAAAGATCTGCCTGATTGCAAGCATTGAAGCAGGCAGGTCCAGCTGCTGCTCAACGTTAGTATTAGCCCCCACTTCCAAATTAAAGTATTTAACGACAGGATATTGGGTCAAAAATTAGCACCGTCTTATGTCCAAATGAGGGTAGGTCCACATTTTCTTTTCCAAAGAACTGGTTCCACCTTAACACCTTAACCAAGGGGTAACCACCACACTATACCCTCAAGAAAGCAGTCTCTCAGATAACTCCTTAAATCCTGAGATGAAAGTGCACAGAATAAAGACCATCAATTATTTATTCATTATTTATTCATTTATGCCTGTGTCCTACCCCACTCTGTTGATCTTGCTGTTTCATATAACTTCACATAGCATCTCAGCTTTGTACTTTTTTTTTTTTTTTTTTTTTTTTTTACCAGATGCTGCTCACTCCTGCTGCGTTCTCCCTCCCCCCACCCCCGCCACAACCACAACAACAAAAGTGTCTATACAGAGGGAAAAAATGCAGTTTATTGAGTCTGTCCATGAGTTTGGTTGGGATATTTTGTGTTACTAACCCTGTGTGGGGATGATTTCCTCTTTTGAGATTTCCGTGTGAGTGTGTTTTGTGCTTGTCCATGTGTGTGTTTGTTACCTCTGCCAAAGAGGTTATGTCATTTGTGTGTTTGTCTGCTCATCTGTTGGGAGAATAACTCATTAGGTTTGCAATGAACTTCGATGAAATTTTCAGGGAATGTGGTCAATGACGAAGGAAGTTATTAGATTTTGATTCAAACCAGGTGGAGATCCAGGATTTTCTATTTTCAGGATATACATACACTGCGCGATGGAGCTGTATTCCACATTTTTGCTACCAACTCAACTTTTCATTTTTTCAGGAAACTTTTGTCATGAAGTTATTTGACTTAAATAGGCATATGGATGTGATCTAGAAATCTTTTTAGGGATTTGTTAAAATTGTAGGGTCTTTTTCCATGTTTTTTAATAATAAGTTAGCTGAGAGTGTTTGAAATGCCTTGGTTAAGTGTTGTGCTCTTGGGACACTTCTTATTACATCTCCATGGAGTTATGTTTGTGCTGGCATTTGTCAGTCTGTTTGTGAGCAGGATAACTCAAAAAGTTTTGAATGAATATTGATAAAATTTACAGAGAATGTTTTATCTTGCTACAAGGGAGAGATGATGCGATGAGATTATGGTGCAATCCAAATCTGGACGGGGATTTCATAACAGAGCGACTAAAGGGCATTTCTCCAAATTTTCTCTCTGTTGGTAACGGCACTAAAATAGGTGTTAAAATTTTAATGGTGACCCAAATCTGGATGTGGATCTAAATTTTTTTTTTTTTTTTTTAAGATTTGTTTAACTGTGAGATTTACATTTTTTTCAACAACACTTAGCCAGACAATGTTGGAACACATTACAGGAGGTTTGTGCTCTCAGAGCACTTTAGTTTGTTTTTGATTCATAACATATTGACCAGAGGTTAGGGATGCCGTCAAACTAAAGAAGAAGTCCTATAGGGCCTTTTTGGCTAGTGGGACTACTGGGGTACTGGAGAGGAGGAGCAAGGTGGTTTTCATCCTGGTCGTGGAACTGTGGACCAGCTCTATACCCTCCATAAGGTGCTCGAGGGTGCATGGGAGTTTGACCAAACTGTCCACATGTGTTTCGTGGACCTGGAGAAGGCATTCGACCGTGTCCCTCATGGGGTCCTGTGGGGGGTGCCCTGGGAGTATGGGGTAGTGGACCCCCTGATACAGGCCATCCGTTCCCTGTATGACCGGTGTCAAAGTCTGGTTTGTATTGCCGGCAGTACATCTGAGTCGTTTCCAGTCCATGGTCCTTGCCCGGGAGAGGGTGGAGTGCACTCTCTGGGTCGGGAACGAGATCCTACCCCAAGTGGAGGAGTTCAAGTATCTCGGGGTCTTGTTCATGAGCGGAGGAAGGGTGGATCGGGAGATTGATAGGCGGATCGGTGCAGCGTCGACAGTGATGCAGGCTCTGCACTGGTCTGTTGTCGTAAAAAGGGAGCTGAGCCGTAAGGCAAAGCTCTCGATTTACCGGTTGATCTTCACCCCTATACTTATATACGGACACGAGCTGTGGGTCGTGACTGAGAAAACAAGATTTCGGGTACAAGTGGCTAGAACGGGCTTCCTTCACAGGGTAGCTGGGCTGTCCCTTAGAGAAAGGGTGAGAAGTTCAATCATTCGGGAGGAGCTCTGAGTAGAGCCGCTGCTCCTTCGCGTTGAGAGGAGCCAGATGAGATGGCTCGGGCATCTGGTCAGGCTGCCTCATGGACGCCTCCCTGGTGAGGTGTTCCGGGCACATCCCACTGGTAGGCAGCCCCGTGGAAGACCCAGGACATGCTGGAGAGACTATGTCTCTCAGCTGGCCTGGAAACGCCTCGGGATCCCCCTGGGAAGAGCTGAATGAGGTGGCCGGGGAGAGGGAAGTCTGGGCTTGCCTGCTTAGGCTGCTGCTCCGGTGACGTGACCACGGAAAAGCGGGAGAAGACGGAGACTGAGTCATATTGACTCTGTCACTTTACTTGAACCCTTGAAAGCACAAAACATGTCAGAAAATTCACATTTTTTGGAGCTGAAATATTTATTTCATTTTCTACTGGGATCCTAAACAATCTAAATTTTCATAAAATGCATTTATATTTTTTGTATCTCATTTGATACATTAGGGGTTTTTGGTAACTGAGTATCCTCTTGAGGACATTTCTATCATTTATCTAACTGTATTCAAATGTTTTTGTCATTTGTTAATCATATTGATTTTAGATAGAGGTATCATAAAAGTATGTATCGAATATGATACAACAGGCGTTAAGGGGTTTAATTGTTCATTTTTCTTTTTGGTTATGAAGGATGTGCCATCTTTGTTAAGTTGAGCATTTAGTCTAGCATCTGGTTCATGGACCATGCTGGGTAAGGTATACAACAAAATTTGATTTAATGTGACACACTGACCCTCTCGATGGGTTCATGACAGTAAAAGCAGTCCAATTGGGTTTAAAGAAGGGTCGGAGTTGTGCATAATTTAGGGCATCTCACATAATGATATCCTGTCCACATATTTCATGTTTGATCATCTTTTAGGAGACTTGAAACCTGCCTCAAATCCACCTCTTTGTCTGATCAAGGCTGATCAAAAGCTTGTTAAGTCTTCATTTCTAGTGCAACAATGGCAGCTGATTGGCCTAAAAAAATGGCCTTGGTCACCAAATGCCTGATGTGGCTCAGGCATTGTCCAGTGCTTTACATCACCTTTGTAAGGTGAATATGTCAACAACCAATTCAGTGGGATGACAGGAGCAGTTTTTCAGACATTTCTGAGTAATTTTCAGAACTTAGTGTGTGATAACAGCTGTACAGACAGCTTTGACTCCTGTGCTCTGCTTGACTCTGTAGGATTAGTTCATCATTCCCTTTATGTGACACATACAAGCCAATCAAGCCAAAGTGTGCTGTCTAGGAGCAAGTGGGTGAAGTGAAATCTCGTGAGTCTGATTCCTAATTGCTCTCATTAGTAGCCGACGTTCACACCAGTTATTCTGCGCAATTAACTGGCTGCCGTCAAGACGTTGTGAGGCAGAATATTGCATTGGCTCAAATGAAAAAAAAAAAAGGTTGTAATTAATTCTCACTTAGTCAATGATTCCCTATTTCAATGGCTAGTACAATGGCATTTTTTGTCCAGGTTCCCTAAGGGGGGAGCATTGATGAGTGTTTTTGTATGTCATGTGGAAATGAGGAAGTGCACACATTTGATGGAAATCAGGAGCCATTGTTGTTTGACAGTACGCACCTTTGCAGTGATTGCCTGTGTTATTAATTTGTGAGATGAGAGGCAGCAGCCTCCTCCAGCCCCTGATGGTTACACTCGGCATTAAAGAACTGCTGCTATGAATGACACTCGGGGCTAATGAATATGAATACATTTATAAAAATAGGCACGGGCTCCCCTCTCAGTGCAGATTGGGAGTGACAGTCACATTGGCTGGGCATGGTTGATGAGAGAGAGAGCCGATGCCCCTGGAGAGGGAGGATGTTGCAGGGATCAGACAAACAACCCACACAGGCACACAGAGAGCTACAGAGCCACACACACAGATGGATGCCCTAATATGGTGACATTCAAAAAGCCTCCAGTATTTAAGAATGCCAACCCTGTCATCTTGTGATACAATAACTGCCGGACAATGATCTGCCATATCAAGGCCTCAATGAGGATGTGTACAAACAGTAGTTTTGATCTCTCTCATAGAGCTAATCGATAAATTAAGATTTTTAAGCAAGATATCGGGTATAAGAATGCATGTTTTCCTGATAGTTTTTGTTAATTAATTTACTTAACGTTTCAAAGAGATGATTTTATCTGATTGAGTCTAGTTCAAGTGGGGAATATAATTTAATATCTTTATTTAGAAGCTATCCTGTAATAAGTCATAAACTGATCATATAAATGCCTTATTGATTCCCAGGGAACAAAAGTAGAAGTCCTCGTTGTTCAAATGTACAAAATGAAGACAAACGAGAGAACCCCTGGCCAGCTCCGTCAACTTGTCTGAATACTGCAATTGTTTTTATGCAATTCAGACCAGTGCTTCCTTAACTGCTGGCCAAGGCCAAGGCTAACAGGAAGGTACTGATGGTTGGCTACAAGAAGTAATTTGATAACAGGGTTGTGAATCAAAACAACTTCGTTAAAAAATAAAGCAAATAGCTAATGGAATCAAATCAAGGATGTCATGATTTCATCAGAGGCACTCTGCATACGGGACAACAAAGAAATCATCATGGCAGGCAGGAGACAGAAGTTTGTCTTAATGTGATTAAGTATGATGCTAAATTTTGTGGTCATAACACGGACCTATTACTGTTTGGGTTTCTTAAAGGTATGATACTATTAGCAGCCTTTTAGTACAGGTGTTTTGAGATTTTAACTGTTAAATCATAAAAATGAACTTATCTTGTGTTTCATTTCCAAAATAATATTGTGGCATGATTTGTATTGCTAAACTCTCTTTACAAATGACATTTATACCAAAAAAAGGCACCTTAAACCACTTATCATAGTGTGTTAGCTTTGTTAATGCTATTTGATGCATATCTGAAATCTGAACGGCATGTTGAAATATGTGGTTCTTGAGACTATGAGGTTATGAAGTAAGACAAATGTATAATCTGCGATGAAAACATGCTGAATGCTTGAAGGGGTCCAGACGCCGCAAAGGTACTTAGACTACATTCTTAAATTTACCACTTGCTTAAAAAATGCTTAAGGGATTTTTTTCCTTGTATTTCAAGCTTATTTGAGTACAAGAGAGACTTTACAATCATGCGTTTCGGCAGTTTATTTTCTAAAATTTCATTAAAACATATTTATGTCTTTATTTGCTTCACTGATACATGGTTTGAAAACCATGCAAAGCAAGATTAGGATATGACCGTGTTTAATGTCTTTTAGTGCCCCTGATGGTAATGCATTCTGTTGGTGTCTGTACCTTAGTGACCCCCCCCCCCCCCCTCCAGTTGCTAGTTGAATGCCTCTCGTCTATGCAGTACAACCTTAAACATCAGTTGTGCCATGTGTTTGATATAGTTGACCCTGAAAACCTGTAAGCAAATATTTTTTTCCCCTTCAAAGATATCCCCATCCCTTTTTACAATGGAAACATATGTTTGATTTAAATAATATTTTAAATAACAACAAAATGATCCATTGATTTTGTTTGTGGTCACTATGCTAAACTTTCTCGTATACAATGTGTTTTACTGGAGGGCACCACAAGAGGGCACACTAGAAAGGAGAATGCTGTTCAAAACTACATGTCTTGTGAAAAATACATTTTAAATATGGCAACAATAATTGTAATTCTGAGGATTAAACAAACAAAATAAACTTAAGTAATATCAATAACAGATGTATGAGAACAACTGGTGACCTGGAATGTGACCACACCACCAAATCTAATATTCTACCCTTGTTTCTGACACTTTCCTTTGTCTACATAACATGAAGGGGAACAAGTAGAATTAGAATTGTATATGAGTTTAGTTTTCTGTTATCATAATAGTAATTTGTTCTTTCTTACAATAAACTAAAAAAAAAAAATCAAGATCTGCCATGAGTCACAATTAAGATGATAATTATTCCTATCCCTACTGAACACAAACACTGCTGAAACAAAGGCTGCATCTACCACACTGGTTTGTTCCTGCGTTAATAATTACCTTTGCTTACATCATAGCTTATTAATGCACCTTTTTTCAAGTGAAAAGATCATTTATTATTATGCATAACATACTGAGCAGGTGGGTTGCTTCTCTTACTTTTCAAACTCCACAGGTGTCATGTTGTTAGCTGATGATTTATGCTTCACAAACAACACATTTACATTTCCTGTCAACCAATTCATAGACCATTTCCTGTGGAAACAAAGTGCAGTCATTTATTGTCATTATGCACAATTCATTACTTTCTGAATTACTTTGGGGACATAGAGAGATGTCAATTTGTCTCTCAGTGGTTGTAGTTGGCATTTAAACACAGTCATTACCAAACATTCACATTAGTAATGAACTAATTTTAACTGAATGCCTTATTCTATTTAAAACAGCAGGTGGATGTTCATTGTTCTTCAGCTTGCTTGTTTCCTGTCACTGTGTGCAGCCAGAGAAATCTGCATTTAAAAAAAAAAAAGACAACAAACAAACACAAATAAATACCAGAACTGCCACCTCATTAATTTCCTTTTAATGATAGTCTGTTGCTGAAGTCAACAGTACATTGTGTCATTGCATGATTCAAAGAAAGCTCATGATCTTTATTCTTATGTCATAATGCATTTTTCACAATTTGAAGATATATTTTAAGAAACATTTAAATTTCATTTTCAAAAGCAATGGATGAACACAGGGATCCATAACATTCCCATGCAGCCTTTTGACTTCCAAAGTTGTTTGAATCCATCCTTTAATTGAAGTGGATGTTGTTGAATATTAAAGAAAACCGGTTTCATTATGTTGTATTCTAAGTAACAGTAACACATGGCCTTGGGACTTTATGATCTTGTATTTGATCTACAAGCTACAAAATGAATTTATCTTGGAGACAATGAGTTGAGATACAGTTCTCAAAGCAAAGAATGAAAGTGAAGAATGAAACCTGTGATTTTCATGATGAAGTAAGTGTATCTTTGGATCAGAAAAGGCTCATTCAGTGTTTCTGAAATATATCAGTTACAACCATGGGTTGACCATGATACTTTATAAGCATGACATCTGACCTCCAAACTTTGATGAGACCAATTTTGAAGCAGATTGGACTTCTCTTAAAAATGTTTAGAAAATCCTTGAAACACGGTTAAAACATGATCATGGGGCTTATTAACATTGACCCTTGAGTTATGAGTTAAACAGTCACATTTGTAAGGAATATGTCCACACAGTGTGAATGGTGTTTCTTTTGTGAAGGAGAGCTTTTGTGCAATGCTGAAAGAAAAATCCTCAAGGCATTTTTGAGATGTGGCATTCACTTCAAAGGGGTGTACATGAGTCTTTGTGACCTCTCGACCCAACATCTCCAAATTGAAATAGTCTATCCTTATTTCAAAGAGAGTCAGGCCTTAAAACTTTCTTGACCACATTAAAAAAAAGATGAGGCTCTGAGAGATTGACCTTTAACCCGCTGATTGATTACCTCTTAGTGGGACAGGATATTTATGCAGTGTTGGAAAAGAAGTCTATCAAAGCCAAACCCATCAATATGTAATTAGTTTGCCTTTAAGCCACTGAGTACTTCTCCAAATTCTGAAGATAAACCTTCGAGCAGTTCTTGAAATCACACATTCCCAAGTAAGATGATTAAGGAGCCAAATGACTTTGGCTTTTACCCTCCAATATCTAATGAGTTGGCCATGGAGTCAGAGTGATTATTTGACAAAGTGTAAAATGAATCCCAACGTGTATTCTTAGGAAACCCTGAAAAGGGAAAAATCAGGCACCTGTGTCAGATCTATGACCCCTAATACCTACTTAGTTGATTCTTCAGTCAGAGCAGATGTTTGGACAAATTAAAAGGAAAGACTCAGGCTCTCTGAGGATTCATATCACAGGCAATGGATGAACATCAGAACACTGTTTTATAGGTCACATTGTAGAAAAATGTCCCAAATAGTTAAACAAAAGAACATTTCATTGGGTTGGGCACAAACCTCCTATCTACGTTTATTAGTATTGTTTTTTTTTTTCCTGTTATTTTTAATGTGTTCAGTTTTTAATGATGTCAGTCTTAAAGCACGAATATGAAAAGAAGGTTTTGATCTTGACTTTTGTGCTTCAGTTTTGGATGTCAGTCAGTTTGTCATTGGATAAAAACATTAATAAAATACTGTTCATCATTCTATAGATATTGCACTCACAAAAGAGTGAGGCTTCCTGCCTTGTCTTATGATTTATTACCTTTGGCATGTAGTCAGCTTACCATTGAATTTGGCTATGTTAAGCTGAAGCCATTCTTTAGATACCATGTTTTCAGGAAAATGCAGACAGACAGACTGACTCACCAACAGACAACCCAAAAACACAGTGCCTTTGGCTTCAACTGCCACCGGCACGGAGACATAAAGACTTTTTTTCCTTTTTGACTGGAAAAAATCAGAGAGTAATTTATCACACAGTCCCTCTCACCAGGCCTTTTCCTTCCTCCTAAAAAAAATATGTATTCCATTTTTCTATTTCCCAGCATCAGTTGCTTTGACCTAAAAAAAAAAACAGTAATTCCAGCTCGCTGTCATTAGAAAAAAAATGTGTATCGCAGAGTGTCTTTAACACAGATGAGAGATATGACAAACAAGAATATGCAAATGTGTTCATCTGTTCCCTCAGTAGGCGATGTTTTTAATTGATTAATGGAAGAAGTGTATTTGATTGGTTTCAGCCTAATAATCCAGAGTGTTATTTGTCAAGCTGTTGGGTTTAGGTGCAGAAGTGTGTCTGTTCCCATCCTTCCTTTTTTTTTCTTCATTCCTGAGAGTAAATGTCCTTATTTTTTCTGTATACTGTGGCTCCAAACTGTAAGGACGTCCATCATATTCAAAGTCCTCCTCCACAACATCTTCATCCCATAGACATTCGTCCATTTTGCACAAAACTGGAAGAAGAAAGTTGATTTATAGCTGCCGATCTTCCCCTGAAACAATGAGCCGCACTGCGCATGCGCGAAGAGCATGTAAACAGCTCGTCAGTTCAGAGGTTAGTTCAGCCACACAGCGCTGTGTGGAGAGACACAGGCTGCAATGGCGGTCCTTTCGGAGCAAATCATGATGGAATATCGGTGAAAAACATGAGTTTTTGAACGATTAATGCAGTTTTTAGGAGCGGCGATCTATGCCCTACGGGCTACCATTATATCGGTGTCCGCTGCTCGATTTTGGATCTAAATATCTCCCGAAGCACCGTTTGCATCAGGAAAGCCTTCTGGGTGAGTATATTGTTGTTCTTCATTCTATAAACAATGTAAAAGCTGCAGGAACCGAACTTTTCCTTTAACACAGATGAGAGATATGACAAACAAGAATATGCAAATGTGTTCATCTGTTCCCTCAGTAGGCGATGTTTTTAATTGATTAATGGAAGAAGTGTATTTGATTGGTTTCAGCCTAATAATCCAGAGTGTTATTTGTCAAGCTGTTGGGTTTAGGTGCAGAAGTGTGTCTGTTCCCATCCTTCCTTTTTTTTTCTTCATTCCTGAGAGTAAATGTCCTTATTTTTCTTTTCCAAAAGCACAAGCAAGACCAATCCCTGATATTAGTGAAGGACTTTGATTGAGATAAGTGGGATACCCATTGCCTCTGACAGACATAACCTTGGTGAGTGTTCTTTGGCAGCCACTTGAGGAGCGTGGCAGACTGCGAGCGGCGGACATGGGCTTGACTGACACCGCAATGCTAACCTTGAGCCAGGTTTCCCGTGGAGCAGCGGCTCAGTATTTAACGCCCTGAGAAAGCCCATTGAGCATCTGACTTAACTGGGTTAGGCTGCACCCGTGGATGCAAGCCATCAAACTGAACTAATTAACAGCTGAAACAACCTTGAAAAGCTGCAGACAACGGCGTATTAGAGCCGTTTTACCCCTCTGCTGCTCTCATTCCCCCTACCATTTTTCTGTGCTATGCTACTCAATTCATTTATTTTGCACTTGAACAACAGTTACTTTATAATCCTTTCTCCCTGGCTGAAATTAGGTTAGATGTACCTACCCATCAAGCTGATCTGCTGAAAATTGGAGAGGCATAAAAGACAGATAAAAGCTCTACATGACTTTCCTGAAAAACATGTTGGTTTGGGAGGTTTTGGAGGGATAAAGAGGAGAGTGAAGCAAAAAATCACTTTCTAGGATGCTGCCTTAAAGACTTCGCTAAATGGGTTGACTCATCCATTTACTGTTTGTATGTTGGCATGTAAGTGTTTATGTTATTGCCCTGGAGAGTGAGAAGCCTTTGGTTTTGACTTGTGTTCGCCTGAATCAAAAGCAGCAAAAAGGATTTACTGAAAAAGGGAGGCTCATCAAATTCTGTCAGATTTGAACTCTCATACCGCTGAGCCCCAGGGGTTCTGTTTGATTTCCTACTGAATCTGCAAGGCTGCCAATCCTTTCTGCAGGGTAGTTTGCTGCAAGGGGTCAGGGGCCAATTCATCATCATTGAATAATAAATAAACAGAAATGTGTTCCGCCTGTCGTTGATCCCTGTTGTTTTCTTCACCTCTTACTTTCTTGGGCAGACAGACAGCAGCTGCGGCCTTGTATTGGCTGTAATGGCCTGTATATATGCAGGGTTTCATATTTCAATCACTGCCACTGCAGCTGAAATTGGTGGTTTAAGATGAAGTTGAAATTGGAAAGTGGCTATCGTGTCTGCATGAGGAAACACATTTGAATCCCGCCAGAGAAGGTGCTTGGCAGCTGCATCTGGAACACAGACAGACGAGTCCTTAGCAGTGGAGTTAAAGTTAGAGCCACAAGTGCTCCAGTGCCTTTCAAGCCTTAGCCAAATGATTTTCCAGAGGAGGTCGCATCGGGGACGTGGGATTTGAGGAAGTATTTCATAATAAACCCTCATAATCAATGATTCATCACTGGAAATATTAATGAGCCATAAATGATGTATTGGACTCCGATGAGGTAGATCTACAATCAGATCGTTAAATGTCCTGGGGCTGTTCATCCATGGTAATAAGATATTTGTTTTGAAATAAATAGAAGATCCTTGTGCTTTAATGAAAGGGTAAGTGCTCGATGAAAGGATCCTCATTATGAGCTTATGTGCATAGACACCTAAGATACCACATGGCCCTTGTTAATTAGCTTAAACTGCATCAAACTACAAAATGCAGATAGCAGGAACCTCCGCCAAGGCAATTCCAATTATGCTGGGCAAGTTTTCGTGGAAAGTGTGGAAAACTGCCCTATATCACAGTCTTAACAAATGTTTAAAAAAAAAAATCCTGGATCCGAATTATGATCAACACAAATATCAAATTCCATGTCCCATGAACGTTGACCAATATTTTATGAAAAAAAATCCAAAATATTCAACTAACATCGAAAATTAGAGCGCTGCATTATTTCACATTGTAAGCAAATACTTGAAAACATTTTTGGATCAATATCAGGATTAGGATCACCAGCAACATTTACTGATTGTTCCTTTGCAACAACGAACATTCTGAGAATTTGTCAGCCAAATCCATTGAGAAGTTATTTTTGTTGGCAAAAATGTAGAAAAGATCAACACTAAAACATAATCACTTATTCCCTGAACAACATTCAGTAAAAATCTGTGCAAAATCAGTTGGAAATCTATTCAACTATTAAGAGAAAATGTGAAAATTGCCCTGTCTCTTAATGTTAATAAATCCTTGGAAAAAAATCTAGACAGACACCCGAATTAGGATCACCAGCAAGATTTACTGAGCTTACTTATGATCAACATTTCCTGAATTTGTCATCAAAAACCATCGAGAAGTTATTGAATTATTAGCAAAAATGTAGAAAAATCGCCTTATCCTTTTATATTATCAAATGCAAAAATGTCTTGACCCACAATTGGATTTGGGTCACCTTCAAAATGTAATCAGCAAGTTCTCTGCCTTTGTTGGACCCATCCTGTAAATTTCATCATTTCTGTTGGAAGTATTTTAACTTGTCCTGTTGACAAATTAACAAACACCATCAAAAACATAACCTCCTGTAACCTTTAACAGACAGATTCCAACAGTACAATTGGCCAATTAGCATGCCATTCTTATTGCAATGTTTAAATATAGTTAGTGGAAATGTACAATGCTTCTTAAAATATTAAAAGAAAATTCCAGCTACGAACACTAAGTAATGAAATGAAAAAAAGCTGAAAGTGATATTTTTGCCACAAGCACAAAGTCTTATTTCTGAATATGTAGTTGTTGCATTCATTGCGTCAGACTGTGTTTTAGAAACAGATGTAAAAGAAGGATAAATAAACATCACTTTAATAAATGATACTGCTGATTTTTTAAATGTACTTATTCAGTGATAAGGTAAATATTTGTTTATTTGCTTATACTAAAGCCAATTATATGTGTGGCCATTATGTTTGGCTGATTTATTGGCTGGGAATACTGGTGGATAATTCTATATCTGCCCACACTGGTTATCAACTTGGCCCAACTTAAGCTCAATATCTGCCGATATCAACATTGCACCGATATAATCATGCCTTCCTACTTGCCAAATGGTCCAAAACAGCCCAAACAGCATTACAATCTTTAATAAACCCAGGCTCTGAACATGCAAACTTGAGGAAACAACATTGCTAATGCTACATTTTAGAAAAAAGAAGTGGGAACAGAGTTCAGTTGAGGGACTGTGGCCAGTGCTCACCCCCTGGATTGGGCTATTGCTCTACCTTTCCCTATTCCTCATTTTCATTAGGACAGAGAAAGCAGAGAAAAGTCTGAAGAAAGATTTCAGAAAGCAGAATAGGGTCAAAGCATGGGTGGTGCTCCCTGATTGGGCTGCTAGTTGCCCCATTGATTGCTCCTCTATCTCCCGTTACTCCTGTTTTTCATTTTGAATGTTATAAGGGCACAGAGAAAAGTTAGGAGAGAGTTCTGAAAAACGATGTGGAAGCATTGTCAGGGTTAGAGACCCTGATGTGGGACCAGTTCCCACTCCCTGGAATGGATTGTTGCTCTATCTTTCCATAGGACCTAATTTTCATTTGGAAAGAGACGGAGAGAAATAGAGAAATAGAGAGAAAAGTTTTTACAGAGAGTTATATAAAGAGGAGAGGGAAGCAGAGCCAAGGTAAGGTGCCATGATTGGGGACAGTACTAAACTCCTGGCTTGTGCTGCTTCAACTTTCCCGAGTAACTTATCTTCACAGGGAAAGAAAAACTAGACAAACATAAAAAAGTCAGGGGGGAGTGTTAGGAGGAGGAGAAAGAAGCCGAGCCAGGATTAGGCACCCTGATTGGGCAATGATTTAAACCCTTAGTTGTGATTGTTGCTCTACCTCCACATACTTAAAAAAAAATAAGAAGTCAGGGAAAATTGAGAAGGGGGGATGGAAACAGGGCCAGGTAAAGATGCTCTGATTGGAACCAGTACCCACACTCTGGTTCCGCCTGTCGCTCTGCTTTCCCAAACTTTTTCATTTTAACTAAAAAAGAGAGGGAGGACAAATAATATGAGTAATGTCCCCCCTCCTTTATGCAGAATCCCAGTTGGAACTACAAGTGCTCCAGCCTTTCAAGCCTTAGCCAAATGATTTTTCTGCCGAGGTCGGGTTGGGGACGTGAGATTTGAGGAAGTATTTCATAATAGCCCCATAATCAATGATTCATCACTGGAAATATTAATGAGCCATTAATGATATATTGGACTCAGATGAGGTATATCTACAATCAGATCATTAAATGTCACGGGCTGTTCATTCATGGTAATAAGGTATGCGTAATAATTAATGTTCTTGTTATTTGTCTTTAATCACTGAATGTAGAATGATGTCCCACATTCCTTTGCTCCCTGTTCAAACGCTGTAAGGCTGCTGAAAAGGAGTCACAGAAATTCCACCTTTCATTTCTCGCTGTCACTTATTTCTGTAACTCGTGCTGTCTCCCTGCTACATTTACTGAATATTCATTATGTGGCTAATAGTGGTGCCTTTGAAGAGGAATGATCATATTTAATTTTCTCGCCTGAGAAGGAACAAGTCGGCGAGGAGAGGGCGCAGGAGAGGAGTGTACGGCAGAGATAAAGGGGAGGGAGTGAGAGAATTAGATCAAGCGATGGATGAAGTGGCAGCGGGGCATGGAGTTTATGGACTGGCAGGGGTGGGAGGATGGAGGGCGGGCTCGGGCTGGGTGGGGAACGAGTCTCCAGATTACAATATGATTATATCAGTCTGTCTGCTTGATAGTATTGATTGACCTGCACCTGGGGCTCCACTATTCCTGCGCCACTTGATGTCTGTGCAGCATGTGAAGCTGCATTGTTCCCTAACTCCACATTGTGCCTCTTTTCTTAGAAAGTTTTCAAAGGCAAGGTAATATATGGAGTTCTGGGGATGTAATAAAAATCTATAAAAAAGATTTTGCATGAGGAGCTGTTGTTTTAGTATGTTCAATGTACATATGTTAATAATTCAGAGAAGGTAAGATATTTTAGGGGCATATTGGTCATGGCAGAAGGATGAAATAGGTTAACTGGGTGGTGATCCAAATCTGGAAGAGGATCTAGTAATTCTTTAAGGATTTGATAACACTACCAGTTTGGACAGCTTCACTTTTTTGTACAACTCTGCTAACAATATTAGAAATTCCTTGGGGGAGGAGTGTGTTTTGCGTCATGTCTTCTGTTTCAGGAGCACCAACATCATTAGTTAAATTCACAATTGTTGCTGTTTGATGTCACAGCTACGAAAAAGAAGTCCTCCATACCTGTAATGGTGTTTTTGGAAATTTCAATCAAGTCTTTTTCAAATATTGCAGGAAAACTCCACCCAGATAAATTCCACAAATCTGCAGAAAAATTAGTAGAACCAGCAAAGATGTTGCTTTTTTATTGATTGTATGACTTTGAAACAAAAAGTCATTCAATAATGGTGACTTAATCGTTTTATTGAGCCCACATTAAATCAGGGTGGAATCAAAGATAGACTGTGTGCATCCGAGGGATACAACAAGGAGACTCCTTCCTCACCTTTGCTTCACTGAGGAGCTGCAGGCTTTTTATTTTTTAGATTTACAGGTCAAATTTGCAGAACAGTATGGTTTCTCAGTCAAGCAGTCGGATCCTGCCTTCTTGGGGTGTTGTCTTCCTGGGATGCCCGCTTCACAGTCTGTGTTTGACTCTACCCTTCTCATGGGATTTGGCCCTAAGTTAAGAAATGGTACAACCAAATAATGCTACAATTCTGCTTACAATGTGCAGGGACTTTTGGCAGATTTTGGGGGGGATTGCTACCCACATATTTAGATGTGATGCTCATTCCACACAGGTGTTATCCTTACAGGATGCGCCTCTTGGTACAGGGGACTTATCAGACTTTCCAATGATATAAAACAACAGTTGGTGTTAAATGGGAATGGGAGAACTAATCATCCAAAATAATGTTTCCAAACGTTGCTTGAGGAGTATACTACAGCTAACACTAAGACATTTTACAACACATTGACAAAAGTACCACATGCTGCCTTAATTGGAAGTGAAATGGCAACTCTGTATATTTCCCAGCCCTATTTTTGCCCGTAAAAGAACCCTCACTCACAACCTGTTCCAACCTCCAAATGTTGTCACCCTAATTGTGCAGTAAAAACGGTGTGTGGGGACGTTAATGCAGTTCCTAAATAATTAAGAATGAAATATTATCCAATATTTCCTGCCTTGGACTTTTATTTGTGTTGGCCTGGCTCTAAGCATTAATATCACTTGATTTTTATTGGAATCATATCAAAATTTGACACTTCTAATAGAGTGACAACAGTTTGTAACCTGGTGGTAGATAAAGCAATCATAATTCATGTAATGTATCACCATTAAGTTTAAAATATTGAGGTATAATTTTCGTCCATACTCTCCAGCTCTAATTACATCAGTTTATCTATCTGATAGTATTGATTGACCGGTGCCTGGGGCTCCTTAACTCCTCCATCTCCTAATGCAAGTTCACACATGAATCTACATTGTTCTCTCACTCTCTTACTGCACCTCTCACCCTGAAAAGAACACGCTCTTTCTCTCTCCACTTTTCACCCTTTTTACTCTTGGCAAAGGGATCAGATTATGAGAACGAAAAAAAATCAACCACTGGCCACCGGTATTTCTTTGCTCCAGCAGCTGCAGTCCCTGGCTGCGTTTATCGCTTTATCGATTACCATCACAAGGCAGTAATTTGCCGGGACTTGCAGGGACATGATTAAAGATCCACAAGCAGTGCATGGTGGCTGGAGTTGGTTCCGGTGTGGTGTCATGTTGATGAACACGCGCTGACACACATACGCGGATGCATAACACCCTGGTAAGCAGGGGAGGGCCAGAGGGAGAGGCAGAGGGGGCGATGGGTTGCATTCCTGTCATAGACATCAATGGCTTTAAATCTCCCGAGCTAACCTTTTAATGCTCTCAGATCCTTATGGCTGGCTGGATAATTGATTGTGTTTGGTCTAATGGGATTAAGAGGCAGTAGTGGCCTTGGGCTGGACACAGTGGCAGTGGCAGGAGAGGTAGTGCATGGGAAGATGGAGAGCTAGATACAAGTACACAGTAAATGAACTGAACCAAGCCTGGGAGAGAAGGACCTAAAATCATATCCTATTTCATTCAAGCCACTTAATCTGGTGCACCCATTCAGCTGATAACTAAATGCAAATCACATGCATCACAGCTTATCACATGGCAGCAACGCAATGCATTTAGCCCTGTGGAAATGGACAAACCTGATGAGGTTCAAAAAGAGCAGGACATGAGAATGAAGAAGAAGGGTGATTTGCAGAACTTTGAGCACAGCATGGTAGTCTTGGGGTGTTTCAGACACTGATCTACTGGGGTTTCACATGCAACCACCTCTAATAAATACAGAGAATGTTCCCAGGAAGAGAAAATATCCAGTGAGCAGCAGTGCTCTAGGCAGAAATGTTTTTTTGATGCCAGAGCTCAAAAGAGAATAGCCAGAGTGGTTACAGATGATAGAAAAGACTATGGCTGCGGTCGAATAGTCACCTCCTAAGCCCTTTCCTATCTACTTTTCCTTAACCCTGATGGAAAACGTCATGAGGTTAAGGAAAGGAGAAAGGAGAATTCAGAAGGACTTAGGAAAGGAAAACTGCCATGCAGAGAGAATAAACACTTTCACTATGCTACGTCATCATGTGACGGCAGATGTTACTGCTGAGATAAAACTACAATTTTCTGAAGATGGACTACTAAAGACGCATCATACAACATGTATCATGTATCATGTATCATGACAATATTGTTCCTTTCAGGCAACATTGAACATAATAACCTGGCAAACATTTCATCTGCATAACCGATGTTGGAAATGAGGATTTAAATAAATTTGCCAAATCATTATCAACACGAACACCAATCAATGCATGAAAATAAATGGAAACTGAATGAAAGAAAGGCATGCATTGTTGAGACCACAATCTAATGGTGTACACATTCATCAAATGAATTCATCATCATCAAATGTCTCATATCCTGCTCTCTTCAGAGAATCCGACTACTGAAAAGTTAAGGCAGGTTTTGGTAAACTTTAGAAAGTATCGAACAGCAGTGGTAACTCACATGGTCTGTGTGATTTGTTTATCATTATTCGGTTGAATTCGGAAGCAGTCGGAATACGCGCTGTTTATAAAAGATGTTGCCATGGAGAATTGTGGGACAGAATAATCTCTCCTATCGTAAAGGATGGTCCGGTGTATCCTATGCTAAAGGAGATAATAAAGGAAGCATTGAGCCACCTTTCCTATGCATTTAAACTATTCGAACAGCTCTAATCACGAACTACTTCCAGTTCATTTCACCCCGTTAGGAACCTTCCTAAGCAAAAATGACTTTTCGACCACAGCCTATAATTACCCAAATAAACACACATTACAACTAAGGTATGTAAAAACCATTTCTGAATGTATAACATGTTGAAAATTACAGCGGATAGGCTTCAGCAGCAGAAGACTATTAGAGGGTGCCACTCCTGGCTACAATTTGCCTGGACTTAACACATTTAAACAACAGAATATTGTAAATATTTTGCCTGATCTGATGAGCCTCTTCTGCTGAGACATTCAGATGGTGAGATAATACTTTGGCGTGAATACCAAAGCATTGATGCATCCAAACTTCTACCAGTTGTTCAAGCTGGTGATTGGAGTGTAATGAAGGGGGATATTTTCATTACATACTCTGGACTCCATAGTACAAAATGAGCCTACCTGAGTATTGTTGCTGATCATGTCTATTCATAAAAGAAGATATGATCCCCAGTCTTCTGATGGCTACTTCCAGCAGGAGAACCTGCCAAAAAGCTCAAACCTTTTTAAACTACTTTCTTGAACTTGGCAAATTGAAAACACAATAAATATCTTAATGTCCGTTTTATTCTTCAACAACCTATATATAATTCCTAATAGTCAATATTTTTGAACATTTTTAATCATCTAAGTCTTTGGCATCGTCTAAATCTTACAAGACTATAGTATCTGAACTATAAAGAACCATGTGTTTTGACATTATTATTATTATTATCATTATTATCATTATTATCATTATTATCATTATTATTATTATTATTATTATTATCATTATCATTATTATTGTTATAGTCGTTGTTGTTGTCTGTGTGTTCTTTGTGTACACACTCATGCTTCTGATTGCTCTGCACAAGTCACACCAACATAATGCATGAACCAGACAGCCACATATGCAGGGTGGATATTCAACTACAAAAGCACTCAGAGAGCGCAGACCTCTGCCAAGCAGTTCACTTCCACCCATAAATTGTGTGAACCAACATTATAGTCTGATGTTAATTTTATATGCACATTGTGCAATGAAAAATATCAATCTGCAAGAAGTGTGATTATTGTTGACATAAATATCATCCAATTGAGAGACCTCGTCAGTTGTGGGTCTTGTAACTTGTTGACTGAGCCAATTTGCTTCTGCTTTTACAGATGTTGGTGTTGTGCGCGTTGTGGTGCTTCCTGTGGGCTATGTTCCCAGCCTGTCCCAAGCCACAGCACTTCCGTGCGGGACACATTCACTCTATGTGGACTTTGGGGGTTGATTTATATACTCACACATATACAGACGTCTGCTATAATGGACTTTTTCTGTATTGACATTATCAGCTACCTTTGACACATGAGTAAACGGAGGAGGGACTGCGAGCGAGTAGAGCTGCTGTGTATGTTTCTATGACGTTGATAGGCTCACCGTAATGTCACTTGTAGCTGTGAGTTCTGGAGGACTGAGGTGTTCATTGCAATTTCAGGAGAGTCTGCTGAGAAACCAAGGCTCCAGTAACAGTGCCAGGTTCTTCCATTGGCAAAATATTTCCTCCTCTCCTCTGTGTCTGGGAGCAGAATCCTGCATGCCCATGCTTCGCTGCTGATTGGCTGATCACTGCTGACTATGTGTGTAACCAGAGAATGTAACCAATGGGATGGTGCCGTGGATGGGACAAAAGACAGCCTAGTATGAAATACAGTGACTTCATCATAAACTTAAATGTTTGTCTTTTCTTTTTTTGTGATTTCAGTCTAAATCAGATCAGCACCAAAATTCAACCACTTCTCCCTTGGACCAAACCACACGTCTGGTAAAATGTTCATGTAAATCAATCCAGTAGTTTTTGTATAATCTTGCTAACAGACAAACAAACAAACAAATAAACAGACAGACACCGGTGAAAACACAACCTCCTTGATGGAGGTAATGAGTGTTTTCCTTCTATCAGCAGTGCTTTTCTTGTCCGTTTTTCTTGCTCTGACCAGAAAAAAAAAACCTTTGCAATCATGGCATTAACCGTTAAGTAACTATTTACCTAATGGCTGTGGGTATAACGCCGTGACAGCACAGAGTGCTGTTTCATTGTAAGTCTCTTCACCTGGTGCTGAAAACAATGAATTGCCCAAGACAGGGTTTTTACTGCATCCTTTTTTATTACAGTGGTATCCAACTGGCATTCAATCATATAAATGTAAATGCTCCCAGTTTTTGCAATTTCAAGACAAGAATGAGTTCTCATTGACATCAAACATTTTGAATGGATAAATATTACTGTAAATGTTGACTATAAAAACATTATTAATGAGCATTTTTTTCTGTTCTTTTCACTATTTTTTTTTCTTTTTTTAAATTTGCAACATCAACTGTACTGATGTATTGAAGCAGGCATGACACACACCAATCAGGTGTAACTGACAAGTGAAGTGAACAACACAGATTATCTCTTCATCGTAGCATCTGTTAGTGGGTGGGATATATTCAGGCATCAAGTGAACATTTTGTCCTCACAGTTGATGTGTTAAAAGCAGGAAGATGGCAAAAGTGTAAGATTTTGAGCAATTTTGAAATTGCAAGCCAAATTGTGATGGCTAGACGGCTGGGTCAGAACATATCCAAAACTGCCACTCTTGTGGGGTGTTTCTGGTCTGCAGTGGCGGTATCTATCTAAGCTGGTCGAAGGAATGAACAGTAGTGAACCATAGCAGGGTCATGGGCAGCCAAGGCTCATTAATGCACCTGGAGAGCAGTTCTGATATGACAGAAGAGCTACTGTTGCAGTTCTGGTAGAAAGGTGTCAGAAAATATAATGCATCACAAGTTTGTTGCACAGTAGCAAAGGGGCATCTCAAAAATGTTATGGCTGATTGGCTTTGGAAAATGGGATGTAACTAGTGGGACCACTAATTCACAAATATTACAAGTTGCAGAATTCTGTTTTGATTGCTATGGTATTTAAGAGATATCCGTATCATGTGGTTTTTATATGTAAATATATATTGTACTAATATATAAAGTTCAAAATTTATTCGTGTTATATTTTCTCTTAAAGGTGAAGTATGACAAGTCTATGTTGTGGCTACATAACTTAACTGTTGTTATATTCTACAGTTGGCCTGGCATCATAAACTTCCTTGATTTAAACCATTGTCCTCCCCCCTTAAACTGGATATAAAATACAACAGTCTATTAGAAAATCTCACTTTGTTTACCATTCCTACAGTAAATCCAGAAGTGTAAGTCTCTGTGAACATGTGTGTGTCAGACAGTTGGAGACAAAAGAGCTGCAGAGGTAGACAGGTAAGGCAAAGACAGGGAAGCGAACTTAAAGGAAAGAGGATGAAAACAGTGCAGATAGATAGCTGCAGGTCTACTTCTCAGTCCATCCCTAATTAGCTGTATGAGGAAAGCAAGGAGCTGATGGTATCCCCAAGTGAAAAGCTTGTTAGCGTAAGAGATGCTATCTGCCGGCTATTGGTTTTTGGTTGTGTTTTGCTCACTGGGTGAGTCACCGTGGGTCCGTAGTGTGCAGCAAGATGAAAGGCGTTGGGAAAATGAGAGCCAAGGTGGTGCGAGGCCCATTCCTTCCCCCTCCTCCTCATCACCGGGGATAAAGCCTGTCCCGTCCAAACTCATCAACAACCGCTGTGCTTTAGCTTCATCCCAAACTCCACAGCTTGTTTGAATGTGTCAGTCTGCTAGCCCCCCTTTCTTCTCTGAATTATTTTTAACTTCTCTCCACACTTGGGATGAGATAAAAGCAGAAGTTTGTGTGGGAGAGTGGCGAGGGATGAGACTGTGGTTAGTAAATTTTCTGCTGGAGTTTTCACTGACTCGCTCGTCTGCCTGTACGTTGCAGGCGTCTGTGTGTGGAATCCCTAGTCTCTTTATGTGGTGCATGGCGCTATCATGAGTGTGAATGCAGCACAGAGCTGTCATCATCTGTGCCAGATTCTCTGTGCTTTTTTATATTACCCCGTTTTTCAGTACACACACAGGAAAACATCCCACTTCATCTGTGTTGTATGCAGGCTTTCACAGCCTCGTACTATATGGGTTGACAGGGTCTGTAATTGCAGGATTGCTGGCTCTATTCAGAGGTCCAGCCGGCCAGATCATGCCTCAGATCCAGGTTTTGTCTCTGCTGAATAGAGAGACTGCTTCAGCCCACCGGCCCTTTATGCCGGCCTGCGTTGCACTTTGGCACAGAATATGCCGGGTCAGGGTAACTGTTGCCGTTTTGATGGGTGGCGGAAGGCTTTTTGCCAGCTTCCTGTTGTGAGAGTTGTGAAACTAAAATGTGTTGCTGTGCATGGAGGTCTGTGTGAACATCTGTGACACTTTGACTGTGGGAGACAAACAGGAGACAGTGGGAAACATCTATCCTTTGTTTTTATTGATGTATTTTTTCAGTTAAATCATTTTTTTTTGAAGGTTTATATAATTCTTTAGAGCATACACTGTACACTTTCTGGATTTTGGACCATTAGTAGGTGCAAAGACGTAAAGGTGCTATGAGGAGAATCTATTACCGGCGACATTAAGACTCTGCTACCCATGAGCACGTGCGGCGATTGTCGTAATGGTGTGTTCCAGTAACCTCGGAACTGGGAGTGACATCATCTCTGACTTTTTGGCATTCAAGTTGAAGTTGGAAAAAACCATGCCGATCTACCAGGCTATTGTTAGCTGTTGTTAGCACGCCCTGTGTTGTTGTTCACAAATATCACATGAAGAATGTGATTATCACTGGCAGCATTTTTGTAAATATAAGTCTAACAATACTATGTTTACAGCTGATCTAGAGTGACACACCCCAGTCAGAAGTGCAAATAAATTGATTATTACAGGAGCTGAATAACTGTTCACACTGGGGACATCCATCTTCGATTGTCAACTCGGGGTGGCGAGGTTTCACCGAGTTCCCAGTAGGAAATTCAGACTTCAGGGGACGTTCCAGTGGCAGTTTCCGACTCGGAACTCGGAAATTCCTACTTCCGACTACAACTGGAACGCACCAAAAGATGTGACCCAAGCCAAAGCGTTTATTTGTTGTGATGCTAATAAATGCAGGTCGGAACTTCCTCAGAACTCTGCATTCTTTACAACTTCTTTTCAACAACTTACAGGATGCAAAGCGACAAAGTAATGTGTCTCTTTCTAGTTACGCAGCGGTAATTTTTGCTGTGTGACAACAAGCAATTTTTGGAAAACTTATTATTGTAGTTTTGTAACCGGCTATATATGGCTACTTACAGCCCGGTACTCTAAGACGTGTCTGAATAATATAAATTTGCTCTAGTTTTAATTGTCTTGTTCCCGAAGTTGAGTATCCAGGCCAGTCCAGCCCTGTCTGACCCGACCGCGAAGCTAAGGAATAGCATTTATAGATAACCTATTTTGATGCTATAAAACTCATCTTAAAGTGTGTATTTCAATAAGGCATATATCTAAAAGTGAGACTTTTTTGTAATTAATGAAACTCCTCACAGTCCCTTTAAAAAAAAAAATAAACTCAAGGCCTAATTACCTAAGAAAAACAACAACATTGTTTTCAGTTGAGATGTAAGTGGTTGGCTCAGTTGGATTATGATAACCAAAAAAGCCTGAACCATTCTATATCACTAATTTAATAATTTGGGATTTATAATAAATAGAAATGTGACTATTTTAATGCAGTCTTTATCAAAGAAGAGATAAAGCAGTGTATTTACCTATATTTGTTTAAATCATTTCTGAAGATCATTAAATGTGTGCATAGTTGTATTCAACCTTCTATTATTATGATGCAGAATATCTAAGCGAATGGTTGAAAGACTATGGAAAATTCTGAAAACATTAATGTAAGGGATTGTTTTGTCAGATTTAGAGAGTGCGTGGGATTTCATTCATCCTTGTCTGATAAAAAAATTCCTAGTATTATGACGGCCATTTGTTTGTACGATGAAAGACATGAGGAAGTACGGTAGAATGTTTATCAATATCCAGCTAAATAAATTAATA
Source organism: Scarus forsteni (assembly GCA_036419115.1). NCBI lineage: Eukaryota > Metazoa > Chordata > Actinopteri > Labriformes > Labridae > Scarus > Scarus forsteni. Next base: position 18,575,052 of record JAZDUH010000342.1, read on the forward strand.
TTGTCTGTTTTGCCCAGCTGTAATAGAGGTGAGGTCAAATTTGGATGATTAATCAAATAAGAAGAATCTGTGTGTCGCCTTATTCCCAGGCAGGATATGAGCTAGTATTGGGGACTGAGAGGCACATAAAATATCATTCCATGTGTGAGTTAGAGAAAATGTGTCACTCTGACCTGGCTGTCTGCCTATTCTTGTCAAGGAGACGACAGGTGAGGGGTTGCCATGGTTACCTGGAGTAGGGGTAGGGTTGGAATCAGTGTAGTTTTTGTGTGTTGGCCTCGCAATTTCACAGTTCAAACTTTTTTTAAACCCTCCCTTCACATGTAGTAGTTCTGTTGAGGTGATGGGTGATATTGTTGCACCATATGGGCGCAGCAAGTGTTACTAGTGGGTGCTACAAAACCAATCAGTCAGCTCTCAGAGAGACTTCCCAGAGAGCCACGTTGGTCCCACAAGGGCCAGATGCTTTTGCTCTGCTGCCCTCTTTCTGCTCTTTTTTCCCCTCGTTCCCAGGCCCACATCAAAACACGCACAGCTCATTTCCCCCTACAGCTCTAAATCTCTTTAATTCCATCATCTGTTGCCCATTGAGGGCAGCAGTTTAGTCTTAACGCAGCATTTTAGTGCGCCATTAAAAATTCTGTGAGGTTGGTGGCCGGGCCCTGTAGCAGCGAGGTGGCCGGTCTTCAATCTGTGTCTAACCTCTGCGTTGCTCTCTCCTGGGACATATCCACCATTAAGAGAGTGTTTGAACAGCTCGGCCCGGACACATAGAAAATACATTACACAGCCCTTACACGTCAAGCTCAGCCACTTCATCACTATGGCTGTTTCTACATCATTCACATACCATAAAAACCTCCAAGGCCACATTTGGTGTAGGAATAGGCTGTCTGAGAAGGTAGATACAAGTTATTTCTTCAATTTCTTGCAACTGCCTGTGCTCACACCCAAGGCTGCACACATGAAACTGAGCGGGAGAACATGATTGACAGTGATTATTTATATTTAAAATGCACAGTCTTCTGTGGCCGTCTAATGAAAATGTGATTAATAATTCATTCAGCCATTTATGCTTTCGTGGCAGCCACAGCTGAAGCATCAAGTAAGGGGTTGTCCATCCCTACATGCAATTAGTCAGTTTAAGTGTTGGAATTTTGATGATGTGATAGCTCAAGAACGTTATGAAGGGTTATCTTCGAGCTTTGCAGTAACATCCACTTTGGCAAGAAAATTTTGCTCGTGTTTTGATGTCATAGATTAAAGTTCAATATTTTGGAGACTCAGGCTTGTTCATTATTTTTCTGCACATTATCTCAAGAATGCTACAAGAGGTTTTTTTTTTCAAACTTAACACAAATGTATGCTCTGACTGAGGGATGAACTGATAAGATTTTGAGGTCATAGGCCAAAAGTCAAGTCTCATGTTTGTCCCGGGCAGCCTCTAGGGGAGGCTAATGTAGAGGTGTCAAAATCTGTAGTACCCCAAGTGTCCACATAGGGCTGGCAACAGAAAGATTAATCCTTAATGATTGTATGCAGGAAAATGTGGCATTGCTATTGGTCCTGCCTCAACACAGCCTTTATGTGTGAGAGTCCATGGAGCTAAAGTTCAGTTCAGATAGCATGTGCATTATGTCAGCATCCTTTATAGGGCATCAACATTATTCCAAAGACTCCTTTGACACGGCTTGGTCCAGTTATTTTACAGTATAAGGTTCTTTCCATGATTGTGAACCCAGTCCCTTGAGAACACTCTGGAATATTTTTATTCAAAAGTTTACACATCCTCTCTGACTCCAGGATGTTGTGGGTGTTTCTTAATACATGACTGTGTCCATCCTTCTTCCTTCACTTGCATTGTTTCTCACATCTCACCTCCTCCCAGCAAGAAAGAAATATAGAAGCAAAGGAGAGACATGAGAACAGAGGAGACACAAAATACAATATGAGAAATACAATCAGCCTCAGAAATAATCATCAGTCTGAGCAGCATCAGGTATTGATGATGAGCTGATTATCTGATTGGCCATCAAACACTCCACCACACAAACAACCTCTGTTGTAAAAAACAAGCTAACATTATGTTACAGTCATGTGCCTTTACATAAAACAGCAGTTTGTTCATAAATAAATTTGCCTGTACAAAGTTTAAAGTGTATTATATCAACACTGTCAGAAAAACCTCATTAAAAAAGTAATGATCAGAGTGAAAGTGTGGCATTTCGTCCAATGCCACACCTCCAAACCAGTCAAATTGCATCTTGGGTTGAAAGACTTCCTCAGTGGAAACACTTCTCTAGAAGCCTCCTCTCTCCTCTTTCCAATTGGAAGACCCTTCATCATGAACAGGAGGAGACTGATAAAGTTATGTAATGAGAGCCGCCAGAATTATTCAGATTCGGACAACTTTTTTAATCCTAAACAGGAGATTCAGTTTACAGCTGCCATTTGACACTAAAAGAACAAATGAAACAAACACCATCACATTTATGCAGTCACCCTCACTTGTCTGCGGCAGATTCAGCAGACCAACTGGGTCACCCACGAACAAGCTTCACAGTTGATCAGTGATAACAAACACATATTGACATATGTTCACAGACATGGAACAACTATATGTCTAAAACCAGCATTCAACTGTCCAATAGCTGAGGTTAAAAAAACGGAGTGAGAATGTCAGTTGTTGGCTTTCCTTGGTTGGGCAAGATGGTGCTCCCCAAGGGTACAATGAAAAGCCTCCAGACAAAATATGGTCTGGTTGGTCCAGCATCATTCTTGCTTTCTAAACCACCTGTTTCTTCAACTAAGAACTTTGATCTGCTGGTTCATCCCAAACCTGTGAACACAATATGTCAAAAATACTGCAAGGATTTCCATTGAACTTTTCACAAAACCATACCTTTTCACAAGGACTGAATATTGTGTTTTTTTAGTTTTAGAGCCCTGAGGTGTATCTTGCGTCTTTTGCTTTAGGGTATACTTCTATTCCCAAGACAAAAAAACAGCCCATTCCTCAATAAAAACCTACCATGTGATGTTCTACCATTGTTTTGGTGGCAGTTTGAGTTTATTGGCTCAGGCTGGCAAGCTCTGTGTAGAACAGACTGTTGAATCCGTTGTTATGCTGCGTTCACACCCGACGCGAACTGATGCGCGTAACGCCTGTGACGCGCCACGCTTAACGCCCGAGGCTGGATGCTGGACATTTTGACAAGCTGAGGGACGACGCGCATCCTGGCGCAATAGACAGACGGAGCTTGTCGGACTCAGTGATAACCCGTGCAGGCAAATCCAGCTGGAAACGAATATTTACAGAACTTACCTTCAAAACCTGTCTCCTCAGCGACTTTCACCCAAGCCTGCTCCTTTTTGTTCTAGTCTCTGTAGAGTGCACACGTCGAGTAGCAGAACTCCGGATGATAGCAAACAGCGCATATAAACCTCTTCTCCATCTTTGAGAGGGGGTTTGAGCAGGAGCAGGAGACCGGGGCGTCACACGTCATCAAATCAAACCTGTCTCCTCTGCGACTTTCACCCAAGCCTGCTCCTTTTTGTTCCGGTCTCTGTAGAGTACACACGCCGAATAGTATAGCTCCGGATGATAGCAAACAGTGCAGATAAACCTCTCCTCCATCTTTCAGAGGGGTTTGAGCAGGAGCAGGGGGACGTAGCGTCTTATGTCATCAAATCAATGAAGTCGGGGGGGAATGTCATCGCTGATTGGCTGCCGCGCCACAGCGTCATGTGAACTGGCGTCGAAAGTTCAATATTTTCAACTCGAGCGTCGAGGCGTCGGGCATCGAGGCGTTCGACTCCTCGACGCTCGACTCCTCGGCGCTCGACACCTCAAATGCGCCGGACGCCCCGGACACGCCGGACGCTCCGAATGCTCCGAATGCGCCGTGCCAAATGCGTCCAACGCGCCGCCCAGGGTGAATCTGCGTCAAGACGCGTCTTTGCATTGACTTTGTATGTAATCTCGACGTGCATCTGTGCGAATTCACGTCCGGTGTGAACACACCATTAAAGTGTTTTTGACCACTTGCTGGTAAGCAGTGCTGAACAGACTAATCACCACAAAGTAGGGCACCATGACGACAAATTTTGGGTCTCATGGTCATCCCTTGGAAACAAAATTTCTACATTTTAGACTCAAATAATATAAATGACACGTAATGTTACATAACATGAGTACAAAAAGAGGCTCCCAAGCAACCTCCTCCCATCAAATGATATATTCCCAACAAACCACTGCACCAATACAGTTGCAATCAACAAGTTACTTAAGTGACTTCAAATTATCATTCTGAGTTGCAACTGACAATCAAGTCAAAGGCTAGACTATAGGTGACTCACTCAACTTAGAAACTGATGACATCATAGTGGCAATACAGATTTGGATGGACCATTGATAAAAGCATCATTTTCATTTGATAGTTTCTTGTTGTTTAGAAGATATAAGGTTAAAAATTAAGAGATGATATTAATAAACTAAGGAGAAAATTAAATAAAGTTAAAATAAACCTGAGGTTTAGAAAGGACCAGATACGCATTAACAGTGGAAACATAGGCAGGGCAATAGATCAAGTGTGTTAGTATTTTCTTTAATCATTTCTTGAACTGTATCAAATGAAAAAAAAAAATGGATCACTATAAAAATATCATAATAAGAAAGTACAAAATTATAATTATTGGGAAAGCTTAAGCTCCCGGTGCACCTTCTCTCCCAAAAATGTCCTCCCATAATACTTCAGTTCAGGCAGTTTGCTCTCCTTCAGTTCTGGTCGCCACACAGACATGCATAAAAAAGCACCACTTAAAATTCATCTAAAGCTTATTAAGTCATCCAAATGATATGATTATACAAACTTTGATTATCATGAGGTTTTCTGTTTCTCCTTTTTAAAAGAAAATGCAGAGGCAAATTCTGAGTTCCATTTCACCCCAGGCAATAGACAAGTAGGGGGATATATGTGGGGGATCTATGCTTTTGAAGTAAATAATAGGCAATAACACTCCCAAAAATCAATAAAACATTGTGACCTCAACAGACATCAACAGACATCAAGATAATCTTCATTTTCATTTTGGTCAAAGCTGTGCAGCCCTTCTCTGACCTCATCCAGCATCCGCTGCACTAGGAGTCTGAAGAGCTGTTACTTGCCTTTTATAGATGCTGGTTTTATGTAATTTCCAGCAATTTCACCGTTACTTTTACTGTGATTGGAAACTGGCTGCGTCCGGCTAATGACTTCCTCAACTCCCAGATGGAGTGCAACACCCACACTCCAAACAATGACAGAACAATTAGTTGCAAAATAATTCCTTCTTGCAGAATTATACCACCATGAATTGTTTACACCATTACAGCAGCAGCACTCTGGACTAACTATAAGCAACCCAGGCTTAACAGGCAGGCCGTTTGGCCCTGAGCAGTGTCAGGAGGGTCTCTTGAGGATAGGTTTCGTTGGCTGACTCCCACTAATGCGGGAGTGGTTGAACTGGTGTCGGCTCTCTGCTGCTCTGGAAGATGCTCTCCTCCTTCAAAGGGAGAGTGAGGGTATGTCCTCAGTAGACCCGACAAAGACATGAAGAGTGATTGGCTGGTCTTAATCAGTAGAGAGTCTTAGAGCAGCAGCAGGGAGTCCAGTGTAGTGCCGACCTGACCCCTCTTTTTGCCCTGCTGTCCATCCCTCTTCCTGTGAGTTTGAAGAAAATGATGAGTTTCTTTCCGTTGCCTTTTGAACCCTATGACGCCAAAACCAGGGGTATTTGAACTACAAAGCAGTCCAGTTTTTAATTGGTCTGTAGAAAAAAGAAATATGGTCCAAATTAAGGATGAGCTATGAAACTTGTGCTCAGCTGCTGATGGCAGGAAGATTCTGGTATCAAGTTTAGTTCATTTTATGCTATTTGTCTTTCTAAAGGTCTTTTGTAACAAGGCGCATTGTGTTCATCATCTTCAAGCAATTTTCACTTGTTTCATGTCATATTGTTTATCATTTTTGTAGGAGTGGGTCCCTTGGTAACCAATGCAAACTAAGTTCCCCTGAAGTTTGACTAGCTGACACAATATACCTAAAAATCATTGCCTATTTGCCTTGTTATCCCATGAAACCCAATAATCCCATTTTAAACACAATAAGTTGCTTAGCATCGCTTCACTAGGCATGTACCCTGACAGACACTTTCAAATGTGGCTAAACAAAGTTAAAATATTTTTTATGACCTGTTTAAAGCTAATTAGGTATCAAGAGTAAATTTGAACAGTCTGACTTATCACAATAGTTAAGTGACAGTGAATAAATTATGTGAAGTATGTTTACAGAATGTGGCATTGCTAATATTAATGTTAGCAATGTTAGCATTGCCAGCCTTCAGCTTTTCTTATCGTTTGATATTCATATTTCTGTATCTAATGTGGTTACTTGCTGCTTTGGTCTTTGGTTTACTATGTTAGTTTGACACAACACAGCTTTTGTACATTAATTTTGAGTTTTAGGTCAAAATACTGTTGCTCTGCTGTGTTCTTAAATCAATTTTGCTGTAAGCGTGATATTTAGTGTGCATTCAGTGTCCATTCTTTACATCAAGGCTTAAGGTATTAGCTAGGTTACATGTCATGACTATATTGATATAAATAATAAGTTTATCTAATTTGGAAATGGGACTGGGTATTATTTTTAATCAGTTTATAAATTCAATTTTTATAACACAAGATTAATAAATAGAATGTGTAATTTTTTCCGCTTTGACTTACTCTGTTTCTCATTTTGCTCCCTTTGGGCATCTGTATTCAAAACCATGAACCTGTAAGTTGTGACATTGTTTACTGTTTTCATTACACTTGGTTCTGGCAAAAACTGTCATTTGCAAGGCATATTTTCAGGCTTGTATTATTTTTAATGAGATGAATAAAGATGAATGTCTTGCATGTTAGTGTTTTCAAGTACTGCAGTATTCATTGATGTCATAGACAACCCTGCTTACATCTGCAATACAGCATGAAATTCCAAGAAGGTAATTCCTTTTCCTTTAACATATTTTGATCAGGTTCAGGAAAGACTAGTTTTATGTAGTTAATCTGTCATCTTTTTTATATAAGGGTGGAAAAGTGAGTAACTGAACGAAACTTGGACAGTATTACCCAGCTCTACTGAAAAATCTAGTGCCAGTTTTTTGTTACTTTGTTACCAGTAATTCAAGAGGTTGATCATCCATCAGAATTCACCACGTCAAGTGTTGCAGTTAATTGTTACATCATAGGAAAAAACAGATTACGAGTTTTACTTGTAATTAAGTAACGTAGCATTGGTTTTGCAGATCATATGATCCGTTTTTTCCTTAGAATACCTGACTTCTAAGTGGAATGTAAACACAACTGTGCCAGTGCATTCACGTACTTAAAGCAGCAGATGGTTATAAAGATGACAGAGAGGACAGCAAGCCACTGCAGAAATGTCTCCATTATTTTTACATTTCTTTTTCAATATCTACATGAAGTTTAGTATTTGAAGCATTTAGTGTATTTTTTAAAAGGTTGTGATCTAAATTGTATCAGAAACACAATATTGTGTGTATCATTTCTGGCTTTATTGCTATATGCTTTGAACAGGAATTGGCCCCAGCTCCAGAGACCTCAAAGAGAACAATGAGATCGATTTATGTTCGCTGATAAACATTAAGTTGCACTGAAATTAAAGTGTCAAAGTGTATAAATTACTGTAATCTCAGGTTATTTCATTAATTTAGGGGCACCATAGTTAACCTTTTGACACTGCAATGTGGATCGATCACTCAATAACTCCAGTGTCCTTCAGTGATAGAAAACAATGACAGCTATGCTCTTTTGAATGTCAAACTACATTTAGTAAAACGTTTCAATGACAAGTCAGATGTTACCTGCACCTTTTGTAATCGTCTAACATTTAATTGATCCCTTTACATTATCATTTCAATTTCTTTTTTCCTTATTTAACCTCCAAATAAAGTCTTCATTCCAGCAGGAAGTACAGTACCCTTAGCATTAGACAGTATAAAGCACCACAAATAAGACATTGAAGGGTAATCAGCGCTTCTGCTGACAAACATTACAAACCAGGGTGTCTCAGAGAAGAGATGTATAATCACAGCATGAAAGAGAACTTCTGGAGCACCCGGTCAATTCAACAATTTTAATAAGGTGCAAAAAGACTGACGTTTCCACACAGCAGGTGTTTCTGACTCTGAGGAGACTCCTGCTGTGTGGAAACGTCAATCTTTTTGCACCTTATTAAAGCAGTTGAATTGACCGGGTGCTCCAGAACTTTTATTTATGCCATGACAAAGCAAAAAATCTTAAAAGTCTCTTGAGTTAATCGTCAATCTTATCTTGATACTTATTGAGAAAGCATCAAAATGGAACTCAAAAGTTGTAGCATCATCACAGGACTGTTACATTTCAAATTTGTTATTGCTGATTTTCTTAATGTAAATTAATGTATAATTCTGTTTTTGACAGAGTAATAAAATTGAAGCTGACTTCTTCCTCTAAGACATGGTATAAGACCACTCTGGTGTGGCAGTGCTGCACTCGTTCATATAGTTAGTCTCAAAGTCATAATCATCAACTGTGTACAGTTAAATCAAAGCACTATTTTTTTTTTACTTCCTGCACTTTACCAGTAATGGCTAAAATAACAGAGATAAAGAATGCATACACAAAAGAAGAGCAAGAGAATCAGATCATCAGTTACCTCAAACAGATCAAAATACTGTTTGACCTCCCCTAGCTCAACATATTGTTGACTAAAGAACAGATTATGCATATGACTCATGAGTATATGTAGTAATCTTATATGTTATTGTGTTTCGACAGATTACAATTAAAATACAATATGAGCAATAAATAAAGCAATTATCCAGTCTCTGCTCTCACATCATATATACAATATAAGTTTATTAAAGGCCCAACTAGGGACAAGAGTTGGAAATTAGCATTTGCTATAAACTCTCTGTGCAGCACATCAGATTCATACTTAGTGATGGAACTATGTTAAACTGCATCGTCCCTATTAAATAAATAAATTCAATTCAATTTAAGCTACAAGGGGACTGCATTATTGAATGTAAAATGGTTGAGAGCGAGGATGGTCAACGGGCAACTCAGGGGCCCCATGGGGCCCTCCGCATGACCAGTTGATTTCAGCATATTGTTAACATAAAATGACACAGAATAAGATTAAGGCCAAGATGCCCATACAACGATGTGCAAGGACTGGGATGTGTTTCAGAATTATTTCTATATAATCTAGATTGTTGTTTTATGATTCTTTTTTGCAGGTGGTTAAAGAACGTAAAGCTTTGCAATAAATGTTTCTCTAAAGAAATATATAAAAAATATACCTAGACCTGATAAGGGGTAACATATTTGTACTTGCATTTAAAAAGAACATTGTTTACTTTAATTCTTTGTAAATTGGATAAAATTTTAGTTTGTTAGGGATATTGGATTTCTGTTGTTATCCAATATGCCAGTATTTTCCAACTCATTTGCGCCAATTCTAATATTGATAATAGTATTCTTATAAACATCATACTTTTCATTTATAAAATATTCAGTGATGGTGAGGAAAACAGCTGTGCTACATTTGGGCATTCTGACAATATTGCAGCCTATAAATGCTGTTAATATGACCAATATGTGTGGCAAAATGCTAATGTCTACTTATGCTGTACTATACTATACCTTTTATGGCAAATATCTGCAAATACCAGTGCTATTCCTATAATACCTTGGACCCCTAGTATGATTTAAACCATATTAGTGATGGCATAATACATTTTCATGCAACTTTTTAAATTATCTGTTAAATGTGTACAACAGTAACAATGCAGCCTTCAAGCAGAAAAAAAGTATTCATGTGGCCCTCTGGGTAATCACAGCTACCCATCCCTGGTTTATATGAATGATAACTGACAAGCTCATCTTTATCTCAGTATCAAATTACATTCACACATTTAAGGAATAATCTCTTACCAAACAAGATGCAAATGCAGTATGTTATTCATACACTCACTTAACCAAATTTGGAGCACCCATTCAACTGCTTGTTGACACAAATAGCTGATCAGACATGTGGACACCTGCTGAAGTTCAAACTGAGCTTCAGAATCAGAAAAAAAAGATGATTTAAGGGATTTTGGATGTGTCATGGCTGTCGGTGCCAGATGGGATGGTCTGAATATTTTAGAAACTGCTGATGTACTGGGATTTCCATGCACAACCCTCTCTGGAGTCTACAGAACAAAAAGAGAAAACATCCATTGAGTCGCAGTTCTCTGAGCGAAAATGCCTCGTTGATGACAGAGGTCAAAGGAGAGTGATCAGAGTGGGTAGAGATGTTAGAAAAACAACAGACTGAAGTAAATAATTGTTGCAGCTGAGGTATGCAGATGACTAGTAATGAGAGCACAGGTAATACAAATTTTGAGGCAGATGGGCTATGACAGCAGGTGGCCACGCTGGGTGACACTCCTGTAAGCTAAGACAGCAAACTGAGACGACAGTTCACACTGGCTCACAGAAATTGGACAGTGGAGGATTATAATTGACTACAATTGTTTATTCAAGGCTCTGACAGACCGGGTGATTTAACTGGCATTCTTCTTGCTGTGAGGCATGTGCACTTCCTGCTGGCCACCATGGTAGTCAGTGATTGCATTTGAATATCAGCTGAAATTGGCTTTAGTTTTACTACTGGATTTGAGTTTAAATTTATAAATGTTGATATAATACTGTCTTGTGACTACAAATATGTATGTGTTTGTATTATAATTGAAACAATTATAATTATTTAGTTCAAAATATTGTATAATTTTTAACAATGTGGCTCTCTGGCAATGAGAACAAAATTAATGTGACAGTCTCGATGGATAAACTTGCCCATCCCTGAAATGTGAAGATCAGGCATATTAAAAAAAAAACAGAACAAACATAAAAAATCATATAACCTGCTTTATGCCGATGACACAGTTATGTATTGCATCTCTAACACTGCACAATCAGCCACTGAAACCCTCCAGCAAGACTTCGACAGACTACAACATTCACTCTTCAGTCTGAAATTAGTTCTTAATGCAGACAAGACCAAATACATGATATTCTCAAGATCCAGTAATATTACAGATGACCGCTTACATCACATCACCACTTTTACAGGACACAACATTGAAAGGGTTTCTGAATATAAATATCTGGGCATCTGGTTGGATCAGAAACTAACATTTAAATTCCATGTCAACACTCTAGCAAGTAAACTGAAACAGAAAATTGGGTACCTTTACAGAAACAAATTAAATTTTCTTTTGCTTTGTAGGAAACAGATCATTGAGGCTGTGTTTTTATCTGTCTTAGATTACGGCGATGTTATCTACAGAAATGCTTCTGCCTCCACTCTCACTTCTTTGGACTCTGTTTATCACTCTGCACTTCGATTCATCACCGGTTCAAGTAACTCCACCCATCACTGTGTCTTATATGAGAAAGTGGGGTGGGCACCTTTATCTGTAAGAAGACAAAAGCATTGGCTGCTGTTTATTTATAAAGTTTTGAATGGCAACATGCCACCATACCTCAGCACTTTATTGAACTGGTCAAATAATAAGTATTCCACATGTTCAACAGATTTTCTGATGCTTGATGTTCCTCGGACTAAAACTGAATTTGGTAAAGCTGCTTTTAGTTCCTCTGCAGCATCCTCCTGGAACATCTTGCAACGTACACTGAAACTCAACAAAATGGTTTCTATTGGCCAGTTTAAAACTATGATTATCAACTACTGTACCTTTGAATGCAACTGCTCTTAATGGTGTTTTATCAATTGTTTATTGGCTGTTTTTCTTGTGATTTTATGTTGTTGTGCTCTCAACATCATTGTAAATGAGTAGGGATGGGAATCGAAAACCAACTCCAGTTGAGAATCGTTAACAGCTCCATCAAAGAATCGATATCATTAATCTTTTTGCTTATCAATTCGCTTATCAATTCCTTCCACAGACAGGGTTCAGAAGTGTCAGAATTGTAGTTTAATTTTCATTGCACCTACTCCACAACCTTAAGTGAGTGGAAACACCAGCAACTTGCAGACGCAGATATCTATGCTGTGATGTCTTTGACATTGTTGCCACTGAAAATCAGACCAACATTTGCCCACTCGCAAAATCTGCAGGAATCGATAAGGGAATTGTTAAAGAATCGGATCGATTAGGAGGATCGTTAACAGCATTGATATTGATAAAATCTTATAAATTCCCATCCCTGTAAATGAGGGCTCCCCCTCAATGACTCCTCGAGATTTAAATAAAGGTTAAATGAAACAAAATGAAAAATTGTACAGGCACTATTAAAACAAATAGTCTTTTTATTAAAACATTACCTTGTTATTACTTTCTTTAGTCAAAGTGTCTTATTCCACCCAAATAATGCTCCCCTATACCCTAAGGCCAGTTAAAATCCCTTGTGATATCTGAAAAAAAACATAATCCTATCAGGACTTGCACAATCTTCTTTGCAGGGTCACAGTGACCAAATGTGAGAGATCAGTGTCAAGTGTCCCTGGAAGGAGCAACGCAACCCGGGCACATAGAGTGAACGAGTCAGAGCATCGAGACCGGAGCGATTATCAAATGTAAAATGAGTCATTGTTTTATCTGTGGGACAATGTGAATCACTCTCTCTTCGCATGTGTGTACATTCGGGCATCTATGTTTTGGTGCATTTTTATCACATTCTCCTCAGGACAGATGCAGAATGGTGTTGTTTCTCACCGTCTCCCTGCCAGTCTAACACAACAAAGAAAGATGTTTGTTGTTGAGGAACGGGAACCTTCATTCATCTGTTTGATAAGATTATTATCAGTAAATATTTCCTGTCTACCTATTTACTCTGGTATGTCATTGGCAGCGGCAGGCTCCCATCTGGGAGTGTTTTTCACCCGGTATCTCGCTGACAAAGATAAACACTGGGGCTGTTTGCTGGTGAGCCGATGTCAACACCAGTGATGTCACGGATACCCATTGTAACAAACAAAATCAGCCAACAATGATACTGGATTAGCCACCGCCGATCAGGGACAGCTCAAGGGTAGAAGGGGGTAATACAGGAGGACTGCAAAGCGCTCGGGTTTAGCAACATCTTGCTGACAGCTGTCTGTCCACATGTCATCCGGGGCAACAGACCTAATCCAAGCTCGTGTGGCACCTCGAACATGAAGCAACAGTGACAGGAAGGAGAGCAACAACACCCCCCCTCCTCATCCGCTCTCTATCTATCACGGTGGAAACGCTAGGTGCTGGATTACTCTTGGTGTGGCAGATCATCCGCAGGCCCTCTCACCCAGCTTCAGAGGTGGATTAGCGGCCTGGTAATCTGACTGTGTGTGGTGACACATGTCAACCATGGCATGTCTAGAGAGAGGAAGCGGGGTGAATTAGACATGTTGGGGCAATCTGAGCTGTTCAGCCTGAAGGGGTTTCACTTCATCAGGGCACACAAACACATATGTGCAAGCGCTGGGTGATGAAGTTTTCCAGCTCAATCTAAGATGCCTTCATCGTAGATGCAGAGTAACACAAATAGAGCTGGGTTTATAGTAAACATTTTTCTTATAATCAATAAAAGATTATTTAGAGTTAGAACCACCAACATTAAAGTATCAGTCTGATATTTGGTGTATCTGTATATTCTGTTTAATGTATGAAATAGGATAAGGGCCATTGACAAAACATACAAGTTTATTTTTGTTTTGAAGTCTGTAAGAAAACTCAAAATTCTAAAACTGGAGTCAGAATTTTGACTTGCAACTCACGTTCTGACTTTTATTTCTGTCAGCTTGGGCATTCCAGTCAGAAATAAGAGAATCCCGTCGGCATTTTGACTTTTTTTTCTCAGAATTTGGCTTTTACCTGAGAATTCTGAATATTTTCCTGAATTTAATTCCAGCATTCTGTGATTGAAGTTTGAATTTGGATGCGGAAAACCTAAAATTAAAGTCACAATTCAGGGGAAACAAAAAAAATCAGAATTCAAAAGAAGAAGTCGAAACAATGGGATTGTAAAAAATGAAAAAAAGGTACAATTTTTCAAAGTCTGTTAAAAAAATCAGAATTCTAAAACTGGAGTCAGAAGTCTGATTTTTTTTAACAGACTTTGAAAAATTTTACCTTTTATTTCATTTTTCTGATGCTTGAAATCACTTTTTGGTAGATTTCGGAGGTAAAAATTTGTATTCTGAAATTAAACTATCAAAATTATCAAATGAACCTCTGAATTTAGAGGAAAAGCCGTAACAGTTGTGAGACTTTAGTCAGAATTTGGGGATAAAATCGAAACTCATAAGATTTGAAAGTGATTGAATATGATTTTTTTCAGAAATCTGATTTTTACAAACTCAAAAAAAAAATTGGGGGCTTTCATTTTTTTTCTCAGTGGCCAAATTATCTGCCATACAAGTTAGGAACGGCCATTCCACTCTTTTTTATTTGCATTGTATTTATATATGATAATTCAAAATGGAATGGAAAATAGTATTATATATCAAAAAGTGGTTTGTACTGCAGCAACAAATACAAAAATCCTAAACTTCCAAATAAATTACCCACACACAACCTTCTCCACACTGTCGAATCAGTACAAACATATTTTGTGCTGATTTGACAGGTTTTTTTTAAACTTTTAAAAATCTTTTTTTTTAATTTTCTGCTTCCATATGATAACCATATTGATATTCTGTCTTATGCAGAGTAAACAAGCCTTGTTTTGGAAAATATGTGTATCAAGATACATAAAAAAAATCTTAAACTTCTTCATCAAAATTAAAATGAACTTTGAAAAGAAGTACAGCGTCAGTTATGTGGAAACCAAAGACTTTCTTCACAGATAAGAAGGCTTTTTGGCACATTTTTGCAGTACTGTCACGTTAAGCTGTGTTCTCATACCATAAATGCATGGTCCTGACAAGTTGTACTCTTAAAGGTGACTGATCAGGCTTTTCATTGATACAAAATACAAAATGGTATTGTTAAAGAGGAGAATTATCAGTGCTGATTAGAAAATGTGTTTTGTAATATACAATATTGTGCTTTCTTAATGCTATAAAATAATTTAAAAAACTTTACATCAGAAATTTGCAAAGAAACTTGTATCCTAAGTAAATGTATTTAAATTTAGTAGAATCATATAGTAGATATATCTTAAAATATTTCCATTGTCAACCATGTATTATTATTATTAATAATGATAATAATGATAATAATAATGATAATGAGCCAAAAAAATTAATTGGAGATGTCTGCAGGTATTGGTTTTAACATTAATCATGTCCTTTATTTTGCCAGATGTCAACATACAGTACATGTGTTTTTGTCAACATCACCCAGCCCGATATGGACTCACAAACTCACATGTGTGGGCACATATTGCGCACTGACACAGCCATTCAGACCCTGTGGGCTTCCTTGACATTACCTCCCTGACCTCAGCAACAACCTCAGCCTGGGATCCTCGCTGCAGCCTTCCATGGGCAAGACTCACATTTTCATTAGAGTGGAGCCAGTGGCGCCGGGCAACCTTTTCTCGTCTCTTCCTCTTCCTCTCCTCCTCTTCATCACTGTGTCAATCATCACAATGCTGTCACTCCGGATCTGTCTCTGAACTAAGTTGTGTCTGAGCTTAGATCCAGTTGCCAGACACACTTGAGAGACAGAGGCAGACTACTCGCCCAGACGCTTCTCCCTCTTGAAGTTGTGCCAGTATTTCGCTCCTTTTCTCCCTCTTGACTCTTCCCTAAGTTCCGTTTTCTCTCCCCAGATGTTCAATTTTTCTTTTTTCACTGATCTAATTTGCAATATTTCCACATATTAGATGAAGCCTGTACATGCGGAACAGAGTACACATGGCCAGGGAATTGAGAAGTGCAAATAATTCCCTCATGTGGAAAGGCTGCAATTAACTGGGGATGTCAGCCTTTGTAAAATATAATTGAGTTCAGGACGAAATGAACGTCTCTAATCCGGCCGACAGAGCACTGTCAATCAGCGTTCCTCACATCCCCCAAAAAACCAACTGTCATGCTTGTTTATGACTGTCTCTCTACTGAAATTTTGGACACTAATGCTCTGGCAGCTGCCACTTTTTAATGCCTGGATGACTCTGTGACTCTGTGCATGCCCGGTGGGAGCCAGATGATGTTCTATAGGGAGACACTGGACATCTGTTTTCTCTGGTCATGCTGGAGATAACATTGTGAGCTCAGGCATGGTGTCAAACACCTGGGTGATTGAAGAAACGTTACCTCTGTTAGCGAGCACAAATCGCTTCTTGTGGCTGGTGGGACAATACCAACCGGGTAGGAAACCATTAGCATGTTGCAGCTTTACCTCTTTATCGGGGCTCAAATGATGGTAAGGGTTGGGAAGATAGTCCAAATGATATGTTAGCATATTTTAGCATAATGTGGAATCAAAGTTTACTTAACTCTGTCATTGTTTATTATTAACAGAAAACACTCTTCATAATATATGGACTGAATCAAACTCCTGACACATTTCTAGTAAATCAAACAATATCACAACCTGTTTGTTTCATGTCACCCTCACTTTTACCACAATTATAAATCAAAATCAAGATGTGAGGTATCATATATATCGGCTTTGTCAACAGTACTTTCAGATGAGAAAGTAATCCAACCTGTCTTTCCTCTTGTTACTTAAAGGGATATGAGGTTTTTAAGTCATTTTTGTGCTAATCTAATAAGTTAAGGCAAATTTAAAGGGCACTGAGCCATTTTAAACAATCTTATGTATATGGCCACCAAAAGGAGCTGCCAGCCTTTGTAGGGCATAAGCTTGAAGTGTTCAAAGAGCAACATCTCCCCACAAAGGCATTTCTGACATTTTTAGTATAAATTATAACTTAAATTCTGTCAGGATCACTTTGTCAAGAAAAGAGCAGTCATTTGGATTTCGTTCAATGTAATTATGTTAAGCTTTATTTGAAGATGCTTGAATTTTGAGGTTAAGCTCTGATGGGGGTTCTCCCTACCTTTCCTCGTGATGATCATGGAAGCCTTACACTCAATCTGATTAGCTTGTCCTTGACCTTACCCTACCCTTCATTACAAGGAAAGCATGTGGCAGGGAAAGAGCCAGCACATTCCCCCAAGACCTGTCAACAATGTCAGAAAGACACTGATTAAGTCTTAGAATGGAAAAAGGAGGAGCTAGGATGGAGGAGGGTTGCAAAGTAGCTTGCAGCAAGGAGCAGGGAAGAGTGGACAGGCTATAGCCACTTTACAAAGCTGGTCTGAACGCATTAAGCCAATGACACCTTCTAGGCAAACACCTTGCTGTTGGAAGTGTTGAGCTAGCCTTGCATCTTCTGTTTAACAATGGAAAGCTGGCATGATTGCAATCCTGATTGCCAGAAGTATGCTCCATATGTGGTAACTGCCCTTTTTCACAGTGCTTCAAATCCTTCAAGACATTTATGTATCTACATTCAGTTTCCAAATGACAACCAAAATCTGTGGCAAACTTTCTGATTTACTAGCACAAATGTAAAAAAAAGTCCTATCTTAGTATGTTAACAAATCCTGTTAAAGGATTTGAGATTATAAGCACCCATGAAAAGCTTTCTAAAGCTGATGCTGTGATACAGTACACAGAGCTACATTATTACTTTTAAAACTGTGTCAGTGCCTAAATGGTTTCTTTAAGAGAAAAATGGGCCAATGATGTTCAAATCTTTATCTGGAGAGCAACATTGGTCTGCTCACTGAAGAGAAAAGAAAGTGAAGGTTATTTATCTTTTGAGTCTGACTTCAGGTGAACGGAACCAAAAAAAGTGCTGGAATTTGTTTTATGTTTGAGCAGGGCATGTACCAAATGCTTTGATTACTGTATGACTACAGGATACTCACTTGTACATGTAGTGGGCAAATTTTCGCAACTTAAATCAAAACACAGCATACAGACTCAGAAAGAAGGTTCCAACTATACAAACCATTGGTTTCTGCAAGGCTGACTTCCATGAATTTCCAGAAGGCAATGATTCACCTGGAAAAAATATACAATACCCAAAACCAGTAAAGTTGGCACGTTGTATAAATTGTAAATAAAAACAGAATACAATGATTTCCAAATCCCTTTCAACTTATATTCAATTGAATACACAGCAAAGACAAGATACTTAACGTTCGAACTGGTAAACTTTGTTATTTTTTGCAAATATTTGCTCATTTGGAATTTGTTGCCTGCAACATGTTTCAAAAAAGCTGGCACAAGTGGCAAAAAACGACTGAGAAAATTGAGGAATGCTCATCAAACACTTATTTGGAACATCCCACAGGTGAACAGGCTAATTGGGAACAGGTGGGTGCCATGATTGGGTAAAAAAGCAGCTTCCCTGAAATGCTCAGTCATTCACAAACAAGGATGGGGCGAGGGTCACCACTTTGTGAACAAATGCGTGAGCAAATTGTCCAACAGTTTAAGAAAAACATTTCTTAACCAGCTATTGCAAGGAATTTAGGAATTTCATCTTCTACGGTCCGTAATATCATCAAAAGTTTCAGAGAATCTGGAGAAATTACTGCACGTAAGCAGCAAGGCTGAAAACCAGCACTGACTAGCGGTGACCTTCGATCCCTCAGGAGGTACTGCATCAAAAACCGGCATCACTGTGTAAAGGATATCACCACATGGGCTCAGGAACACTTCAGAAAACCACTGTCAGTAACTCCAGTTCATGGCTACATCTGTAAGTGCAAGTTAAAACTCTACTATGCAAAGCCAACATTTATCAACAACTCCCAGAAACGCCGCCGGCTTTGCTGGGCCCGAGCTCATCTAAGATGGACTGATGCAAAGTGGAAAAGTGTTCTGTGGTCTGACGAGTCCACATTTCAAATTGTTTTTGGAAACTGTGGTCGTCGTGTCCTCCGGACCAAAAAGGAAAAGAACCAGCTGGACTGTCATAGGCGCAAAGTTCAAAAGCCCACACCTGTGATGGTATGGGGGTGTGTTAGTGCCCAAGGCATGGGTAACTTACACATCTGTGAAGGCACCATTAATGCTGAAAGGTACATACAGGTTTTGGAGCAACATATGTTGCCATCCAAGCAACGTCTTTTTCATGGACGCCCCTTCTTATTTCAGCAACACAATGCCAAGCCACATTCTGCACCTGTAGTCCAGACCTGTCCTCCATTGAAAATGTGTGGCACATTATGAAGCGTAAAGTACAACAACGGAGATCCCGGACTGTTGAACAACTTAAGCTGTATATCAGGCAAGAATGGGAAAGAATTCTACCCGAAAAGCTTCAAAAATTGGTCTCCTCAGTTCCCAAATGTTTACTGAGTGTTGTTAAAAGGAAAGGCGATGTAACACAGTGGTAAAAATGCCCCTGTGCCAACTTTTTTGCAACGTGCTGCTGCCATTAAATTCTAAGTTGATGATTATTTGCAAAAGAAAATAAAGTTTCTCAGTTCCAAAATTAAATATCTTGTCTTTGCTGTGTATTCAATTGAATATAAGTTAAAAAGGATTTGCAAATCATTGTATTCTGTTTTTATTTACAATTTACACAACGTGCCAACTTCACTGGTTTTGGGTATTGTATTTGGCTGGCTGCATTGGCTTATTGGGCATACTAAAGCCCAAATCCATCCCTGAATTTCATGAGTTCTTTATGCTTTTGTGGTTTGGTTTTAACTGAAAACTATTTCAGATACCAGTTGTCTTTCTCCTTTATGCAGCCACATTGATTGGAAAGGTAAAACAGTATTTCTTCAGATTGCAGCAAAAATAATCTTGAGCTGAGCTCAGAAATGAAATGAAAAAACCAAATAGTAGAGAAGGGATAATAAATTCATTAAATGGTCGATTTTATGTCTGACTGTTGTGGTATTTACAGAACTTTTTGATGAGATTGCTGAATGAAAGTGGGAAATTATATTTGGTGGAAATTATACCTCCTTTATAGAATTTTTTACCTTTCCCGTTATGTGTATATATATATATATATATATATATATATATATATATATATATATATATATATATATATATATATATATATATATATATATATATATATATATATATATATATATATATATATATATATATATATATATATATATATATATATATATATATATATATATATATATATATATATATATATATATATATATATATATATGTATATATATATATATATATATATGTATATGTATATATATATGTGTATATATATATATATATATATATATATATATATATATATATATATATATATATATATATATATATATATATATATATGTATGTGTGTGTGTGTGTGTGTGTGTGTGTGTGTGTGTATGTATGTATGTATGTATGTATATGTATGTATGTATGTATGTATATGTATATATGTATGTATATATGTATGTATGTATATATATATATGTATATAAATATATAAATATGTATGTATATATATGTGTATATATATATATATGTGTGTGTATATATATATATATATATATATATATATATATGTATGACACATTTGTTGAGGCAAAACTAAATTTTTACTACCACTACTATTATAAAACCTATTAACAATACAATACCACAGGGAGACTTGTAATTTCAATGAGTTCAGTAACCTTATTACTATTGTTTCCAACTACAAATAGTTGTTTTTTTCTGAGCAAAATACTTGCCATTTATTCCTGTCAACGTCAACAACAGAGAGAGAGAAAGCTCTATAGTCTTGCCTTATATCTTCTTGAACATTTATCGATACCTTTTAAAACTTGATGTATTGCCCAGCACTATCAGTCAGCTGCCTCTCTCATCAATAAGCACCTTCCTCTTCCATATGTGAATTACCTCTCCCATCATCTTAGTGCTGCGCTCGGCATCTTCAAGACATCCTCCTCCTGGAAATGTCAACCGTTTTCAATGCTCAAATATTGCCTGTCATGACAAAAAGACAAGTGTTGACCTTAAAGTGCTAGGATAAATGAGTCTACTTAGAGAACAATCATTTTTCCCCTCTTTAATGCCTTCCCAGCTGTCTCTCCTGCTGTGGCGGCTGCTTCAGGCTCTGATCTTTGCCCTGTGTCTAATCAACCCTCTCACTGTGAGGGTAAAGTGTTGTGAACACATCAGATACCTCGATGTCGCTCAAAACGGGCCTCTTTGTCTTGTGCATGTCACTCGGTTGGCCTAATGATTGGCTTTCAGGGTCCTCCTCAGTGATCCTCGCAGACCTCCAACTGACTCCCATGGAAATGGATTAATTACAGGGCGCCTGACAAATGGCCGTCCACGGTGGCGGAGGCTTTGTAAACTCTTGTGACTAATCAGCTGGAGACAGGACCCAGTCACTCAACGCGACCTCATCGCCAACCTGACACTGTAGCTGTTGGCTGAAGGGCCTCAGGCTGCAGATTAATTGTGCTGAACTCTCAGTGCAGCTTGCCGCTAACTGGTGCTGTCATCTTAGTGCAGGCTGTGGTTCTTCACCTGCAGACCTGGTGTGATTGAGAAAAATCTCTCCGGTGCTCTTTTTATCTCTTCGAGTTTTGATCTTTTACTGAACAAAAAAGAATCAGATTGATTGTGTGCACTCTGGTTGGTTTGGTAAGAGTTGCTGTTTGTTATATGCACTGTGCCTTTGTGCTCTCTGTTTTGTCTTTGATTGCTGAGCAGCTGAAAGCACTGTTTCCTTTGTTTTCTTTCAGCTATCAAGATGGAATTTTTGTCGCTGTCGTTCTTATTGTAACCCTCGAAATCCATGTGACAGATGCTCTATATGCACCCCATGCACAATAAATACTTACATGTTTTAACAATAACAAGCTGTCTGCAAATGTTCAACATAAATTCATCAACAATCTGATACTGTGCATGGCAGTTTTGTGCTTCCATGTAAACACTGTCGGGTGGGTCTTTTTCCTCTGACCTTATACAACAGACGGAGAGAAGACGTGCAAAGTTTTACTGAAATTTATCAAAGAATTTTTAACATAATAAGGTCACAATCAAGGCCTTTTCCCTCTAGAATGTTACCGTTTTGCTTTTTGAGTTAATATGGCCTTGATTTAGCCTTGACCTATGACCTGAATGACGTAGTCTGTTCATACTTGAGTCATGTTGGATGTTTGTGTAAAGTCTGAGGGGTATTCTGTGAACCCATTGGTTTCATGTCGGCATTTATGTGCAAACATTGATCATGGAGCTGCATGACTTTGACCTTTCAGATATAACTTGTGCATATTCAAGTGTGGACAGTTTTAAACATTTGAACAAGTGTCCATTAAAAATGTGCAAAAAATAGCCATAAGGCTCCATGACCCTGACATTGTACTGTAACCTTCAAAATCTTTGGGTACCCTTCATTCTTGAATTTAAATACTATTTTGTTGTTTATGAATATCTTTAACAGGATTTCCATTGTATTGCACACATAAGAAAAATATGAAGGCAACTGTCGCCCAGACCTTTGACCTTTAAAAAGGCATGCAGTTAATTTATGAGCCAGAATAGATTCCTGCATGATGGAGAATAACTCAAAGTATTCTTGAAATGTTACAGAGGCTCTAGCATTTCATGGCATTGAAATTCAAATGAAATGAAAACCTTGCACCACTAACTTTTGTGGTTTATGGTAAAAGTTAATTGTTGATGGTAGTTTATGAACTCGTGCTGGAAAAACAGGGAGCAAAGATAGACCAAGAGGCTCTGTGACCTTGACTACACAATATTTATCCAAATTAGAGTTAGTTTACCTCCATTTAACATTTTTACCAATGTTTGAAGAGAAAAAGCATCTTCATGACTTGTGCCCACACAGTGCATTCACAAGCAAAACATATACTTAGTTAGGACCTTAACCTTAAATCCATGACCTCCAAAATCAAATTAGTTTAATTTTTAGACAGAATATATATTTATGCAAAGCTATGTTAAATGCTTGGAGTATAATTACCTTCACCAAGGAGATTGTTTTAGGCTGACATTGGTCCCAGTGCAAGAAAACTCTTATCAATAGATTTTTCTTAAATATTCTGGGAATGTTGGTCATAAGGAAAAAAAAAAAAAATTTTATACTGATTTGTTTGCATTACAGGATACTGCAGTGTTTGACATGTTTGCTTTTAACTCTGCTAAAAGGCTTAAGTTTGTGTACTCTAAACACTTAAATATTGTTGTTAAAGGTAGAGTAATCAAGTGGCTCTATGGTCTTGACTTTGAACTTTGTCCTCTAATGAGTTTATTCCAGTTTTATGGTGGATATTTGTGTAAAAGTTGAAAAATATCTCTCAAAGTGTTCTTGTGATATTATCATCTGTATTATATTCTGCTTTCGTAAGTACTGGGCAAAATATGGCTTCAATATTTGACCTCCAAAAATCTGATTAGCTTGTCCTTGACCCAAAATAGACTATTTTGCCAATTTGATAGAAATCCCTTCAAGTGTTCTTGAGATATTGTGTGCACAAGCAAAAGATAACTCCATGACCCTAACCACTGGTCTCGGCCCTCCAAATTTTAATCAGTTCATCTTTGACTTCAGGTGGACATGTAGTCATGTTCAAGTGCAAAGAAAATCACTGAATAATATCTAAGAGACTGCATTCACAAGGTCATGACCCAGAGGGAGGGCCAAACAGGCAGATGAACAGACAACTCAAAAGTCATCCTGCCTCCAGCCTTGACTGTCCCACTGTGGAGGTATAATTAACCAGGATTCTTCTCCTCACCCTTCTCCTGCATGCTTTCAAGTCTGTAACCTGTTTTCTCAGCTGCTCACCTTCCATATGTTGCCTTTGAAACTTCTTATCTGAAGCTTCAAAATTAGATATTCTAGGCGGAATACTCTTTTAATATATTCAGGCGGCATTTTCTGAAATTCAGAGGAATGCCTGCAGCATTGTTTATGCATTTGAATAACCCCTTAAAATCTTAAGAAAAACAGCAGGAATGCAGAGCAATGCCCCGGTGCACGTCGAAGAATACCTTTGTAAGTTAATGTGTGTGCTGACTGAGAGAGGGAGAGAGAGAGGGAGTGGGTGAGCGGGGTAGGTGGGGTGTTGGGCATGCGTGATCCCCTTGACTGGGATCCAGATCCACAGGCGGAGAGCACTGAGCCCTCAGTCAGCACATCACATAAAAGCACACGGCTTTGCAGGATTGCAAACCCGAGAGTTTATTTTTTTTTTCTTTCCCTCATTTGTTTTCCCATCTCTCGGTGAGGACAGGTTTTCTACTCTTGTGAGGAGCACACAAAAGAATCCACCATTATCACAGCCGTAATCGACCATTACGCTTTCGCTCGCATCAGAGTGCTCGTTAACTGTGGGACAAAAAGCCTCCAAAACAGACAGCGTGTCCTGGTGCAAACAACAGGGTGGCTCATCGTGCCAGCTTAAACCAACAGCTTGTAAATTGAATCCGGTGGCATACAGTCAAGTTTACAGTGCTCAGTGAAGCTTTGCCACTATCGAGCAGCCAGCAGAGCCCCAAACTGACCCGGAGGCTCGACAACACCTGGCTCTCCCCTTGTTAATCACGGGCAAAGATCCAATCCAAACAAAAGTGCACTGTGTTGCCACTGCCTTTCTTGTCAAATGGGGACCATGCCTTTGCATCCTGGTGTATTTTTACACTTCAGGATACATGCTCTCGCTTCATGTGCACAGGTTTATAGTCCATGTCAGCTGCACAGCACTGCACCTTTTTTTCAGGGTTAATCTAACCCACTGTGCCTCTCACTATGTCTGCATCCATTTGCAGATTTTTGTTCCCTTTGTCGAGATGTATTATCAACACTAATGGGCTTAGATGCTGTACATGATTGGAGCTGTCAGCGTTTGGATAAAAATAAAGGCCAGTCCAAGATGGGAGTTTGTGTTTTCAAGTGTGTCTGTTTTCCATGTGTGTTTGGGGGGAACAAACCGTTACCTGTCTGGATGGGTGCATGCAACTTTACCTACGCTTCGGGTGGTTTATTCTGCAAGGCGCGCTTACGACAAATATCCAGCCGCATCAGTGAAATTATGTGCGACAGCAATCACTTTACATTCCCAGAGCTGAGCAGATGGAGCGTGCTGTACAGTGAAATAAACACACTGGTGAGAGTTACACTGGTTAAATCAAATCAGCACTGTGGGGATTTTAAGGGAGAAAATAAAATGCATCTTTTATATTATAGACTGTAAAAGGTGTTGTTTATTTGTCAGATCATTTATTGATTTTTTCATTGGAAACTGGTTTGTTGGGTATTTATTTTATGATTATTGAACAGGGTTTACTAAGCTTTATATTGCATATTGCATGACTAAAACTACATAACACTAATGTATCAGTTAATTCTGTTGCCTTACAGCAAATACGACCAACTGGGTTTACAGGTACCCCGGTTTGCTCTCCGCAGGCCTCCAGTCCTCCCAACAAGTTCAATAGTCATTGCTTTAGGGAAGAAACGTTGTATCACCAAAATTTCCACTTTTCAGAAAAAAAACACTGTGCACAAAGATTGTATTGTTCTTATCATGCATTTTATTTTTCAACTTTTGTTTGTTTTAAACTGCTCGAATAAATGGAGCCTCTGAACCTAATCTGCATAACTGGAGAAGTGCAGCAGAGTCACGAAAGGATCTTCTGATTTTCTTTATTCAACCGCTATGTCTTGACATACTGTATTGGAATATACAGCTAGAGTGTATGATATGTATTTAAGTACATTAATGGTTACTCTCTCACTGGTAGGAAGGGGATCTGAGTATCTTGTGGGAGAATGCATAATCCAGGTGGCATCACATCTAATTATAACTTATCATTCTTATTCTTATTCTTATTCTTCTTATTATTAGTAGTAGTAGTATTAGCATTATTATTAGTATTAATTTTATTTTATTTTGTTTTGACTTGGGTGGGTGGGGTAGGGTTTTGTTTCATTGTTCATTTTGTCATGTTTGTTGTTCTTTGTTGTGTTAATATTCTGGTAATTTGTTGATCTCATTCAAGAAAATTGATAAAAATTTGGTCACAAAAACTTTTGTTTTAAACAATCTTAAACACACCTTTCAACATGGAAGGCAACCAAAATCACAACTTTATGAAGAAAAATTAAATGCTCTGATCTATATAAATCCATCTGAAATATGTTCGTACATCACTCAAGACAATATGCAGTTTGATGTAGATATTTATATATATATATATATATATATATATATATATATATATATATATATATATATATATATATATGCATCTTTATATATATATATATATATATATATATATATATATATATATATATATATATATATATATATATATATATATATGTGTGTGTGTGTGTATATGTGCATCTTTATATGTATATATGTATCTATGCATATGTGTATCCATAAATTGAAGCGCTTTATGCTCTATTGTAAAGTGTCGTGAGACAACACTTGTTATGAATTGGCGCAAAGATTGATTGATTGATTGAATTACTGTTTTTATGTACTCTCGACGCCATTGGAAATGAGAACACGCTCTCAATGGAATTTCAAGATTAAATAAAGAAATAAATGAATGAAAATGCAGCCTAAATTCAGTTTTATCTGAATTTTATGGCACAGAAATAATAGCCTCGAGTTAAACAATGGTATTTCTCAAAAGATGGTTGTCCAGGGTTATATGATCTTTTAACGTCTTTTACTCATGTTTGCTAGTGAACATGAAATATCAAAGAAGGGTCAGAGCGTAAAAACAACATTTGGCGGGGGACTTTGTTCAGGGTTGATGGACTTAAGGTAGAGAATTAATCTGTTGTTCAAAGTCACATTCGTCCTTAACACAATGTCATCCATTTAAATCAAACATATCTTTTCATCCCTTCAATCAGCTCGTCAGATGTCTTCCACTTTAAGTGTTGTGGCCAAATGGGATTATGAGGGACTGGACCACATATGGCCTGTGCTGGTCCCCAGTCCCTGCTGGGGACATAATCCTACTCCCTACCCCCCTACTGCCCTGTCTCATTATCAGATGGCCAGCATGTGTAGCAGCAGTATTACACCACATACCAGCACTATCAGCAGCTCTCCCTGCCTCACAGAGAAGTTTTATACTCAGCTAACTGCCTCCTTTGTATCCTTTTGTCTCCCTAAGATTGTGGCTGACCACGATGTGAGATATTCTATATTTGGTGGATTCAGGAGGGGGGGTAGGACTTGCAAGAGATTACAGTGAGAGAAGTAGAACAACAACAATGTACGGATTACAGGCAGGATTTGTGTGAGGAACACATGATATCCTCTCTCATCCTTTTATCAGATTGGCCGTGATGGAGAGGCAGTAGTGGCTGAGACCAGACAGGAGTGGGTCTGGATTCATTAGGACGGAGACAGATCAGGACGAGGAGCGATGATAGCTGCTCATAATTCAATAGACAATCATCTCACAGTCAAAAGTCCACCAGAACAAGTTGTCAGAAGTAGCCTTTATTCCAAAACAAGAGAATGAATTTACCTCTTAGATTGGATAATTGCAGCATTCTTTACTTCAGCCCCATTTGATTCATTGGTTTGTATAATTAATTTGCTGCTGTGTTTTGGCACAAGTGCAGTGATTTCACAGACAATGACACTTGTTCCTGAAATGAGAGGAAACAGAGTGAAATATTCTCTATTAACTAAAATTTGAAAGGTCCACATTATTTTATTTTTATGAGTCATATTTCAAATCTTTCTTCTGAAGGATAGGACAGCATCAGCCGTTTTTGCAATAACTCTTCTCCGTTTTTGCATGAGGTGCATGGATGAGTCAAAGACTTAAACCTTTAGTGCTGCAGGCAGCTGTTTATACCTTGTGTCCTGACCAGTGTGAATCTATTTTTTTCCTACATATCATTTTTTCTTATATCTTAAAGACATAAGTCCATACTGAACAGTTTTTCTCACTAGACCAGTGAGACCTCTTAGCTAGAATACAGTACCTGTCCCAATACGCAGTTGATTTAAGTAGATTTAGATTTAAGCACATCTCACTCCTCTGCAGTAGGTAACATTAAGTCCACTTTAAGCTGCTTTCAGTTTTGTTATTGTACCTGGCACATCACCAAACTAGAATCCTTTGGCTTGTTGTTTTTTGTTTGACAATAATTACTCAGAGAGTTCTTTGGATATCACTTTAATGAGCAAAGGATGATTTTAGGGACCTTTGGCCAGTCCATATTTAAACATTTGATTTCTCTTTTGTGACAGCCCAATGCCCCGGGATGGCACTCCTAAACTGTGTGGTGCAGTGATGAATCTGAAAATGAACTCCTTCGTATAAGATTGTAACATTTATTTATGCGTTTGAAATTGCTAAACGTTTTCCAAAGTGTTATGGTATTTTTTAAAGGATGGTCGCAAACAACCTGCTGTCAGTTAGATCTAGTTAGTTATGTTTTATGAAATATAACACATACACCATACCCATAGCCAGGCACCAACTTGATCAGATCCTTAACTAAGAGAAAATTCTGAAACAAGAGATTGCAATGGGTCATTGTGAGTTGAAAGTGTGGCATCTGCATTTAAGTTAAATTGCCATGTTGTAGTTTTATAACAGTTTGATAGTAGTTCTACTTTTGATAATTACATTTGAGCTTAACAATGGTTCATGCCAGGGTGATGTACAAAACATGCTTCAGTAATTTTAGATTGACACGATCCAAGAAGACAGCGAATATCCCATAGGCTTGTAGTTTGGAAACCAGCATGATGCTAACTTCTGCACTGGCTTGTAATAATACATCATCCCTGCACCATTTTGTTGAAGGACTTACATCTACCGATAGTGAAGACATACTGATTTACAAAAAGCATAGAGACCTGTTTGAGTTGCTGAGTCCATCAAAAACAATCTTATGGAAGCACCAGTCCATTACTGTGGATAATAAGCTAATAGAAACAAATAAACACTTTTTGTACCGCCAATTTTTACTTACAATTTATATATTAATGTTTGCCGAAAGTGTAAAGAATGTAACTTCACATGATGTTTACACGGGCCCAGATGCCTTCAGTTCAGTCAATCAGAGGCTTTTTGAGCCCTTTGCAGTTACTTTGGATATTGTTGCCTAGTGTTAGCCTTCCACATAAGCACACATCAGCACTAATGAAGTAGAAGAGGGGTGCTCTGCTATTACTATCTTCTGTTAAGTTTTCATGACAGTAGTGACTCATTGAAAAAATTTAGTTTGATCTGTGTTGCTCTTGAGTGTCATGAGTGCAAAGTGACTTGTGTATGGCTCTCTAGTGTCTGTTTCTTATCTTCCAGGCAGCCATTGGATTCTCTCCGGTTGTTGTTAAAGCTACCTCAATGTCCCTTTTTGTCTACAATGTCCCACACTGCTGACTCCTTTGATTGTGCATGCAAAGAAGCCAAAGGTTTATGAGCTTTTTGCTGAACATTTTGTTGAAACAGCAGTGAATTATTGCACATTTAACTTGTAATAGCTTCTCAAAACAAAGAGCATGGTCGTTCCTATGAGAAAACAGAAGACGCGTCTTTTCTGCCGTGGAGGCAGCTGCGTAGTTTATGGGAATCTCAGCAGTGAGGGAGTTATAATTTAACCTATACAGGCAGAAAATCTATTCTCTTCCTCCCATGAAGCTGTACGCAAATACAGAACAATCAACAATGTGCTTTTTACCTATAGTTGTCCACACTGGCTTAAGAGGGAAATTAATAAACAGTTCCCTGTCGCATTTATGGTCTGTTCAGCCTCGTATCCGGGCAGCAGCAACCCATCAAGACTGTGTCCATCACTAGTCAAGCCGATACACCTTCTCACAGTGCTGTCCTCCCACGCTTCCTTCTCTTCACTTGTCTCCTCGAAATAGCCTTAGCGCAAGTTTGCAGTGCATGCAAATCACAGCAAAAGACAAAAACGGCTAAGGTTGACTTTATGCCGGTCTGTCACAATGCCAGACGGAGGAAGCATGCCAAAAATAAAAGAGCAGTGGAATGAAACAGCAAGAAAAGGGGGGAGAATTGAGGAACTTAGAGTTAGAGGGATAATAGAGTGAGAGGAATTGGGAAAGGAACCAGATCGAACAAGAGGATGCCATGACAATTATAGGCAACAGAGCCCTGGACGTCAAAGTGGAACCCTATTTCTGGGAGGCTGTCTATTCTTGGAAATGTGAGACAGTAAATACCTTGTTTCTATCTTCCCCAGACGCCATTGTGACCACTGGAGCCACAATGGAAACCCTGATGAGGAGCACATGCAATTGCTCTCTTTTAATAAAATCTCACAGTTCCCATTACGCGACCGCACAATAGGCCCCTCGTCTGTCCGCTGATTGAGTTCCTACTCTCCGGGAGCTATAATGGCAGCCGAGCCACTCCCTCTCCCACCAGCACCCTCACCCTGTCTTCCGAACACCCTTTCTTTCCTCAAATTTTTTCTCTTCATTTCCCCCTCTTTCACTGTGTTTCCTTTTGCTTTCCAAGAGACAAATACCTACCATTGATGTGATCGATAGGCGACTGCTTTTCAAGTGTTACCCCGTCTTATTGATGTGAGGCACACCCTCATCAGGACAGCCTTAGTCACCGTGGAGACCAACTCTGTCAAGGAGCAGCGCTGATTATGAGGGATTGCAAGGAGACTTGCTCAAAGAGTCACGAGGTGGGCTGGATTCCTGTGCAGGGAGAGAAAAGGGCGAGATGGTTCTCAGAAGTGGGTTAGGGGTGTGGGAAAGAGGATTTATTCAGAGTAATTGCACTTTCTTGTCTGGCAGTGCTTTGGACCTTAAGCACTCACATAGACCTTCAGGGCAAATTTATCCTAAAGCAGAAACACTACTAACAAATGTAATGGTGAGCGCGGACAGAAATGACTGATTATGTTAATGAGTCCTGTACACAAAGGTAAGGAATGAATTTCTAAAAAAGCACTCACATTTAAACAACTAGAAAAATTGATTTAGAGGGCTGATATGAAATGATCAGTATCAGTGTCTCCCTAAGGTTTTCTGTCTGTCTTTACAGAACTTTGCTCAATTTTAATGAAGCACTTTTTAATGGGCACAATTTTTCTTTATTTCATACTGTAATTGGTTTGTTTGTGCTCTTTTTTTATCTCAGTGAATTGGATTTATGAAGGTGATGTATACTGTTTAACTAGACAAATGTTCCTGATAAAAAAAGGCAGTCCTCACTGAAAAGCTGAGGTACTCTGATGTAGGTAAAAATCCTTTTTCTACCAGGGATGTGACATCAAGTGAAGGATTTCAAAACACGTGGTGTCCAAGACTTTCTCTTAAGACGGAGTTTTCATCAAGAACTTTGACTTTATAATCTGGACAGTCATTTGCCATTTTTAAACTTAACTGTAGTCCTTCTTTTGGAAGAGCATTTGATGTTACAAATCTCTATTTCAGACTATCTGTTCACCCATATGTCATCTATACAGTATATACCTTTCAGGGTTGCAGGGGGGCTTGAGCCTTTTCCAGCTGACATTGGGCAAGAGGCAGGGTACAGTCTTCATTGGTCCCCTACCAAGCGCTGGGCCACACAGATGCAACCACTCACACTCACCTACACCTATTGGCAATTTTTAAGATACCAATTAACCTAAGGAGCATGTTTTTTGGTCTGTGGAAGGGAACGGGAGTGCCTGGTGGTAATCCATGGAAAGAGACTCCACACAGAAAAGCCTTGACCAACTTGGGGTTTGAAATAGCAACCTTTCTGCTGTGAGACACGTGCACTACCTGTGATTCCACTGTCCAAACTGACTTAAAGCAGTTGGTTGCTTTAAGTGTAATGTTGTTTCCTTCAGTTTAGAACATTGCTTGTGTTGTACTTACTCTCATATTTCATTGCTTTGGACGAAAGCATCTGCTAAATGACAAGACTATGACATCTGAGCCCTCTGTTGGCAGAACAGAGGACTCTGTTTATTGATATAGAGCAAAAAGTGGAGGACAGGGACCCAGTGTTACCAGGGTAAGTCAGTATATAAAGTTTATGTATAAAGGTCCTTTCAGAAGCCACAAAGTGTTTCACATTAACACAAGATAAGATTGGAAATAAACACCATAAACAGATTAAACAGTTCTGGACAGATGGGTCTTCAATGTTGTTTTTTTTTTTTTTTTAATGCACAGAGTCCCTAAAGACAGTTTCAGACCTTAGGAGCAGCAACTTCAAATGTCTCCTTTGGTGTTAAGTATGACTAACAACCAAACCCTGATCAGAGGACCTCAGAGTCCTGCTGGTGTTGTACAGCATCAAAATTGCTTGATATAACCGTGTGCTAAACGTCTGACAACTATCTTCTTATGCTTTGATCAAGCTGAGCCACAGTGTCTGATACCATCTAGTATCTTTATAACCTATAAAAGTACCTCATATTGAAACTACTGCCAGTGGACGATCTGAACCCTGATCCTGCTTCATAAATATGAACCAGTGAATATCCATCCAGGTCACCCAAAAGAAGGGCATTTCTCCTACTGAATAGTAGGGGAATGTTCTCCTTTCTTAAACCATGAAGAATTATTCTGTAAATGATTCACAATAGATTTTGGTGAAACCCAAAATAAAAACCAAACCAGTAGTTAGAGGAAAAGCATTTGTTACATAATGGATTTATTTTTTTTTACAACCCAAGCGCTGTTGCATCTCCTCCTTTGTAGTCTAATTGAGTGACAGCTATTAAAACAGGCTCCCCCAATTTGCTGTTTTAAAACAGATTTTTCTCCCACAGGCTCAGGAGTCACACAGTAGGCTCTTCTAATGCTGGAAACAGAATGAAGATTTTTAGGGTGGGGGCGCTGAGGTAGAGAACAAACAGTCCTACAGACTATCTATCTATCTATCTATCTATCTATCTATCTATCTATCTATCTATCTATCTATCTATCTATCTATCTATCTATCTATCTATCTATCTATCTATCTATCTATCTATCTATCTATCTATCTGTGATATCTGTCATATCTAAGATATGCTAAATTTGGATTAGCAAAGAGGCCGCCTTTATATGCCAACTCCTCTTTTTGAATTATTGGTACTGGTTCCATGTTTGAGAAGCATTTTTCTTTTTTTTTTTTGTTGACTGTTAGACTTAAAAAATGAAAAATAAAAATTGAAGAGAAGTTCTAAAGATTGGTCCTATTACTGAGTTGGGCCAAATCATCTGAATCTCCAAAATAAGATGAAATTCACATCACTATGAGGGAGGCTGGGAGATAGAAAATTCACCATAATTTTTTCTTTTTTTTCTCCATGACAATTTGTCGTGTCAATCTGTGTTGATTGCTTTAAATAACACATGTAGGATTCTGTGCAATGTGTTGTGACAATTCACATTCATCTCTAGTTTTTCCATGTTTTTACTCCAACTAATGCGGTGACAACAAAGTGAAGAAGTAGCAGAAGTTGTTTGAATTGGTCAAGATAGATTCTCGGTGACTGACTTAGCAACACTTTCCATAACAGCCTACATTTTGAACAAACAGTCTGTCAAAGTTAAAATCTTGCAATTTTTCAGTGTTTTGTTTTAGTCATGTGACATCTGTTGCTCAGCTCAAGCCCCTTGACTTTATGATTGATGGAGGAGCATATTTCCAGTTTGAGTCACAACTGCTGTTTTACATAGCTTTAAGTGGTTGATATGGACTTAATCATGGGATGTTTAGCAAGAAAAACAAAAACAGCACAAAGGAACGCTGCCCAGAAGTCCGAAAATTAGATTTTCTTTACTGCTGTCCTTTTTGACAAAGTTGTTGAGGTTAGAAGTGACATTGGTAAGTGTAGAATTTAAACCAACACTAAGTTTCCACCCAAATATAATATTTCTAGAGTCATTGTGATGGTACATCACCTTACAACAGTTTGAATGACACTCTGTCACTGGCATTATGTGACTACGATGTGGATGGTGGGAACACCTCCACACTAAAAACTACAAACTTTTACTGCTTTAACTGCTTCATGGCATGCATCACTTCCCTCTCGAGGCGAAAGCTAAACACCGGAAAAAGGAGAATATAAAGCAGTTTCTGAAATTTTAAAACAGATTTAATGAACAGATTTTAATTTAAAGTAAATATACACGTCTTTTTCTTATGGAAATAGGAACCTCTGGCACACACCCCTGCATGCTAGGTGGCGGTAATGCTCCTCTGATGTTGAATGCCACCCAGTGTTAGACAAGAAGAAGGAGAAAGCTAAATGTAGAGTTGTTATCATAGCGGAAGCAACAAAAAACTCAAAGAAAGTGAAAGATTTATCAGAGGAGACATAAAAAGGAAAGTTAGAGAGTAACAAGCTAAATGCCCGGGTCAGGAATAAACATTGGTAGGGCATTCACTCGCTGGTGTGAGCTGACAGACGTGGAGGGATGTCTGACTGATGCTGATTTTGCCCTGTTATTGTTGGACTTGATTGATTGATTGATTTGAATAGAAACATGATAAGACTGTACCTTATAAATCAACATGGTTTATTTGTTGTCTTGGGATGTCCTGTCAGCTCGTTTCTCCTCCTTTTGTATGTCAACAAATTCACGTTGGTGTACGATCATAGAGGCCCCAAGAGAGCTGAAAACCAGAATCTTACTTAGTGCTACTTTCACCAAAACTTGACCTTTTTTAACTTTGAGCTTTGAGTCCAACGGCAAAACATAAACAGCTGACAATAAGGGTGTTTTTGCACGTAGGACACTTAGTAGAAAATGCTGAACAGCCCCTAATGTCTGTTTAAATCAAGCTTGGTTTGCATGATGCCAGAATAGCATTATAACGATGTCTGACATTTGCAAATTCATGAAGGTTGATTTACAATGCAGTAGCATTTGTAAGCAGATGTGGTTTCTACAAATGAAAGGCCAACATTTAACTTAATTTGATATATTTAATTCCTTTGACACACACCTTCTTTGAGGGCATCTCAACAAGACTCCATGCAATGCCACTTTGTTGTTGGTCAAAGAGCTAATTTTCCTTTTCCTTTGACTTGTAATCAAAACATTATAGAAGTAAATGTACATCAAACATAAACACACATGCAGAAACATTGCAGCAAACAGAAGCACACGAGCTCAGCCCCACACAGGTGGAAGCCCATTAGAAACATTTTTGATTAGCTGTTTTCAAGATGTGAGTCAGGTAAACCGAGGTACTCCCCGCTGTTGTGTGATGTTAGTAAAGGTCAGCAGCTGGTGGCTGCGCTCCTGTCTTCAACATGCTCACTCCCCCCAACAGAGTGAAGACACCCGGGGAGTTAGAAGAATGTGTTCACAAGGCAGCTTCATGTATCCTCTGGAGATGACACATGAAATTGTAAGCAGACATCTTAAAAAAACACTAATACGACGTGCAATTTTGTGCTTTACACTGCTTTTTTTTAGATAAGAGTGTTGCTTCCAGATATCTTTTTCCTGGCAGGGATGATTTCAGATTTCCAAACTTGGCAGTGTCTTTGAAAGCGAGGAGGAGAGATAGAAAAAGCAAGCAATGTGCGTTTGGCACTGTCCATCCTACTGTTTAACTTCTGTGAAGCTGTTTGTGGGTCAGGGCTCTGGGTGCTTGGCTTCCTCTAACTCCAATACTCCCTGGGCCCTGGCATCAGTGTGCTTATGTCATATTAATTTCATATGAAGCAGTAGATGGGTAGCCTTTGATGTACTTTATATTGATTTTTTGTTTGTTACTTATATTTGATTCGCTTGGCTGGCTTGTCTATGTGCGAGGGGACTGATACCATGAAGATAAGGGTGTCAGATCAGTCGGGTGCCATGCTTTATTTCCCCCCTCGACAAATCCGCGCAAGTTTACGCATATCATCCCCCGGCACTGCGATGACAGCCCGACAGGAGGGGTCCGGCTCCGACGCGCACCGATAGATGGCTCATGCTGACAATAATGCCACCGTTGCTCATGCTGACGGTGCCCATCCCCTCTCATTTCATCGAGGAGAGAAAAAAAAAATGTAGCTATGGAGGAGGGGAAGAGGTGGGGGGAAGAAAGCGGGAGGCTGACTGGCATCCAAGTCAAGGAAAAAAGACCGATTTTCGAGTTCCAGACAGACTGTCAGTGCGATGGTAATCCTTCAGTAACACCCCTCTTCTGCTGTGTAGGTAGACTGTCAGACTGATAAACACATGCAAACACAAACACAGATTATATAAACGGGCCTTCAGATACAGTATATGTAAGCAACTTGTATGCATTTTAACATGTCACTCAGTTTTATTGGCATACAAATCACTGTCCCAAATTCAGAGATGAAAAACATGTATACAATGTAAATCAAATACCGCACCTGGAATTATGTCTGAATAACAACAACCATACAGACATTTTAATTGAAAGGCAACTGGCACGACTGTGTGCCAAAATTGTGCCTCCACAAGGTACACAAGTGCTGAGGTAAAAGTACAGTCACAGGTAAGAGAAAGGGCAGGGGCTGTTTTTGAGGTAATGCAATTTAAAGCCATTTTGTAAATAAGGAAGAGAGGAAGGTGGGTTTAATAACTAAAGTCTAAAATCTAATCAGTTTATAACTTTGTTAGCAAATGCACTTAAGAGAAGGGGATTGTAAGAATATACTGATACAGTACCATTTTGGATTCTGCCCATTATTCTAATTCTTTAATAATTCAATTTTTGATTCGTGAGGATTTTTTGTGTAGAAAAAAACTCAGCTTAACTTTTTGTTTTGTAGAAGAAGTGGATAAAGTCCTTTAAGATCATTGGTTTGATTATCAAAGGAGCCTTTAGTAGGTTTTAGCATGTTTTAGTAAGTAAGGGCAGAATAAAGTATTGTTTGTGCATTCCAATTGCAATTGGCAAATACGCAACTGTCACATTGCAGGACATGTGATATTGGTCTCATGTGCTTCAGCAAAGGAAGAATAACTACTTCATATTTGCTTTAACTAATGCTGGATCGAAAATAAATGAAAATCAAATGCAACCATGTAGCCAATTCAGCTTCAGTTAATGACCTAAAGTACTTTTTTTTACTAAAAGTCAGTGCAAGTCTGTCTGATATTAGCATCAGTACCATGAGATTTGATCACTACTCATGCAAACTCTCTTTTTGGTTTCGCTCACACATCCATCTTGCCAAGCTTTAATCAATCATGCTCAGCCCAAATCTCCACAGCCCAATCAAAGTCCTTTAGAGCAGGAAGAGGTGGGACGTAAGCAGGTGACAGCAGGAAGTGACTGCAGTTACAGAGATTAGCATAGATGCTAATCTATTCTATGCTAATCTTAGCAAAGATGTTAAACAAATGCTAACACAAAAATCTTCGCTTGAGTAAGGATTTCTGTTGCTGTACTTCCAAAATGTCTTGACGAGAGTTTGCTTTACTAAGTGGCTCACATTCTGTAACGCAGTAACACCCACTTACAACCTTATCTGATTGGCCTAATATTAAATGTTGATTGACAGAGCAATCATTCAATCAAATACTTGATAGGCTTCTGAAAGGTCATGCACTCCCCAAACACTTTCTTCCCACTTTTTCATTACTGTAGTGAGACAGATGTCACAAATCTGAGCAAGAAGAGGCAGGACATGCCAGGATCCAGTGTAAGCAAAAGATGAAACAACTACTTATGAACTCAGTGAAGCTCAATCACAATCTCACGACTGACTCCACACCCACACATACTGTACCTCCGTGCACAGGTACCAGTCACTGCTTCACAGGGGCCATATGTGTTCTCTTTTACCTCAATCTTTTTCTTGTCCTAATCACTTTGTCATAATTTTGTCAGCTCCGATTGCACAACTTCAAATCTTAGACACACTCGCTGATGTGTGTAGCATCCATAATTTCTTCCACAAACACAGCTATGTCACTTCTTCTGCACTTGCGGCCCACTTCAGGGTCATAGGCGGTTCATACGTTGTATTTCAACAAAAAATCAGACTTGAGCATTAAGACCTACAGTGTGAATTAAGCCTTTGTTTCTGTGTGCATGTTACATGACAACTCTGCTCCAGGAGACACATTAACATGACATACAAAATGGCATTTTGTCATGTAAAATCTATGTTAGTATGTTTCCTGATTGTCGTAGTTTATTGTCGAGCTGCTAATCAGTGCTCTGCCTGAGTATAGAGTCAATCAGCTGTGTTTGTGGGCTCTGTTGTGGCCCTGTTTGCTTTGTATCAGTCCAAGTTACCATCATGTCGCCCAAATTCCACTTTTGACATTGTTAGAGTTGGTTGATGGTGTTTTAATAAGTAACTTACAAAGAGCTAAATTGTTTATAAAGATTGATCCATAAAGACTCATGCCTCCTCCTTTCTCCTGCTCAGTTTGTGTGTCAACGCTGCTGTCAGAGCACAACAGGAAAGAGAGCAGGGGTGGAGCACAGAGGAACAGGGAGGCCTTAGCCCAAAGCAAGGATAGTCCTGATGGAGGCCCCCAGTTAATCTAAGTTTAATTAGGGATTTATTTCATCCCATTCTATATGCAGATAATAATTTAAGATGTAAAATTTTCACCAAAAGTACACTTTGAAGGATTTTCTTCAAAGTTCTCCCAAATTTACCTTCTACACAAGGATGAGTTGATTTGATTTTGAGGTCATAACAATCATCATCTTTTGCCTGTACAGCCCATATTACACTTTGAGAGGTTTTCTTTTAACTGTCCGCTCATATCTTAGATAAGTGGCTGAAAATAGTTATTTTCTTCAGTTGGACATTTGATAGCGAAAATAAAATCCCTCAAAACATTAGAGAGTCATCACATTCAGAATCAGAGGATGGAGTTGAGTCAGATTAAACATTCATGCAAACGCTCTGGGATTTCACATTTCCAAGAATCAGATGGACAGAAGAACAGAGAAATGGCAGGACAGAAAAACAAAATGAACTCATAAGGGCCTCAGTCTGTTCTTTAGCTGGCTCAGAGTTTAAAAATTGACTATGTTGACTGTAAAACTAATTTAAATGCATCCAATTCCTTTTGCAAACTTTTCTCACCACACTCTTTGACAATATTATCTGGCTATCAAAATGCAATCTACATCAGCAAATAGGAAATCTTTGTACTGAATGAAGACTCTGACCTTGTGGGAACAGTGATTACGTTTAAAATGAGCCTACACGTCTCATTTCCTCTGACGATTATGTTGGCCCAGTCAGGAACATAACCTCAGCTGTCTTGAGAAGTCACAAAACAACGGTAAGTATTGAGCTGTTCCGTTGCAGTGGGTTGTTTTCACCCACCTTACAAAATCATTAGACGCAGGCCTTTCTTCAACTTTGCAGAAATGTGGCCCTCCAGCTAAAACCTGCCAAAATTTCAGGAGTGATTTCAGATGATGCTGAAAAGCAGCCAGTGAGTTGTTGTTTTCAAATGTGGGTGTGTGGCTCTTTGGGACTAATGTGATTAAGCTCCGCACAAATAAGTTCCACTTGAATCCGTTATTAGGGGGTTGGACCTGTTAATCCAATTTTAGATGTGAGCTTACCTCTGTGATCTCTCCTGAAAAGCTATGATTACTTTTAGCCTCAGTGTGACCCAGTTTTTTGGAATGCCCTGTTCCCATCAGGAAATAACAATATTCCCTTTACTTTTGCTCCAGTCCAATGTAAGGTTGAATGATAGGGACCAAAAATCATCCATATTTTGAGGTGAATGACCCTAAAACTGATTATTTCTATGTTTTTGTTTTTGTTTTCTGGTAATTAATAAAAACAACAGTAACAATGCTAGAATGGTACAGTTATACATATCTATATCTATATCTATATCTATATCTATATCTGTATATGTATGCATATATATATATGTATATATATATATATATATATATATATATATATATATATATATATATATATATATATATATATATATATATATATATATATATATATATATATATATATATATATATATATATATATACATACATATATATATATATATACCACAGGAAGAGGAAAGTGTAGCACAACCAATATTTTTGAAATTAATTTAATTCTCTTAATTCTAAAAAGTGGCAGTGTTTTTTTCAGAATGTTTTCAGAAGAATGGATATTGTTAAAAAGGCAGCATTTATCTAATAAAGATAAATTAATAGAATAAAATAAAATAGTATAAAATCAAGAACAACTTGACAACTGCTTAATAAAGAACAAGCCAAATTGTTCTTGACTTTTTTATACAATGTGATACAATTTTCTGAAAAAAACAACAACAAGTAAACACATTTTAATTGGATCAAAACTGTACAGCAGCTGGACACTTCAGAAAGTTTTATCACTCAAATTGTAAAATAAGCTTACCAACATTAGGAAACTGGCTTAAACTGGCCAGGAGCAGTGTTATGTCCTTTACGTTTTTCAGATGTTTCTTACACATTTGCAGTAAAGACAATGTGCAGGACTCTGCAAGTAGATTTGAATTTTTTACATAAAGCTGACTTAAACAAAAATAGACCAGAGTACAGACCAGTACTCTTTGAGCACAAACCTCCCCCAAGGCATTTCTGACAATGTTGCACAAGTATCATTGAAAATGTGGAAAAGTGCCTAACTGAACAGTGTTTACAAATCCTAAAGACATATTCTGGATCAGCATCTGGATTCAGAACACCACTACCACCATCGTTCCCTAAATTTTTATCTAAATTTATTGAAAACTTTATGAATTATCTTGCTCACGAACAACAACACAACCTTCTTGGAAGTAGTAATAAGGGCTGTATAGTTGTGTAGCAGGTAGTGCTCATGTTGCTCAGCAAGAAGGTTGATGAAGTTTGCTGGTTTGACTAACTGATCAGGTAGTGCCTTTTAACCCTTTTGTATGCATGTTTCCAAAATTATATTTGCCAGACCAAATGCTTTCTCTAAATTGCCCTGGAGCATGAGTATTCATCGTTGTTTGTCTCTCTATGTCAGCCTGTAATTGGTTCATAACCAGTCCAGGGTGCGGTATTAACAGCTGGGATTTGCTTCAGTTCAATGGATATTACCTGGATAACACCGATAAGACAATAGGAGGCGCTTTGGCGGAGGAGGATTTGCTAAAGCCGTACCGGAATGAATGATAGACTATACTGGATTTTGAACTACAAAATGGAAACAGGATGACTGACAAACAAGGTTGTGATAGAATGTGGTTGGTTCAGTTAGTAAACAGACCTGATCAGATAACACCAGTGCAGAGAGAAGAAGAGTGAAGGAAACAATAAGAAGTAACTTGAAGAAATTAATAGATGAATGAAAGAACAAAAGCCATTCTGCTTGAAGTCACACGAATAGTCTCATACAGTTTAAAACAGAATTATTTGTGAGATTACTGCTGAAATTAAAGCAATTGATCATTACTTGTAGGGATGCACAATATTATCTGTATGGCATCCAGCATATGGAAAGATAATGACTTTATATATACATTATATATACAATATATATAAAATATATATAACATATATATATCTATACTGTGTAAATATGACAGCATATTGGATATTGTGCACCCTTTATTACTTGCTGTAGTTATAATGTATATCTTTTAAAACCTAAGTCTGCATGTACAGTAAAACAGTTTGCTTTAGACTGACATACATGTTGCTACTACTTTGAGGATTGCTGGCAGAACAATATTGGAACTTTTAATATATAACTATTTCTATGATGCCACAATTCCCTAGTTTAAACTTCACATATTTCCCAACCCTACCCTGAAATCATAATTATAAATATTGAGGTGTATTTTTATCCTTTCGAATTTACCATCAACATGTCCATCCTGTTCTACCATCATGGGATTTCCAAGGTAACCTCTTCAAAGAAAAAAGCATTCAAGCAAGCAGTAATTTTATGGATTTACAAGAAGAGCCAAGACATAATCAAGAAAGGATTAATAAAATGAATGGAAAAAACATCAAATACCAGCAAGTAATGAATAAGATTGTGCCGGGGGATCCAAACAGTGTT
Source organism: Scarus forsteni (assembly GCA_036419115.1). Taxonomy (NCBI): domain Eukaryota; kingdom Metazoa; phylum Chordata; class Actinopteri; order Labriformes; family Labridae; genus Scarus; species Scarus forsteni. Next base: position 18,617,080 of record JAZDUH010000342.1, read on the forward strand.
CAACACACATGGGACAGCACAGCTGAATCCGAGTCCTCCATATATAAACACGGCATTCTGCGGCTGATATGCATTGGATAAGATCTTGAGTGGATTAGAGGAATGTGGAGGCAGGTTGGTGAGAACAGATCACCTAGATTGAAGAGGGATTTTTAACACTTCTAAATGAGATATGAGCACGCATTCGGAGATAAGACGCCACACATGAAAATGGGTCAATTGTTCTGCAGGTTTAGCTCGTGATTAAGGAGATTACGTTCCACCAGCGAACAACAATGGCAAAGTCAGACAGCAGCCCAGTTGTACTTAGCCACTCCGTCAGCCTGCCTGATCCCTATTCTGTCCTTTCTCCAGCATCCAGACTTTCATGTTTTGAGCGATGGGACTTAAGTACCGAGGCAGTGCTTGTCAGGCTGCAGATTTTCCGCCGGAGCAGAACATAACAAAGAGCAGTATAATTTGACTCATTCCCAGACCAAAGAGTGTTTTGATGAAAGTTTGTGCGGGTGTCTTTCTGGTCCCCGAACTTCACCCCCTATATTTCTGAGAAGAGTGATTAGAGCAGGAGCACTTAGACCGCAGAGACCCGGCTGATATTGATTGATCAAACCTGGCCGTTTGGGTCCCAGAGTGAAGACGGGGTTTCTACACAGTTTTCTATCCCTTCCTAATGAAAGGGAGGCAAAGCTTGCTGTCTCCTTTGATCCAGAAGGGATTAAAATAGTGTTGCTTATGGAAGTAGAAAGATCAGGGCTGCCTGTTTCCTCGGCACTGCTGGGAAAAATATATACTGCTCTCTGCTGTGCAGTCTGGGGCCAGGTCAGTTCACAGTGGGGGGAAGGGTCCTATAGTCAACTAATAAGAGAACTGCAATGCTGTGATTATTAGCATCATCATTCTCTCCTCTTTTTGGGGGTTTAATGCCTGCAATAACCAGAAAGCTTCAAGTTAATTCTTCTGTCCCTACATACATCCAGTACTTTCTTGTGAACAGGGCTTACCATAAACTCTAAATCTTACCTGAATCTTTGCACAAATGTCGACTCTGATGTGAAGATGAACTGCTTACATTTTGAAGCTTGTGACTCAAAGGTAAAGGTATAGGTTTGTGTCGAATTCAACTTGCTTGTGGACTCAATATCTCGAGAACAGTTCTAATTTTCTTCAGGATGTGCCAGAATATCCAGCCCACCTCAAGTTGATACTTTACGGGTCAAAGGTCAAATTTGTTTGATGTCCCCCATCCCGCACCCTGCTCCCTAAGTGCAGCCTGCTGGTCAGTGTCAAATTTGAAATGGCTGTTGTTTCTGTAATGCTTTTAGATACATTGCAAAATGCATTTGTAAGGACCAATTTGCTTTAAAGACCAGCAGTAACTCTGTTACAGGTACTTGCATTAAACAAGGTGGCGGAGGCTGTATTGGTTTATTATTATCTGCCAAGACAGTTTTTAATTGATGGGATTTGTCTGTTTGTTTGTTTGTTTATCCATTCGTCTCTCTTAGAGCAAGATAACTCAACATTTCTCTACAGATTTGATAACATTTCAGGGGATTTAATTTTGTTAGAGATATGAAAACAAATGCAGATGCAGGAAATTTTCTGAGCTTTTTTTCAATATTATGAAGCAGGGTACTTTTCCATATTTTCCTTAATAATTCAGCTAACAATGTCAGAATGGCCTTGGGGAAGTTTTTCACATTTTGACTGAGAACTGAAAAACCTTCCAGTGGATTGTGATGAAATTTTCAGGAAATGTTGGTCATGGCACAGAAGAGAAGTCATTCGATTTCTGCAGTGATCTGAATACTGATGCAGATCCAGAAATGGTTTAAATGATTTTTAAATTGTGCGTGATTGAGCAGGTTTACTCATTTTTTATACAATTTCCATTTCAGTAAAAGGATATGAGGATTGTTTTGATAACCTCTTTTGGGGTCTTTTGTGTTCCTCCTATTGAATTATAACTTTCATTGTGGATAATTGTAGTCTATATTTGTGACATTTCAGCCCTCTGAGAAAAAATGAGGCCCTCATGGTAAACAAAGCTGCTCAAACCTGTCTAATGAGGTTTCATCAAAATTTTGATAAATCTCCTCACCTCATTTCCTGAATGTAACATCTTAAAAATACTTTGGGGGTTCACTTAAAATTTTGAAGAAATGTCAACCCCGCTCAGTGGAAATTATATACACACAGATATATATGTATATATATCATCTCCTTCAATGCCACAAAACTGCCCGTTTAGACTTTGCCAGGGAGCATCAAACATGGGACATTGAAAGGTGGAAAAAAGTTTTATTCTCTGATGAGAAAAAATGTAACCTTGACGGTCCAGATGGCTTCAACGTTACTGGCATGACAAGGAGATCCCACCTGAGATGTTTTCTACCTGGCACAGTGGAGGGGGGTCTATCATGGTCTGGGGTGCTTTTTCATTCAGTGGAACACTGGAGCTTCAGGTGGTGCAGGGTCGTCAAACGGCAGCTGGTTACATGCAGATGTTGCAGCGGGCATCCCTCATGACTGAGGGCCCTCGTCTGTGTGGTAACAGCTGGTTTTTCAACAGGACAACGCTGCAGTTCACAATGCTCGCTTGGCCAAGGATTTCTTCAGGGGGAATAACATCACTCTTTTGGACCATCCCGCTTGTTCCCCTGATTTAAATCCCATAGAGAACGCTTGGGGATGGATGGCAAGGGAAGTTTATAAAAATGGCCATCAGTTCCAGACAGTTGATGCCCTTCGTGAGGCCATCTTCACCACTTGAAGAAATGTTCCCAAGCATGCCCATATGAATTTTTGAAGTGATTAACAAGAACAGTGGAGCTACTCATCACTGAGTCCCACTGAGAAAAAGTTTTGTTCTGGTTTGGAGAGTTTTTTGTCATTTTTGAGCGATGGTCTTAAACTATTGATCAGCTGATAAACAGCCTATTTCAGTTTACTTGTTGTTTTCAATAAATAACTCTTTCAAAGTGCTTTTTGTCACACTTCCCCTTCTTGCTTTTACATATTGTAGCTCTATTTAAAACCATTAAGGTCCAATTGTGCAAAATGTATATTCTAGCAATTTTTCAACTCATCTTAAGATTTTGATCAGGTATATATATATATATATATATATACATACATACAGAATGTTTAATGTGACGGCCATGTGTCAGAGGTCAACTTTTTTGGGCCTTATGTTCAGCCATTCTTGTTGACAAGCTGTTTCAAATCTAATATGTAGGATTTTGATAAATTTACATGAATGTGCACTTGTATAAAACATGAAGAGGTTACTTTAAGAGTCAAAGCTCAATGTTAGTGGTCACTGGACCTCATATCTCTCTCTTACTTATGATTGTGATAAGAATGCTGAATGTCACTTTTGTTATCATTTCGCTCTAATGTTTAATCTGAATGAAGAATAATTAATGAGATCCTGGCAGGGAAAGGTCAGGCATCGTGTTCCTAGTGATCATTCATTGCTTGTTAGGGTTTTATCTAAAGATTTCTTTCAGAGATTTTTTAAATCTATATACAAAAGTCCGTCCTGACTGAATAAATTTAATAATACTCTTTTGTTCATGAATGTAAAATCTCACAAAACCTTTCTTTGTTCAAGGCAAAGCAAGTCAAGCCAAGTTTATTTGTAAAGCAGAATTCACACACAAGACAATTCAAAGTGCTTTACAGAACAAGAAAAATACATTAAAATAAAAATACAAGATATAAAGAACAATAATCATTATAAATTGAACTTTAATCCTTAGATTCCCCGATCCTGCTGGCGGGATCAAAATACAACTTATTTTTAAATGAGTTACATGTAAACTTAAGTGGTTTAAATGAGTTACAAAGTTGAGTTACATCAGGCAATAGCCATGGTTTTTTTTGATCTTGAGAGGTGCTGGACTTCATATTGCAGAGAAAACCGAGACCACAGTGACTGAAAATGTGAGAGAGGTGAAAAAAGATCATAAACTGCTTGGGATTCAGAGGGTTAAGAAGAAGAGTGCAGATAAGATCCTTACAGTCAAATGCAAAGTTAAATAGAGCTGTTTCGAGCATTGATTTGAACATTGTCAGAGTAGAGGCCTGTCTCACATCTTCAGAAAGACTGTTACAGATTTTAGCTGCATACAACTGGAACCCTGATTCTCCATGTTTAGTCCGGACTCTGGGCACCAGCGGTAGGCCGGTCCCTGAGGTCCTCAGAGTCTGAGAGATGTACTTTGGTGCGAGGCCGTGGAGAGACTTGTACACAAGCAGAGCTGCTTTAAAGTCTATTCTCTGAGCCACAGGAAGCCAGTGTAGGGACCTGGGCACAGGACTAATGTGCTCGTAATTCCTAGTTCTGGTCAGGACCCCAGCAGCAGCATTCTGGATGTACTGCAGCTGTCTTACAGCTTGTTTTGAGAGGCCAGTGAGCAGACTGTTACGGAAGTCTAACCTATTCGAGACAAATGCATGAATAAGTCTCTCGAAGTCAGGTTTAGACACTATACCTTAGACTTGATGTTCCTGTTAAAGTTCAAGTCTGAGTCCATTATTACCCTGAGATTTCTAACCGGAATTATAGGTTTTATAGAGAGAGACTGGAGGTGACTGCTGACACTTTTCTCTTTGTTTCTGTGGACCACAAACTTTGCTCAAATTTTTACACTGATCCAATGATTTCTAAAGATTGGACAATCAAAAGTCAAACTCCATATATTTCATGTTCATTACTTGCTTGGCGAAGTTCAGGATGAGTGGCTCCATCATCCATGATAAGACATCCATTTTCTTTACCATTATCCATTTTGGGGTCACAGGAGGGCTGCTGCCTATCCAAGCAACCTTGGTCTTGAGTAGGGTACACGTTGACTAGTTACCAAGTTATCACAGGGCAGACATGTTGAGACAGAATATTCACACACCACATTCACACCTCTATGCAGTTCAGAGTTACAAATTAACCCAGTGAGCATGTTTTCGGTCTCCCTGCACAGGGTGAATGTTCAAACTCCACACAAGAACACCTAAATATACTTGCAAAGTCAAACCAGCAGCCCTCTGTGAGGCAGCAGCATTACCACTTTCATAGCCTTGCAGCCTGCCATCTATTTAAATAATCAGTGATAGTTTTCAAACAGAGATACTTAAAAAGACTTAAAGGGGGAACATGCAGCCTGCTGCATCCAAAATAGCCAAATGATGAAATGGTGCCAAACAATGCTTGGACCTTGCTCCAAGGTTCAGGCTTGGCTATAAACAGTACTTGAATTTGTTTCCTATTTACAATGAACTTTCTGCACGGTGAGCGCTTGCAGAGGGTTTCAATGATGTCTGTATAAGCTTGCACACAAAAACAGACTGTTAGGATGTAGATGTGAGTAAACCTGTGAGATAACTAGAGTGTATATGTGCAGTGTTATTCTCAAAGATGAGCTGAAGATCCTCTGGAGGCAAAAGGTCAAGGCCACTGTGAGTTTAAATACTGCAAAACATGAACCCACACCATTACAGAAATGAGACTTCAACCAATCACACTGCCACAAGCCCTCACAGCCTGTCTAATTTTCTTGCTACTTTATTTACACTGCTCAGTTGTATACCTTGCAGGGGCACATAGCTGCCAAGCAGTTGCTCTATTTTTTTATTTTCAACCTTTGTTTACTTTCTTTTGTGGATGTTTCTCTTTCTCATGTTTCTCTGTTTGTTTCTCATTTCCTTCCAGAGTCATATCTGTGTTTGCCTCCTTACATGTTTCCTGCCTGTATCTACAAACAGTTGTTTTTGTAATGCATCACAGACCCTCCTGAAGGCAATAGATCTGTGGTTTGTTTTTGACAGACCTTCTGTCTGTCTGCAACAAGGAAAGCAGGTCTGAATCAATGAGATTCATTTTTTGATATGCACAACGGCTCCTTGGACAGCTATTTGAAGGAAGTCCTAAAAAAACACTGATAAACTTGAAACTACACTCTCAATAATTAAAGCTGATTTTCTGTGGGAGAAAATATTTTCGAGGGAGTTGGTGAGGTGGAAGGCTTTGATACAGCCTGGAGCCTTCATAAAAGTTTTAGATGTAGGGAGAGTAATTGACATTTTTCGCAAGTTGGCAGTCAGAACCACATGTGCCTTGCCAAGTGGGCCCTGAAGTTGGTGCGGTCAGTCTCTCTCTCACTTCCTCTCATTTTTACACACATCCAAACACACACGTAGGCTTTATGTCTGGTGTATTTTCAGTTTGAGCTGTTTTATAGATTTCTTGCATGGCTCAGTTGAAAATTCAATTAATTGAGCCTCGCTGTGAAAGATCCATCAGATGTGGATAGAGTCATTTTTCAGGGGACACACCATGCAGTACTCATATCTGCATGATGCACAGAGTGCAGTACACAAACTATCCTAGGATGCTTGATTTATGCACAAATCCGCCTGATTTATCTCTGCAGGTGCACACACACATTCACGGAAAAAGGCACTTTAGGTGATGAAACAGTCAACCAGGTGCTTAAGTTCTCAAGCCCCGGGGCGATGTGATATGAGCGGTGACATGCGGCTCTGCTATCAATGGTACACTTGTTGTATGCCCTTGCAAAGCCTCTGTTTGTGTAGCCTTGGAGCAATTTTCAATGGTCTGTTTATGCTAAATCCGTCCACCAGAGGGTTTACACACGGCCATTTAACACACACACTCATAGGTCTCCCCTCTACATGTGTGCAACCACAGAGAGAAGGTGGAGTTGTTAAAGAGACACTGATAGCCGCTGGCAGAGGCTGCAGCTCTGTCTGTTCTCTCTAGGAGCGTCGTGCATGAGAGAGTGAAAACACTGCGAGTGGCATCAGAGAGAGAAAGGGAGAGGGGGTGAGCTCTGTTCATCCGCTCCCTCCAACTACCTGCTCATTAGGTTGGAGACCAGAGGGGCTGTGTGAGGCCTGTTAACTGTGCGCCAACTGAAGAAAAAGCTGACATTATCGCCTATTTATCAGAAGTTGCAGAACTCGTCGGTGTGCCACAAGGCGTCGATGCATCAATAAATCATCGATCACTATGGGCGGTCTTGACTTCTATAGCTTCCTGCCCACCCCTGACACACTTTTATATACTCCGTTTTATTCACTTTTTATGTGCTGGGTTGATGTATTTTATCGAGCTAGTTACTACAGAGCATAAACTAGGGATTACAACCTCGTGCATAAAAAAAATCTGCCCCTGGAGAGAAATGGAAGCAATCTGTTTTTAATACACCCTACTTCTTATTCTCTGCACTGCCTCCGCGCTTCACTTTCCGTCACTCAGTCTGACTTCCCTCTCCTCCTTTTGGTGTATGCAGAAACAGAGCAACATTGTTTTTATATCCTATTATCCAGAGTATTTGCCTGGCCTTCTCACCCCTTCGTTTCCCCCGCACCTTACCTTTTCTACCTGTTAAGACTTCCAGAGGCAGCTGCTGTTATCTCCCAGGCTTTCAACTGCCTGTCACATCTACTAGCTTCTCCCGTCTTCAAAAACTGTCTCCCACTACTTTTCTAGATGCACTCCCTGTGGTTACAGGTACCTGTTGGGAGGCGCAGCTGGCGATGTCAAACCTGGAGAAAAAGAGGAACCAATGGCTGGGTCAGGCTGACGGGAACTAAGGGGAGAGGGATGATTGAAGGACTGAGGGTTGCTGTTGCAATACAGTTATTATTTATTTTTTTTCTTTCTGTTTCCAGAGCTGATTCTATTGATTTTTTAACCTGAAACACAGCCTCAGTAGAACCTTCCATCGTCCTATGGATTGGAATTGATTGCCTCGAGGCTCTCTTGTCCTGTAAATATTTGCAAGGCTCTATTGATTCCATTAGCAGCTGGCTGCTGTTTGTGACAAAACTATGGATGGTTGCTGTTGGTAGGACTTAACCAGTGGTGGGGGGCCTGTGCCTTTCTTCCACGCACATTAAGGTCTTGTTTCACACATGTATTGTTGTATATGCCCTGTCCTTGCAGCCATTATGTGGCAAATGTTCATGGCTTGATTTGTGTGCCACCTTTTGAAAGCAAGCCTTTCAGGTGGATGATTTACAAGCTCACAGCCATTCTCATTAGCACATTTATTCATGTCCAAAAGAAAGCATCAATACTCTATTTGCTGCCAGGACTTTCTGTCTATAAAGCTATGCTAAGAGGTGTTTTGTTGTAAGGCATAAAGGGCCTACCCTTGGCCTCTGATTTAAAAATAATTAACATTAGAGCTAGGAGAAATGATACATTATTTGTGTCACTCTATTGAATTGTAGTGGAACTGAACTAATAATATAATTTAAATACATGTTAAAGCACAAACAAATACCACTTATTGACTATTTACAGACCACCATGACATCACTCAGTTCTGTGGATATCTAAAATACTGCTGTCATCAATAGACTAGAATGCATTTTAGCCATTAATTGCTGTGGATTTGCATTTTTGAGACACTGAAGTAACAAAGTATCATTATTATAGAACAAGAAAATAGCTGATTGTAGCATGATATCATGTCCTGTGGTTCACTTCAATGCACACAATGAAAACAACGGAACCCTTGCAGCAACAGAAATTACAATTTTTATTTTCAGAGCACACACAATCCTCCAGAGCGTAAACCTACTCCCAAATGGTGCTGCCTGTATCTCACAGGCCAAATTCAATTAAATTTAAAGTGGCTCCTTCCAGGAGCTTCCTACTGCATGTGTGTGCTTGTCCAGGTCCATCATGCTACTGCAGAGAGACAAAAAAGAGAACAAACAGCCATCAGATCACAGCTGTGTCAGTCACCTCTTGCTCTGTTCCCACTAGCCACCCCCACACATCTCTCCCCTGGAGCTGAGACAAACCACACCCCACTGTCACACTGAGTCTGTCAAAAAAGTTGGGTTACCTTTAAGAAGACTCACAAAAAGGGAGGTGAACGTACAGCTGGTTGAAAAAGACGCTTTATAAAGTCAGACATCATGTGGATCTGCATTTTTTCAGGGAGGCTCTGCGGTCTTTACAAAGAGGAAAAATAACCACTGCACAATAAGATCATCTGATCATTTTTGCAGGGATTATGATTGCTGTTTGTTTCGGATACACGAGGATACTAGAATTGGGGAACACACTGCAATACTGTCTGCTGATGGAGACGTAGGGCTTTGATAGTAAATGATTTAAACCTCAATGGGAACAGGAGGACATGGAAAATTCAAGTTACCTGTCAATGCAGGTGTACAAACTGTGCGCTAATTTGGTGAAATACCTGTGTGACTCGGTGAAACTCTTCAGGATGTGTCAGGATCAGAGGATGCCAGTGGCAGCCTGAAGCTCTTGTCATGCAGATCCTCCCTGCTGTAATGAACATTTATACTCGTACAGCCCCAAATCGGCATTATTAAAACTCAAAGAAAAACCAGAAGAGCTGTATGAAAGTTATCTTCAAAGTGAGTATTTAGTTTATTCTGATTGTTTGTTTGATACAGACACAGACATGTTTTTATAATGATGTTACTTTATAACTAACATTTGCTGTAGTCCACTAAGTGTCTGTGTTATGTAATAGTTTAAGCTTCATAAAATGACATTTAAAGCTTTATTAGTCTGATCCACAACAGCAGTTAATATAGTTGGATATGAAGGTTAAGTTCACCACAGGGAAATTTATATGTATTTACCATAGACACCTGTTAAGTAATATTGTGAACAACTCTGTTTTTGACGTCCAGGCAGAAAAAGAACGAAGTGTGACATCATGTGCAAATGGTCAATATTCAACTTATATTTGTCAATAGGATCAATGTAAGCATACTCGTAACTGTCTGTGCTCAGCTCTCACTACGTCGGAACAAAAAATGAGGTCTTAAGCTTCATTTCTCAACTGTAGAGTTGCATCAGGCTGTTATTGAAAAATCAGCATATCCTGATTTGGTTGTCTTAAAAGGTATCTGAACAACAGTAAGGGGCTTATTAATAGCATGATTATAGTTGTATTAGCTTGAATGAAGCCACAAATTGATTTGAGTAAAGCTGGGTGATGAAACAAACTTGACAGGTAAGAGCTGACCCTCTCTCTCTCCATATCTGATGCAACTCACTGTGTTTTTACCTTCTCTTGCACAATAGAGTGATGATTAGGTGGATTTTAAACCTCCAGTGTATTTACTTGATAAAGGACAATGGAAATCCCACACAAAAGCTGCCAGTCAGTGTGTTTGTCTAAAGGGATAGTTACTCTGCTCCACACTCTAACTCTTTGAAGGACACAACATCCATGATTTTTAAAACCAAAATGTGGACTCTTCCGACCACAGCACACTTTTCCACTTTGCATCAGCCCATCTCAGATGAGCCTAGAGAATCTGTGGGTCGATGGTATTTGGCTTTGCATGGTAGACTTTTAACTTGCAGGACTGTGTTAACTGAAAGTGATTTTCAGAGGTGCTCCTGAGCCCATGTGGTAGCAAGCTTCACAGAATGATGTTAGCCTTCAGTGCACTGCCACCTGAGGGATTGGAGGTCACAAGCATTCAGTATTTGTTTTTTGCCTTGCTGCTTATAAGGCATATATTTCTCCTGAATCTCTGAATCTTCTGATAATACCATGGGCTTCAGATGATGAGTTCCCTAAATTTCTTGTAGTATGTTCAGAAACATTCTTAAACTGCTGGATAATTTGATGATGTTGTTCACAAAGAGGAGAGCTAAGACCCATCCTTGCTTGTAAACAACTGAGCCTTTTGGGAATGCTCCTATATTACACGCACATTTCATTCACCTCTTTCCAATTAACCTGCTCACCTTTGGAATGTTCGAAAACATAGGATTTTTGAGTATTTCTCACTTTTCCAGTCTTTTTTTTCCCCCTGACCAAACATTTTGTATCGGTTGCAGACATCAAATTCAAAACAAGTGAATGTTTATAAAAAGCAATGAAGTTTATCAGTTTGAAGAGTAGATAGCTTGTCTTTAGAGAATAGAGTTCTTATCCGTCTTGGATAATGGTGATGTTTTATATAGACATGCTGCAGTTTCAACTCTCATGCCTCTTGACACTGAGAAGGTTTGTTGGACATCTCTTGATCAGAAAGTAACAAACATTAGTGTTGGTATATTTTTAAAACTCTTACTAGCAAGCTACCACCCTACCTCACAAACCTGCTGGAGCTTTATGGTTGCTACTATATGACTCGTTCTTCTGGTTCACTCAATGCAAAAGTTCACTGAGTTTACACTGAACTCGGTAAATAAGCATTTTCCTTTGATGCCCCTCACTTATGGAATACCCTCCAACAAACTAAAGATCATAGCCTTTCCCTCTCTTGCAGAGTTTAGGACTTTGATTACTGGCTACTTTTGCTGTTTGTTTGCCATTGATCTCAACGATATTGGAAATAAGGGAAACCTCAATATCTTTTTGAGAATAAAAAGGTTTGAATTGAACTGAATAATTTAATAGAATTTAGGTTGCAAAATATTTGCAGTTCTTTCTTTTCACCTCATATCTACATCAGTGGAATTTGGGTTAGTACAGCTGTGATGACAGTTTGGAAAAACTACATAATTCTGCTAGTGCCTCTAATGCTGCCGTACTTCCACATTAATAGTCAATTACGGCAGCAGCTCTAAGTGCTGTTTTCTCACTCTTGTTAAACTCAGACTCAGTGCTCGTATAGGGGCCAGTGATGTACTGTACATATAGACAGTGGGTGTTTGATCTGAGGAAGTGAGGGGCCGTGAGAGTGCCGCTTAAGAGCACACGGGAGAGCGAGGTGGCCCACGCACTGCTGCTCTGTTAACCCGCATCTCCTCAAAGCTCCCCACCTCCTGCATATTCTACTGTTGTCTCAGGAACACAAAGACTATTTTCAGGCAGCCAATCCACACACAAGTGGGAAAACTGCAGCCCTGCATGCCCCTAAAAGCCTTCATGACTTTTTAATAGGTGGCTCAGGGCTCTGCGTCCAGTGGTTGGAGAGTGGACCCCACAGCTAGCGCTCAGCTCCGCTGAGGGATCAAACCCCCCCTATTCGCTGCCTGAATCTTGGCCTGTCAGAGCAGTCAGGCATGGAGGCAGTGGACGGGTGGCATCTGAAGGTGAGAGGAGGAGGGGGTTGGCAGTGGAAGAGAGCAGTTTGTGGTTGAGGAGAGCCTACTAGAAGGGAAGGTTTGCAAAGAAAGAAAGAAAGAATTTATACGAAAGTGCTGCGAGAAGGAATAGCCCTGCACCAAAATAGCAATTTTTGAGGTGAGAAAGAGTTTGTTCAGTGGAGTCGTAAGAGAAAAGTGATGTATGTGCACATGTTTGTGTGTGCAGGGTACATCGGTAGCGCAGCATTTGGAGGTGATGGATTGCTACAGCATACCAAACAAGAGTGGGAAAGGTGGGTGGTGGATTTTATTGGAGAGCTGGAAAGGTTTTGTGATGAATAATAGTCATGAGTGAATTGGTCATTGTCAGAACCCTCCAGAGCCTATTGAATCAGCAAGGCTAGGGTTTTACAATGAGCTTCAGCCATGAAGATCAGCCTGTTGGGTCGTAATAGATGGAAAGTGAGTTGATGGAGGCAGGAGGTACAATAGATGAGGCTAGCTCTCGCTGCTGGAGCGGCATTTGTCTGTGGGGAAATCGGCCACAGGAGAGACCCTGTGTTCCGCCCACACGCTGTGAAGAGATCAGAGAGCAACGCGGATGCATTTGATGATAGCGTGCATGCTCAGGTACACGCACACGTACAATGAGTAAACACGATGCAAGAGGAGCGTGCAGGCTAATGATGCCCTGTTGACCCATTGCTAATGATACCCCCCCCAATCTCTTGCAAGAACATGATACGCTTTGATCTGTCTGTCATTAAGGGACCGTGGAGTACATGCACGTCTCTTTAATCTGATGAAGAATTCACACATACATGAATCAACACACAAGCTGGCAAGCAAATATGAGTAATTATACATGCAAACTCATACATGATAACACCTACAGTACACATCTGTTTTTTCTGTGTATTAAGGTCAACAAGTATGCAAGCACTCATAGTCACAGCAAAGTCAAGCTTGTAGAGACTTACTCGGGCTAGGGTTGGGAGACATGGAAAATACAATTTGATGTCCTTACTTGTAAAGAAATACAGATTGGATCCAAATAGAATAGACCCTCACAGGTCCCACTCTTGAGGATGGAGGGAAATATCAAGTTCTGCCTGTGGGTGTCTAAACTCAGTGAAAAAGGATATTGAGAAGTTTTTAATCAGTAGTGGGCCATTTCTTAACCACCAGAATGTGTAGCAGACTTGGTACACAAGAGGTGCTTTGATGTGAAGTGCATATCTCCTGCATATCTGACTAAGAAGTCTTGCTGCATTGTACTCCTGGTTTTGTGTTACAACCAAGTTCTGCAGTATTGCTTGTGGGATTTCCTTGCAGTAGTGTAAAATGTGATCATGTGTATTCAGGACCTTTTCGTAATGCTGATTTTATATTGCTGTCTTTTTTTTTTTTTTTCAATAAAAAATGTAAAAAAAAAAAAAAAAAGAATAGACCATCACACAAATGTCCTTTAAAAGAGCTTTAGAAAAGTATATCATAAGTTGGTCGCAACTGAATCAGTTTTTTTATGTAAACATAGTTTTGTGACCTAGCACATGAGATGGACTGTGGACTGCTTCATACACCCATGAGAAACATTTATAGTGTATTTTACATCCATCTGGGCAACTTCCAACAGAAGGTGTTTTGAAGGAGCACAACCCTTTTAACAAAGTTGGATGGAAGTTAAACACCTTCCAACTTTGTTTTACATAAAAAAAAGCAGTCGATCAATCTGCTCAGCAAATTGAGGTAACAGTTTTCAATCTGTTTGACTTTGGGAATTCGACCCTTTTTTGGGGGATAGTCTGTACCTAAATATGACACACACAGTATACTAAAATAAACTGGTTTAAAATCGACCAGGTTGGTGTAATAAAATCCCTCTATCCATATTAGCAATATCATATTATTTTGTATATTATAATAATATTAGGTACAATATTATTTTGTATTTCTTTTTTTACTGTCCTCATGGTTTACCTGACCAAAGGTTTCAGACCGAAACATGGCAAATAAAATAACTCCTTGCAAATTAGCCAGTGTGCAGGAGTCTATCTTCATGTTTACATTAGTTTTATTTTTGTTCAAGTTAATCAACAAATTGTAGCTGTCTTTAGTTTTCAGAGCAGGTTAGCTTCACCCAAAACCCTAATCGCTATTGCAAGCTAATTGTTCTGGCAAGGTTATTACAATACTTTCTATCATATTTGTATTCGTACCTTCTTCTCAGCTCAAGACTGAGGGCTCTAATTTTGTGACGCAGTGCAGGGGGCACAAGCCTGGTCGCACCCCGCGCAGTGTTAATTTCATCTGGCGCACCGCCGTGCGCTGCCAATTTGGTAGACCGTCTGTGCAGTGATGGGTGTGACGGCGCACCAGGGGGAGGTGTCGGCAGATTCATGTTGGCGCAGCGACAATTTCGTGCCAAAAACAGTGCAGAAAGTGCGCTGAAAGCTCACCTGCTCCAACCTGGTCTATTCTCAGTGCAAGGCAAAGCGCACCCTCCGCAGCTGTAATTTGGTGACAGGCGCACATATGTGCACACTTCAACAAAGCCTCAGAGGCAGGTTTCCAGAGCGTCAGGCACATTTTAAGCCAATAAACAATCACAGCAATCACTATTTAATGTAACCGTCTGAACCAGCATATACATTTGTATCTACATCAACTGTCCCGTCACGTCTGATGTCGGATTAAAGCCATTTGTCATAATGGAAACTTAACCTGACTGGAAGTTTGGTGCACATCTTACAAGTCAACAATAAACAGCTTTAACATCTGATACTGAGTATATCTGGCTTCTCTCATTTCATTAAATTCAAAGAAAAGAGGGAGAAAAAAGACGAAGAAAAAGGAGAGAAAATAAATGTATGTCACTCAGGATTTACCTGTAATTTCCCATATTCCTCTATTTTAGTCTTTATTTTTAACGTGATCTAAAAAGATGGGGTACATTATTGTAAGGAGGCTGAGGTGGAGACACCAGGAGAGTATACAGTATATCACTAAAGGCTCTGCTATGTGGCGATGACAAACCAGGAGTGCAGGTGGATCAAAAGTCTTCTGAATGGATAAGCCAGCTGCTGTGTAACTGTCTCTTAATTTTGGACTCCTAATAATGACAAAGGAACAGATTACATCTGTCCCGGGAGCTGTCCCACACGGTGACACGCTTCGTGGCCTCCGATGCTCACCCCGATGGCCAGTCTGTTCTCCCAGCTGCTGAAGGGACAGCAGCTCTGACCGTCTCCGCTGGAAGTCATTCTCCCGCGGAGACGGTCAGAGCAGCGGGGATCATTCAGACCAATCAGACGCTGTGCCTCGCCCGCAGCGCATTTAAAGGGAAAGAGAGGCACCCATTTGATTGGTGAAGACAGCTCTCGGCTGTGTTAAACCCACTCACGGCTTTTCTCCTCCTACTGTGGCATTTGCATCAAGGGGCAGAGACGTGGGCATGGACGCGATCCTCTGCGCCCCTCTGCGCTCCTCTGCACCTTGAGTGCGCCTCTCTTGGCACTGCAGGAAACTTGCAAAGTGCGCCGGTCACACCCTGTGCGCACGGCGAAGGCCAGCGCAGGGCAGGTGCGCCTGCGCTTGCGCCTGGTCTACGTAATTAGAGCCCTTAGAATACATATATGAGTGATCTTGCACATAAATAAACCCTAAACTTGCTTGAAATTAGCCAGCAAATGCTAACTTGTTGACACCAAAGAGAGTCAAAAATTATGTGATAAATTGAGCAAATCAGTATGTTCCCCTACTTGTTTAAAGTTAAACTGATGCATATTAATCATACCTTTAACATTTATGGCACAACACAGCCATTCTGGTGTCAAATGTTGCCTTCAAGGGGTCCTCACCCTAAATTCAGGGGTTACTGGTCCATTGCTTAAGTGCAATACACTTCCCCGGCCCTGGCACACTTTCGGAAGTCTATTTCAGCATGGCACACTTGCTAAGGCACATACATGAGCAGAAACACGGAATGCCTTCCAAAAGAAGATTTAGTATTTTATGACTGCATTCAATCATTGTAGATTGGAACTTGGCAAGATGGAGCAGTCACACAACCACATCTAAAGGCGATTGAGAATCACCAGTTGAGACTGGAGTGCCCAGAAAGAATCCACACATGCACAAGGACACCATACAAACCCCACACAGAAAAGACCCTGACTGACACAGGTTTCAAACCAGCAGCCTTCTTACTTTGCCTCCCTCAACATAAACTACAGTGACAATATCTGCTTTGCCTTATGCTATATTGGAGCGTAAATTGATAAATCTTGAAAAATTGACACATTTCTTGGCTAAACATCCACACATCTGCTTTTCCTGTGTATTAAGGTCAACAAGTATGCATCTGCTTAGAGCTGCACCAAAGTCAAGCTTTTACACACACAAACACACACACTCAGGGGAGAGCACAAAAAGCCCTTGATTCCATGACAGAGATTAAACATGTCATTTACTCGCTGTGGTAAAAGAGCAGTAATAAATAAAACAGATGATTTATTAATATCCACTTGTAATCCACTGCATTATATGTGTATTAAAGCACATTACTTAGCATGGCATTGCGAGCGGTAAAGTGCTTCTAATAAAATTCTTAAGTGCCTACAGGCTTTTCAAAGCAGCAGCAGCAAATCTCGTAGCAGAATCTGCTCACTGTCTCGCTAATGGGCTTGATGTAAATATGTTCATTTGTGAATCTTCCTTCCAATTTAGCGTCACTCATATTGTAGATGAAGATTATCCAGGGATTATGAGGTTGTGGGAAAAAATGCTATTTGATGTGTATTCATGTGCGGCTTATAGATGTAGTAATATGGAATTAGGTCCCATCATGGGGGGGAAATATAAATGTGAAAAAAGTGTCACTCCTGCCTCCTCCATCTGGCTTGGCGTCAGGTTATCGTTTAGAAATATTCATTTCTAAAAGAGGAAATTTAACAGGCGTTTATGATGCAAATCACAAGCCATAACTCTGTGCCGTGAGGAGTGCTGCATTAAGCCTCCAAATCACTCATGCCGTCACTTACTTTGTGCCACATTCACTTGATCATCCGCATGTATTTCAGTGTGTTATTGCAGTAAATGACGCCCAGTGCCTCCGCTTTGCCGGCCCTCAGAGGCAGAGTAGTTCAGAAAATTACATACATGGTTTGTTTTACTCTGGTGTGTTAAGAGCAGTGATGGGGATATTTCAATAACACAGCAGGGGGAGAAAACTATTCTTAGAATACATTAACCTGATGGAAGATGGTGTTGCAATTTGAATTAATGTAATTTTTAACGATAACCTCCAGGAATATGTGACTTTGTGTGAAGACTAAAACTGCTGTGGTGGTAATTCCTCTTTTTAAATATAAAGAGCTCTTGAATATGTATAAGACAGTGTCAAAAAGTAGAGCTAACCTTGGTTCTTCCTCTCACTGATTCAGAACTCCTGTACAGCTCCCCTAACTTCACACTGTCTTGTTCTAGAAAAAGTTAATTGTTAGCATACTGAGGTGGCCAGAGTAGAATTCTGTGGACATAGTGCATTTTCCCTTGGCAAAAGCTTATTTTTATTCCCATCACAAATGGAAGAATGCCACCTTACAGTAATCAGCTCTAAAACCAAATGACCACACTCACTAAAATCTTCTTAGATATTTTTTGTAATGTTTTCTTGATCTTTTGACTCTGTTTGGGAGAACTGATTTAGAGTCACCGTTTCTCATTGATACTGGTTTTCACTATCTGTAGAAAGCTTCCTACAGTCTCTGTTCAATAAGGGAATTAAAAATCATCAACACTTCTGGTCAAAATCTCTGACCTAAATGGTGATCCCTGTTATGCAACTCTGTATTCTGCCCTCTGAGGTCAAATGGAAAGGGGTGCCAGTATGGCAGAATGGGTTGTAACCATACACTTACCAAACATTGTAGCTCTTGCCTTGTGAGGTTGACCTGGGTTCAAGCCCATTCAGCAACCCAATTGCAGATGTCTTCCCTTACTTTCTAATCCTTATCCTTATCCAAGACTGTCCACCAACTTCTCAATATTAAATAATTTGTATCCAAGGAATAAAGGTTGAGAACCAAAGCTATCCACCATATAGTCCTCTAATCTGGCAGGACAACAGCCTATAGACAAAGTGGTGAGGGCACATCCTTTCAAAAAAGAAATCCAGAAGACAAACGGATATTCTGTCTGTCAATTCGGGCTGGGCAATATTTGCTAATCTAAATATTACCATTAATTTAAGCTCATACCTCGATTATGATAAATTAATGATTATTTTATACTATGCTGGAACAAATTACTGTAACGCCAGCAGTATTTACACGTAACTTCTTTCTACTCGATATCCTCTGCAAAGAATCCAAAATGTGCCCAAACAACGGAGACAACATTTTTTCTTGGCTACAAGGTCATCTGATAGATTGGCGCTTGTCTCCTCCATGTTGAGGGTGCGACCTTTGCTCTTGACGGAAGTAAACACAGACTGTATGGAGGGGGCGCGGTCATGTGACTTAAACAGGGAAAATAATCAAAATAACTGACATGAGTAAAATTACTTCGATTAGAAGGTCTAAGTGTCGATTTCATTCGATTAATTGCCAAGCACTACTGTCAATCACACTAATTGTCTCAATTGGCAATCAGATAATGGAGAAGGAAGGCACCACAGAGTTCACAACCAAAGCCAACACGCCAACATTTTCATCGTTGTTCTTTGTTCTTCATGATAGGAAAACACGTTTTCAAGTTCTGCTAAAATTTCCACGAAACAAAACTTTCTATAAGCAGCCATTCGTTATAGATGTGCAGGGGCTCCTGGCTGCAGTCATGCGTGTCAGGCCCCACTCCTCAAATGAGTGAAAGCAATCTCAAATCGTGCATTTGTGCATGTTATGTAATATGGAAAACTGCTTTAATGATAATACACTAGATCATAATTCAAAACTAGCAGTGCTCCCAGAGCACAAACTTTATCCACTGCATGTCTGACAGTTTTAACTGGGTTTGTAAAACAGTGGAATAATCCCCTGTCTCACAAACATAGGAAATTCTCCTAATCATTTTTGAATTTACTTTTGTATCACCACTAACATTTAACAACTTCTTCCTTGTGCCATGACAATCATTCCTTTAAAACTGTTATCAAACTCGATTGAGAACTTTTGAGTTATCTTCCACAAGACAAACAAACAAAATTCCATCAGAAACATCACATTCTTGGCTGTGGTGTTGGCATGTATCAGTGCTCAGCATTTAAATCTTTTATAGATAATTTTTGGTTGCTGTTACTTTTTGTTTTCACAGCAAACAAAAAAGAACAGATGTGACCATTTTGTTGAATTCTTTTTAAACTGTTAAAATATGTTTAAGCTGAAAGTGACTTCTTTAGAGGAGTTTGTGATTGAGGCCAGAAGTAGCTGAAGTGCTGCTCCAGAATATCAGAAGAAAACCATCCTTATCCTCATGTGTTTGATTGCATTGTTGGCATGCAACTCTAAGCTGGAACATGCCCCATTGTCATGAAATCTATTGATCTACTGCAGGGATGGTTTTATTTTCTACTAAGACAGATTACATTTTTAACAGGATGACTCAATACTTACAAGTGGAAGTGTGGGCTTAATGTCAGATGACAGGCTTTTAGTAGGATAAGTTTGATTAAGTGCAATGGGTTCTTGAATCTATTGTATAACCAACCAAACAAACACATTTAAATGCGTTAATTGTCCTCCTAAATATCCAAGAGAAATACTGTACTCAGTTTAATGTTCTGCTCTGGTGTGTGAGAATAAGCGACTCATCATCATTCATTAATTTCATTTTCAGGCATGCATAATTTGATTGTATTCACTTAGGGTGTGATTATGCACAGCCAATTTTATCAAGTGGTATTTTTCACACCAAACCATCCAGGATCATGAGGAGGGGGCTCAACAATTAATATCTCCAGCTAAGATTTTTTTCACACTGCTTTGCACAAGTTTCATGCATCTCACTGAGCAGCCGTTACTGTATCTGATAATTGAGATGAGCAATGTGGTGTGAAGTCATGTAGGAACCAGCCAAATGCTTCCATTAGCATAATGTCAGGGCGTTCAGATCTTTGTCTGCCTGTTGGCACCACGCTGGCTGCCTGTCTTCACACAATGCCACCGAGCTGAGCTCTGTCTTTCCCTGCTTGAGGGTGGCTTGTACACTTCAGACATGGAAAAGGGCAGAGAAGACTCTTCCGTCTGTGCCGCTGCCACAGAGGTCACAGATGTGGCCTGGCGGGGATGTTAGGGAGTGGAGCTGGCAGCTTTGAGGATCCATCTTAAAGGAAGTGATTTGAGGCTGATGGGGCAGCTATCACACTATCACAGAGCAGGGGCTTGGTGCTGTGGCATGGATGATGGGAGAAAATAGTGGTCAGAGGGCCTCCCTGTAATGCGCTGTGGAGAGGCAGTGATGTGACAAGCTCCACTCCGTCAGCTCTCACAGTCCGGAGGTCTCCATTAGGAGCAGGGGCTCTGAGCACCCATGGGCTCTGCTGCTCACAAAGGGTATGATCCTGCTCATATCACTACCATCGCCACCAAAAATAAAGATGAAGGAAAAAAAAATCAAGCTACACTATGACAATATCTGAAATCTTTGAGGAATATATATAGTATAATATATAATGTAGTTTTAAAATGATATGGAGTTATGTGGTTTTCTTGAGGTAGTATTGCTGTTTTTGCATTAGAAATAACTTTTGTCTTCACTTGGTCTGTGTAATGCTTAAACTGCTTTAAAGGAAGTATGTTGACCCAATTCATTTTTCCCTCCAGCAAGTTTATGCTGTTGCAGGCATTTGTTTGTTTGTTTGTTTGTTATGTTATGAACAGGATCACAAAGAGTTATTCACTAATTTTCATGACACTTTCAGAGTGTTAAGTGCAGAGAACCAATGATTTCATTTTTAAAGGATTTTTTTGCACTGCAAATCGGGTTGTCTTCCACGTGTTTGCTCATAATTTAATGTCTTTAATCCATTTTCATGACAGTTTCCATGAAAGTTGATCACGTCTTACCTCACTAATGAGTCCATGAAAAGCATCATAGACACCATTCTTTCGACTGTGCATGCAATACAACGTTCACTCTACAAGGTTTATTTGTCTTTCAGGACATCCAGCTCACTCCTTTCCTTCACCTCCGTATGTCAACAAATGCATGATGACATGAAGTGCTCTATTTGCGACAGTGCAGTTACACTCAACATCCATAGAGACCATTGGAGAGCAGAAAGGCTTTACAGGAAAAACTAGAACTGGCAGCACTATACTCTTTACTTCTGCAAAGGTATGTGTAGCTGAAATGGATACAGTTTGTCCTGGCCTTTCTGCTGATTTGAAAACAGAATCTGTATGATCTTGAGGTACATTTTAACCAAAAGAAAAATACATGGTATGACAGGAAGTGTTAGATTAAGTTAATACTTTTTAAAGTCAGTTTCAAAAACTTTACATCTTTCATGACACTGTTGCAGGTTGATTTTCTAACTGGTTCCTATAGCAACATACGGTCTGTTTTTAGGATAATAGAGCTGTAAGTCTTTGTCTGCGATGACTGCTTATCACTGCACTGTACTTCAGATTTTTAGAAGAGTCAATGCAAGAGAAACTATTATTCTTCTTATTGCTGTTTTAAAATTATTGTGATGAAAGTAAAATAATTGTGCCTAAAATTTAGGATTAACTTTTGACAAAATACGGCCAATGCACAAATAATGTCAATGAACTGAAGACAAAACACTCTATCAAAACCATACAATTTGATATTGAAGACATTTAATAACTTCAAAATACCTTTTTTTTATTTGATGATTTCTCTACTTGTAATATTTTTAAGACACTGTAGGCACTTCGGAGAGAGTGTTTGCTAAATTATACAAACAGCTTTGCAGTGTTTAATGACATGAGTGTAACTGTTATACCTTTAGCCAGAATTGAGAAATATACTGTCAGCTTTTAATTGCAAAAGTAAAAATTTCACAATTGTTGAGGATGAGGAGCTCAAAAATATGTGTCCAATTAAAACAGTACTTATTTAAAAAATATGACTGGGTATTTTAGTGATTGATACCACTTATAAATTGCATTTCACATGTTCATGTACTATAATGAAAAGATGAACACAGTGAAAAATGGAATTGAGCTGTTCCAGCAAATATTCTTTGTTTGATGACTCAAAGCAGCTTTACACCTCAGGTTATATCTATCTATCTACATAAGTTGAAAAGGATTTGCAAATCATTGTATTCTGTTTTATTTATGATTTACACAACGTGCCAACTTCACTGGTTTTGGGTTTTGTACCTTTTCACACCCATTTATTCTCAGTCGCTCACTGATGGTTCGGAGTTTCTATTGAAGTTCTCCATCAGAATTAGCTAACACGTCTATGCCCTTTCATACCTATTATCATGCCACTGATGCAGCAATGGGAACAATTTGGAGTTAAGTGTCTTGACCAAGGACACATCCTTCAGATTACAGAGAGAGCACGCTATCAGACTGCGCCACCTCACTCAAACACCAATAAACTACTGAAAAGTTGCATTAATTATCAGTCGGTCCTTCTTAGCCACAGCATTGCCACCTTCAACTGACCTAGGCTCATTATATCCACCATTTCTAATCAATGTTAATGCTACTGACTATACCACAAGGCCTTGATACGAAAGAAATTCTATTATTTTGAAACACACAACTATTCAAGAGTATAAAAACTGCAGTTTTGACAGTGCACAGGACATTTTTGTTTTCAAATGAAAACAAAGAAGCTACAAAATACTTTGGGGTTCCACACTCCCCGGTTCTATAGACTTCTCCAATGGTGGCTATTGAAACTAGGTTTAATACCATGGATCATAAAGATATAGGCATCTAATTAAAAAAAATGGTCAACAATAATGTAAAATAATACAATCCCAATGTACTGAGATGTCTTTCCTGTGGTTCAGAGAGATGACAGGAGAGTAACTTTTAGGATTAAAATTAATTCAAGGCCAAATGTTGAAAATGGTAAACAGACTTGAGCTTCAGAGGTGTTAAAAGTATAGCTAGTAGTGTTTAAAAGACTTACGTTGAAATTGAAGTATCAACTCAAACTTTTTACTCAAGTAAAAGTATAAAAGTTCTGGTTTCAAACTGTTCAGAGTATAAAATTAAAATTAAAATTAATGTAAGGGCACAAAAATGATGTCAAAAGACAACAGCACCACCACAGATACTAAAAGGGATCATGATACTAATGCGTTTATTTAAAAGACTGCAATCATTATAGCAACTTATAGCAATCCTTTTAACCTACATTGGCTGCACTGCAAAATGACATAACAGATGACAATGACATAACAGTCACACTTTAAAAGAAAAATATCAGGCCTGGAGAGCTGATCGTGGCTGCATCAGACAGCAGAGAATACATCCCTTTGTGCAAAATGGGGCCTACGCATGTTTTGCGTATGTGTGCTGCTTGTAATGGTTTGTCCAGCTTAGTTTTTGTTCCCGTATCTCCTTTTTCTGAATCCCTCCTGACTGCAGCGTGCCATCAGCGCAACTTGTGAGTAACAACAGGGGGAGAGACATGGTCAGAAATGTCTTAAGTAAAGCGGACCACTGTGTTTTTTGATGGTTCATACAAATGCTTTATAATTGTGTGTAAGACACAACCACACAAACATGGCTCTGCTGGTGAGTGTGTGCTCACTTGTGTGTGCGCAAATGTTTGTGTGTGCGTGTATCTTAGGGGCAAAACTCTGCCGAAATGAAATAGGAGTAACAAGGGTATTTTTAAAATTTAAGGAGTAGAAAATTCAGATAATTGCATGAACATGTAAGGAATAGAAGTAAAAAGTTATCAGAAAAATAACTACCTCAGTAAAGTACAGATACCCATAAGTAAGGTAATGGAGTATTACTTGACACCTCTGTTGAACTTATAAAGCGAGTGTTTAAGTTTCCGTGTTTCTAATTTGTTCGTCAGTATTTGCCTAAAATATCTTAGCAGCAGTAGGACTTAGGGCTAAATGTCTTGCCCAAGGACACACCAACATGTGAAAGCCATAGCAGGGCGCAGTACCAGATGTCCCACATATTGTATTTTGTTCCAATGACTTTAATCAGATATGAATAGACACACAGCCATGCACATTTATTGAACAGATAACATGAGTTTAGGTTTCTCCATTTAGCTAAAATTATTATTTGACTTTATGACCACATCACCCAGCCCTATGCCAACCCCCACCAAAACTCACATGAAATACTGATCCATTTGATCCTCAATAAACTTTTCAATTCTTCTCATCTGTCATCTCCAACCCCTCTCAGCTCAAGATCTTTTTTTCACTCAATTGAATCTCTACAACGTTTTGTCAATTTAAGAAACTCTTGAGATCCCTATCCTGGCATGGATGATGCATCGACACCGGCCGAGGTGTTTGTCTTCTGCAAAACAGGTAAATAAAGCATTGCCAATACTGATTGCCGTTCACGCCTTCTCCCAGAGGAAGGAAGTGAGACAGACAGGCGGCCTGTGTAAATGTAATGAAGGTAGATAATAATTCTTTTCTCTGTCAGCTGCTCCCTGCCATTAGCATTTACTGCCAGCCCCTGCCACTCACGGCTTGGCGCCCGTGCACTCTGCCACGCTGATAAGAATCACAATCACCAGCCTTTCCACATGCATATATTACAATGGCAGCCGCCCTGATACGTTGCACCTAGCAAAACATTATTAGCATGCCGGCAGTATCTCTTAAATTCAGAGATTTCAAAGGGATCGGCTGGGGAGAAAGGCACGGATGGGACATGGCAGTTGGAGTCCATGCGTTTTGTCTGATAATATTCTGGTGTCTGTCTCCTTACAACGCGCAGGTACAAACACACAAGGAAGACACTTTTTTGTGCACATACTCATGCATCAAGAAGGATAAAGAAGAACAAGGTGCTGACAGGTTTTCATAATGTCAAGAGTAGTGATGACTCTCTCCTCAAGAAAAGTGCAACTCTATCTATATGTTAATGGTGGGAGGGAACGATCCGGTTAGTGTGCAGCATATGGAGCAATTAAATCAAGATTTTTTTTCTGATAGCCTTTTGGTCATGAGCTGCCCACAGTCTTTGTTCTCATTACAGACATCAGTGGAATAACTTGGTTGTTATGCAGTAGTTTACTTCTAGTAAAAGAACACTAAACTATGTGCACAGGGTGATTGTCTCTTGGCTTAGGCGAGACACTAATGGGGTTGTAACGAGAGCATGACACAGGAGCTGAATTTCACTCCTGTCCCGTGCCACTCCCAGAGAAAAAATACCATCCCGTCCCAATCCCGGGCCGAAGTAAAAAAATGCACCCTGTCCTGTCCCACTCCTGTAGAATGACTCACACTCCCATCCTGCTCCCACTCAAAATTACTCCCACTCCTGTCCCGTTCCCGTTTAAATAAAACCAAACATGTTGAAAAATTGTTGCATTTTTTATTCTAGGTAAAAGTGCAGTGCATATAAAGGGCATTGCCTTTAAGTTTCACATGCCTGACATTTGGTCGGTGTAAACAATGTGTGTCGCCAGCAGCCGCTACGAGTCGCTTTTCATTTCTGGTGGTGACAGGAAGTCAAACCACTTTTGCTGTTCTTCTGTGTTGCTAATGCAGTGAAGAATGTTGGCTTTCACTGAGAGATGACTCCAAAAATGGACACATCTGTTCATCTGGTTGTTTAACACGGCTAAAATGATCATCTATTAATGTCCTTCCCGCTCCTGGCCGCTCCCGTTGCTTTTTTTCCCGTCCCATCCCGATCACAGGGGTAATTGAAAAATGACTCCCATCCCGTGGGATTCCCGCGGGAATCATGTTGCCCACGAGAATTCCTGAAAAATGTAATCCTCTAGTCCACACCAGCAACTGAGATTACGTCGTCCACCAAACTCGTATTGCCTGTCCAGAAATAGCTTATTTTGTCACCATCGCGTCGCTCAGTGAAGTCACAGCAGCTCGGGTTTCACTGCAATCTCATCATATCATTTATGATATGATGGTTATCATTCAGCATCAATCAATATGGTTCATTCTGTGAGAGTCATGAATGTGCACCCCAATTAGAAAAGATTGTGATGAAAGATTTGGAAAGATACACTAACTCTAAAACTGAAAGTTTGACCTGATGGTGGCGCTGTAGGAAAGGTCTTATCATCACCAAAACCAATAGGGTTCATACTCTTGTGGTCATTAATGTTGTCAGTAAATTTGAGAAGATTTGGATGAAAACTTTTCAAGATAAATTATTTCTGATTGAACAGTTTGGCCTGATGGTGGCGCTAGAGGACAGGTCAAGGTTTCATTATCAAGGGGTTATTTATGTATTCAACAGATAAACAAAGTTCCTGACACAAAAACTTGGTTAACAATTTTCTGTAAATCATTTTCTGGAGGCAAATATCCCTGGGGTCAGATTGACCCCAAGGGTAAAATGTGTTAGTAATATTTGAGGATAATAGGAGGGTTAAGCACAACAACACAGCATGTATCTTTTAAACTGGTATGGCAGTATTAAAAATCCTCTCTATGGCCTCAGCTTTTTAGTTTTGGTATCAACACTGACTTGAAATGATTGAAATCACTCTCCATTTTTGTTTTCTAGGAGAGTTTATGGGCCATCAAAACATCCAGCCATATTTTCATAAACTTCCAGTTTTCACATTGTCTGTTTCCAACTGCATTTCCATGTTTGTTTAATGATTCAAAAACTGTGTTACCTTGCTTTTATTTGAGTTTGATGACAATTTATAAAATAAAATTAGAACATGAGATTTTTATATTTCCTCCTCAGCCATGTTTAAGAGCTGATGCAGGTTATCCCAAGAACAAAAAATATTAGCGTCATCAGCAAAGACAATACATTTAAGTGTTTAGACACTTAACAAATATCATTGAAATATGGACAGGCAGCACAGTTTTGCAGGTGCATTTGATCGTCTCCATTTCAATGCGTCTGAAGTAATGTTTCCCCCACCATACCATCTACTAATTAGGATCTAATTATCCGGGCTAGTGTAAACAATCGCAGCAGATGGCATAGCGCGCAGTATTAACTCTAATGACCCGGGGCCCTGTGGAATTCACATTTCAGTGCGTTTGTTTATTTTCCTCCATTAGTCTTTGCCCTACTTTCTAAATTCACTTAGGCCTATTTCCAACCTTCTCTTGCCTTGAGAAAAGCAGCCCCCCCTCCTATTCCCAGATGCTGCTCTGGTTGTCTCTTTTTTGGTCTTTGTATTTGCTATTTCTTCCACTTACTGTCATTTATCTGTTTTTTGTTGCCCTTGTCTTGTGTTTTTTCTTTTAACATTGTCAATTAGCTCTCACAAAGATCAAGTGAGGTTTTGTACCTACTATCTCCCCTGCCCATCTTTGTCTCCCTTCTCCCTTGTGAGAAAAAAAAAGTCAGCAAAAGACGTGTATCTGATCTGGCATGAACAAAAACTCACTTCTTCTTCCAAGCTGTGGAAGCCTCCCCTCACCTGGGAAATAATACTGTGATGTCAGTCACACATGCACCTTGGAGGAGGGAAGCCTGGATCATTTTCTATTGTTTTCCAACCTAAAAAGCTCTGCAAAGCTCACTTCTGTAAGAGGAAACACTTTCATATATCTTGTCCTTAGAAAGGAAGAAATTGCCATCGTGTCTGGCTTACATTTCTTAGTTGAAGCATTGATCTGTTGGAGCTGAGAATATGCTCACAGCTCGCTGCTACAACACATAAATCTTATCAGTGTCACATTGTCAGGATAGAATCCCTTCTTTGTCTCCTACAAAGCTGTGACTATCCCTCGGTGAGTTTAAACACAACTTTCTTACTTGCGGCTACAGTTGTTCGGCTGTGGTTTCCCCCTGCTGTTCATTGGACATGGCTGAGCTGACTGGAGACTTGATGCTGCAGAGGGCGTGTAATGGTGGCTGTGGGTGTGCGAGGTCTCATTAATTGACGCCGGGCCTCGCGCCTGTGCTCCTCTGCGTGCCGTGTTCCCTGCCAGGAGCTGGACTTGCTAATTAGGCTCCTGGATATCACAGACACGTCCCACGGCACGCCATACAATATACTGCTGGTGACTCAGAAACAAGAGTGCAAGAGGGAAGGAGAGGAGGGCAGGATGAAGGGTAGGGAGTCTGAGAAAATGCAGGCTAGGGCTGAAAAATATTAGGGAATTAAATAGAATTGCTATGTTTTCTCTTTGGCAGTATCAACTGTTAATTTTTTAAGAGCTGTTATACTCATTTTCAGGCCTTTGTATATGATTTTTGGACTCATGTAGAGCATCTACACATGATTGCCCTCATAGAAAGCTATGTAGATCTTGAGACGCTGTGTCTTGTGCTGCACCGCTTCCTTGTATTTCCTGTATCCAGCGAAAATGGCCTATGTAATTTACTCCATTCCCCTGACCTCCTACATGTACGCCTCCTGCTGAGCTCTCTGCGCTGAGATTGGTCACACCCCTGAGGACTTACAAAGGGCTACTTAGCTTCACCTTCTTATTTTGGGAGTTGAGAGTGAACAGCAAACTTACAAAAACTATGAGAATTTCTTTTTTTAAAAATGTAATGTTTTGAAATATGGCAGCATGTGCTGGATCCTGAATCTGATCCAGAGGTAGAGACTGGATAGCTTGAAGTTTCCACAAGAACAGAGATTAGACATATCTGAATGGGAAGTAACTTTAGCCATAACTTCATACAGGCACATGTCAGCAGAACAGTCCTGTATTAAGTGCGGTCAATTGACGAACACGCTGGCATAAAGCTACTATATCCACTTCTTCCTGTTATTTGCCTTTTTCGGAAAGCTAAACCAAACTAACCTTTCATCAAACCCAAACAAACATATTCTGGGAGCCATTACTCACATGCTAACGCTGTGAACACATTGTAGACAGCAGAGCAGCGCATAGTGATTCAAGGTAGAAAAGGGGAGGGGCACGCCGAGAGCAAATGCTTGGGCATGACCATGTAGGGGTAACCTGACAAGCCAGATGGACAGCTCCATGTATCTGCCACAGAAATATTTCACTAGTCCAGATAGGGGCCCTTTTAATTTGTTTTCAGGGCAAAACGTTTAAAAAAAAACACAAGCTTGTGATTGGATAATCGTTTTGCTCGTCACACTCATCACAGACCAATCCATATCAAGCAGGGTTGCGTCATATAATGAAGCAATGTTTTCATTGAATTTGTCATTATTTTTTTCTTTTATATATTCATTTTATTTTATTATTTTGTTTATATTGACTGCTGATGCTGCTCAGTGATTTTTGAAGACTGTATGATGCAAAATGTGCCTGTTAGTTACTTGAAATGGCTGAATAAAGAATTGAAAAAAAAATTAGCATACTTTTTTGTTAGCTGTTGTTAGCTGTTAGCCGCTAACTTAGCCGCTAACAGCTAACGACAGTAAATGACCGTTAGCCGCTAACTTAGCTGCTAACGGCTAACGGCCTTATACTATCGTCCTACACTAAATCGTACCACACAGATGATTCATTTGACACTTATCTGTAACATGAACCTCGTCAAAGACAATCCCTACAAGTAAACTTCTGAGGAGGGCAGTTTTACTAAGTATCTATGAGGACAATAGGCTAATCGGCATCTCCGTTCTCAACTTCCGGTTTCAACTTCCGGTTGTCGTCACGTCCGCATTCTACAGCTCCCGCCTCTCTGCTCTCTTCTTCCCTGATTGGGCCGTTAAAATTTTAGCCGAGGGAATCCATTGGTCAACGGAGCGCTACAAGATGGGATCTGCAGGATTTCAGGAACTGAATCAGGCAGGCCCATCTGCTATGCAAGGTTAATGTAGGGGTGTTCCGGCATGCATTGACATAAATGGGACTGAAGTGTTAAAAGATAATTGTAAAATGTGGCATTCAGAGTTCTGCAAACCAGCTTGCAAGGCTCACTTCTAACTTGAGTATCAGACATTGTAACAACATTTATAGGTTAGAAAAGAGAAAAAGCAAAAGTTCCGCTTTAAAGGTTCTTGCCCCAGATAAATCCATTGTCTTTTGCCTTTTTATGTAAATTGATGAAAAAAACAATCAAATGATCATGCTTATACTTTGCTAAGGTAGCATTTGTTCTGGACCAAATAGATTCTGGTTTGGTTTTTGTGAATTTTGGTTTATTTGGGCTGATTTGAAAGCTTACACATGCTCTGGTGAGGACTGAAGAATGAAACTTCTGCCCACCCAATAGATCTGGATTCTTGGTTCGCTGTAGGTCAAACAAAAATGAAAGGGGCAAGTGAAACAAAAGTGTTCGCTGAGAATATTGAGCAGGGGGTGACTAAGATTGGCATTGCTTGCAGCCCAACCTCTGGTCCTCTTGAGAAATTAATGTTTGCAAGTCCATGCCAAGAACAGTTATACATTTTTTCTGTAAATGTACCATTATCATATGAGTAGCCCTATTACAACTTCTTACTTAATCTTAACACAGCAGGGCTGCTTCATTGTAAACATAGCTAAGATGGCAGCAGTCATACATGTTTTGAATATGTTGCTCTAGAACCTGTATGTACCCTCCAACATAAATGGTGTCTTCGCAGATGTGCAAGTTATCCCTGCCATGGGAACCAACATATTTCCATACATTATAGATGCCAACTTTTAAACTTTGCGCTGATAACAACCACGATTGTCCTTTAATTCTTCAGACTGGAGGACGCGATGTCCATGATTTCCAAAATAAATTTAAAATGTGGGCTTGTGAGTCTTCAGCAAACTTTTAACTTGCACTTGTAAAGATAATGATGAACTGTGTTAACTGATAATGGTTTTCTGAAGCGTTTCTTAGCCCATGGGGTAAAATCCTTAGACAGTAATGTTGGTTTTAATGAATAAAACATATGACTTACATCAGTTTGAAGATCAAATATCTTGTCTTGTAGAGTATTTGAGTGAATGTATGATGGAAAGAGAATTTGCAAACCATTGTACTCTGTTTATTTACTTCTTCCACAGTGTCCCAAGGTCATTGAAATTAGTATTTGTTTATAAGTTATCTATGAGAATTAGCCAGCACATCAATGCTCTCTTACTGACCCAGTAATCTGTCCAATCTGGGATTAGGGGTGTTGCCCAAACATACATTAGCATGTGGCAACTGGAGCTGGGCTCAACCCCTCAACCATTTGATCGATGCTATATTGAACTACCAGAGTAAGCCACAGAAGCCCTATCTGATGAGTTCACCTTAAGTTGTTCTCAAAAATGGCACTTTGCACTAAGCAAAGGGGAGTTTGGCTCATAGTCATGGTGGGGTTAAAATGGTAGCTGTTTGAACCATGACCCCTGGACCCCTGTTTATGTGGACGGGAGCTGCTTTACCTTTAGCCTGTAGGTCTCTGCATGCAGGAGACATTGACTCTATGTGCATAGCATTCAGCTCTCTGATTTGTAGGGGTAATATCAGATGGACTGTCATTCAAAGTTAGTTGTGGTCACAAGAAAACACAGTTTTGATCTCTATCAAACATCACAAACATGACGGCGTGACATTGCCTTTGGTAATGTGACTAACATCGCACATCTTGTGGTGCAACTATCGTGCTTCCAGCAGTAAACAGATGTCCTTTAGCCTTTATAGAGACAGAAAAAAAGGAATTAGAGGCATCTGGACAGAGAGCGAGGAAGAAAAAGTACATGTGAGAAAAAGGGAGCAAGATGACAACTGATGAGGGAGCAAGGAGAGCGAGTGCAAAAAAAAAATAATACTGTACTGGGAGAGATCAAGACGGGCAAGAAAGAGAGTCTGCCATAACACACAGAGAGGATACTTTTATTTTGGCAAGAGAAAGAGGAGAGAAACTTAAGCCAGGCAGAGAAAAAGGAGTGGAAATCAAAAAGAAAAAGGTAGTTTGAGACAGGCAGAGCATGGCAGCGAGGTAGAGGAAGACTCTCAGAGGAGCGGCAGAGCAAACAGGGAAGAATCCCAAACAGAGAAAGGGTGTGTGCGTATGTGTGTATTTGAGTTTTGTGTGTGACTGTGAATTTGTCCACGCTGCCTGCTGGAGTGTGTGTCCAGATAATTCAATCTGCTGCCCATTGACTGGCCTCTCTGCTACGTCTTCACTCCTAATTAAATCTCTATTTGTTGGCTGGATCCTACTGCTTCTAATTGTGTTGCTGTAGAATCAGATAGGTACACCCAAACACACACAGACACACACCCACACTAATATGGACCCCCAAGGCAAGTGGGATCCCAGACTCGTCACTGCGCTACATTACACCTCAATTAATCACATCAATTACACTTCAATTAACCCGTGGCGATCCACTAAACACAGCCGGCATGGCGGCAGTATTTCATCGGCGGTGACCTGAGGAGTTGTTCTGCGACATCAAAGCATCATCATCAGAAAAAAGCAGCTTAAAAGAAAATCCGCACTTCTTCTTCATCTCTTCCTCAGACTGACTGTTTGAGCTTTTAAGGCATGTTTCTTGGGCCATGGAGTCTGAACTGAATTGCAGTCTTTCCAAAAGACTTACTGTGCACACAGGGTGAGGGAGTCGGCATTGGTGGGGATGTTGTATACCTTAGATTTCAAGTTTAGTTGGACGTTAGTATCAGGTTTACATTAATTCCTTTTCATCATCTCTGTTTTTGGAATTTGATTTGTCATTCTTCCTGCTTCTTATTCTGTCTATTTCACACACTCACGCACATAACCACATACACTCAGGATGTTCACAGCTAGTTGAGCTTCGGTTATAGTCCAATTGACCCTGAGTTATTAAGCTCCACCGCATTACTTTTGTTTACTTGATAAGACAGAATCTATTGTTGCCGGTCTTTGCTATTTAAAACAATTGAAAGTTTCTCATTTTTTGACCAGCATTTATTCGTATTCAAACTTCAAATTTTGCCCAAGTGGAAGAATGAAGACTAAGGCCCTGTTTACACGGAGACACTGTCACCTAAAACACAAAGGTTTTTCCTTTGCATATTCAAACTTGATCTGCATACAGATGGAGATGCTAGAACAAATGAAACTGTTGTTGTGTGCATACCAGTCCAGTAGATGGCAACGTAGGTTTAGAAACAGCGCTGCTACAATACACATACAAAGAAGAAAAACTTTTCACAAACAACAATAGCAAGTGGACGCATAAAGATGCATGAGTTTATTGTCTGGACAACAAATCTGTTCGGACAACAAATCTGTCTGAATAGTTTTGTTTGGATAACAAACCAAGCTCGGTAAGCAGCTCACCTGTTGCTCGGTAGACTGCCAAAGCTGCTGTTGTTCCTGGTATGCGCATGCAGCTTTCATGTGAAATAGTACTGTGCATGCAGTGCTGTCAGTGTTTCACCCTGAAACGCTCTGACTCACAGAGCTGCATGGAGAAGCGTTTTGAAAACTCTCCACCCTGGACTCTGGTTTCAAAAGTTTGCAGTGTCAAGTACTCCACGTATAATTCCCATGTAAACGGGAGGCCAAAACACAATGAAAACTCTTTGGATTTGGCCGTATTCAGCCTTGTGTAAACAGGCTCTAAAGAGCAGTAGGTGAAAAATATATATCTCCATGAATCCTTCACCGTGTTTAAAGATATAAATACATTAATTTAAACTCTTCCAACACAGAATCACCTGACTATCTTACCTGACACTGGCTGTTTGTGATTGGTTGATCAATTAACAGATCAGAAAGCCAAAAACAGTTGATTCTTGTCCTGATGTACTTACCTCTCGAGAGAACTAATATATTTACAGTGGCTCCTCCATACTATGGAGTACTATACCACTTTATCAATGTTTCCACCTATCTGTGTGGTTTGGTTTGATGAGTACTGAGTGGTATTTGCACTGTAAGAAGGGAGAAAGGTATCCAAATAATTGATTCCATTTTTTGGCGATGGTACAGTATTATCGAACGATACCTTAAAGCGATATTCCGGGATGGAACAAGTTGGGTCCTATCACAAGGTTTAGGGCAGAAATTACCCCTACAGCAGTGTTTATGTGCATCAGAAGCGCCGTAAAACGGCCTCCGCTGCTCAGCCACAGCTGCAGCGGAGGCTCTGCAGTAGAGCCACAGCTCTGCAGCGGAGGCAGTTTTACGACCCGATGAGAACTAGAGCCTTAATTAGCTGTGTTTTTGTGTGAAAGTAACGTGCTGAAAATTCTCTAAATAAAGCGTGAATGCAGACCGATATCAGATTTTTTCGGTGGGAGTCCGTTTATGCGTGTTTTTGGTCAAGTAGAATATGGCCCTGTCTGAGTGCAGAGGAAACCGGCAGACGAACAGGGAGGGGGGGTTTGGTCCGGGCGCCCTGGGCTTCTGATGCACATAAACACTGCTGTAGGGGTAATTTCTGCCCTAAACCTTGTGATAGGTCCCAACTTGTTCCATCCCGGAATATCGCTTTAAACTACACATTATTCCTGAGCAGTGTTGTGTGTAACGCATTACAAAGTAATCTGTTACAGTAAAGTAACTACTTTTTTGAGTAAAAAGTAAAGTAACGCCCTACTTCTGAAAATGTGGTAATGAAATGTAGTTCCTTTTTGTATTGTGTCGCAAAGTTACTTTTACCACGGACAGATCTGACACCGAAGCTGCCTTCTCAGCAGCCTGCATAAACACAAGCAATGTTGCCAAGTTTGCTCATTAATAAGCATCTAAGGGCTGCAAATCTCGTGAGTCATGGCTGCGGGTCGTGTTTTTTTGGGCTTGTTCCGAAACGTGAAGTTTCTTGTTGGGGCTCTTCTGTCTGTGTGAATCCCCTGATTATCTTCCAGCTCGCAACATCAAATCAAAGTACAACTGCGGTAGGCAGTCTGTCCACTTCCTTGTTTCCTGGTTATCTGGCACGCCCCCAAACACACCCACTCACAACATGCATGCGCCAGAGCATAAGTTGCTAGGTCTGCTTATTATAAGCAGCGTTGTCCTTGGCACTGTGAAACTGAAATGTAATGTAGACAAAAATGTACGCACTTTTTGTAGATTTCTCTTTTTTAAAAAGTATTATATCACATTAGGAAAGGAAATAGCTGGAGGTTGCTTATTTTGGGCTTGTTTTTATCAACCTGGTTGCTTATTTCAGAAGAAAAATGTGAAAAAACTGGACAGGAGCTCTCATCATGTGACATGATTTTGATAGAAATCTTTTGATAGATTGAAGTACAGAGCACAAAAGAAGTAACTGTTATGTTCTCTGTAGTAGAACTTTATGTAGGCCTTCACACTGAGGAACAGATATGGGGTTCTGTCCTAGGTCGAGCAATGTAAAAGTAACAGAAAAGTAACAAGTAATGTAAAAAGTTACTTTTCATAGAGGATAACTAAGTAAAGTTACTTTTTTAAGAGTAACGAGTAAGAGCAAACACTACTTTTCAAAAGTAACTTCCCCGACACTGTTCCTGAGTACTGTGATTGAATTAAGCACAGCCAACAACCAACTAGAAGAGTTTGTAGTTGTTTGATGCTTGAAGAGTGGATATGCGTGAAGAGTGCAAACCTCCACCAAGGTAGCTCACACATTGCTGTTACTTCTGTAAGCAACAGTTCCATGATAAAGTAACCATCATTATTGTTAATTAATTCCTTGACCCTGAAAACCCACACCTAGCAATGTATCATGTTGTCATTATTAGTTAGACAGTTATTGAGCAAAAACGATTGTTTGCTAATGGCAGTTGTTTGGATCACCCCAAAAATCGAATGAATTTTAAGATGGACCATTCCCAACATATGCTGAAAATTTCAGCAACATCCAGTAATGTTGCCTAATCTTGCTAACCAACAATGAAACATACACAAACAAAAGCCTTACCTCCTTGTCGGGAATATTAACCTTTGCATAAAACTGGACAAATCAGAATACCCAATGGTTTATCGCCCACATTTTTCATCAGGTCAGTTTCTTAAAATGTTTTGAAGGCCAAAATGTCCTCCACTTCAGGTACAACAGCAACTGACGAGGCTGCTCTGTGAAAAATAAATGTCTAAGCCTGACCAACAAAAAATATGGAAGCACATTTATTGTACCATTTGAAAGAGAAGCTTAATCCTATTTTTGTATGATGAGAGTGCTCCTTTTTCACTATGTGCTTTTACTCTGGATGAGAATTTAGAGGAGAAGTTTAGTTGTTGAAGCAATTTACAAACCAGCATTGTTCATTTCTTGGTTCTCCTCTTCACGTTATAATTGCTGGCTGGGGATAATACATACAGATAAAATGGTGTCCATGATCATACCAGCCTTGCCATCCTGCATATTGCTGGTGTTTTGAACCCTATATTGCCCTAGCATAGGTACACAGAGATGTTATGCAGTTTGCACTCCCTCTGAATGATGCAAAAACATGTTTAAGAGGCTGTAAATATGCAATGGGGGTGGGATATACAGAGATATGAAGGACTGGCACTGATGCAGCATACAGATGCTGATCCATGGGCCATTTCCCAAAATGAATGTAGGAGTAGATGGAGGCTCTCCATCCCTCTCCCCTGTCTTTCAAGCCTGGACTGCTTGTTTGGCTTCAGCTGTAATGGGTCGCTTCACCTTGCTGCCTCGTGTTGGAGGACACCCCCCTCTTCTCCCCTCCCCTTCTTAGTCTCTCACCTTATTCTGCCTCTACATCACTTCCAGATCTTGTAGCTCGGCGTATCTCTCACCATCTGTTTCACCATCACTCTATCTTCTTTTTCCTCTCTGTCTTTTCTTGTACATTCTCCTTCTCAATCCCTCCCTCTTTTGTGTCCGCCTGCTTTCTGACTCACCTAAGTGATGGAGTGTAAATCCGTGCGGTGCCTGTTGTCCCAGCGACAGCAGTTTGTGACAGAGTGACAGATCAGCTTGACCTTCGGGGAGGACGTGTTTTTGGAGGGGGGAGAGGTGTGAATATTTGTAGGGGTGTGTGTTTTTGTTTACGGAGTCCAATGTCCCGACTCCCAGATCCTCAAATCAACTTGTAAGGCAACAAATGGGTCGGGAAAGACAACCCATTGTGCATGTGAGCGAGTTAGTACTTTTCATGCACATTTTTGCACATGAGGGAGATGTTTCATCAGCTTTAAGATGCTTTTAACCTCCCTCCAAAGACCATGCAACACAACACCTTTTCACCAGCCCATTACGAGGCCAAGGTCAGTGCCATGACTGTTGCATAACCCCCATCAGAGAGGCTAACCATGACCCATCTTGCAAGTTAAAGTCCAATTGTAGAGGCCAAATGATAGCTCTAAATTTTCCTGGGTGACAACATGAGGAGGATTGGAAGTAGACTAACACAGGACTTGTGTCTTAACCCTTTAATGCCCTCAACCAGAACATGTTTTGAGTGCTTTTTGTCATTAAAGGGTGCTAACAGCAAAAATTATGTTATGTTTTAGAATATATATTTTTTTTACAAATCAATTTTTATTAAGTTGTCATCTGTGAGGTTGTTAAGTTTAAGCTTTTTATAGTTGTTAGTTAGTTTTTAAGTTTGTCTACAGGATAATCCATATAATAAAGTTATGACCAGATTTTGATGACATTTTCAGGGAATGTTGGCACAAGGAGATAGTAATAAGATTCTGGTTGTGATGTGAATCCAGAATCTGATCCAGGATCTTTTTTTAAGGATTTGTTGACAATGTGAAATGATATCCTCATTCTTGCTAATCACTAAAACGTAACACCCTTTTCAGTGAATGTTGGTCATGAAGCAAGGAAAAAGTGATAAGACTTTTCTGGGAATCCAAATCCAGATGTGGATCCAGTAATGTTTTCAAGGATTTGTAAACAAAACCGTGACAATGCTACAAAGGCCTTGAAGTTTATGCTGATAGTAGAAACAATTATTCAAAAACAAACAACAGAAAAATAATGATTGCTTGATTGATTGCTTTTTGCCTGGAAGGGTCTTAAGAAATGCAAAAATCCCATAACAACCAGAGAAACCAAATGTGTTTTATATGTCTTGAAAGACCAGCTTTTTTTTCTGAGAATTTTCCAAGATTGAAGGTAATTCAGTTATTCTGCATGGGCATCTTTTTGAAAAGAAAACAACAAAATGTACATGTTGACAAGTTTCAATAGGTCATTGGTGGGGAGAGTGTTTTGTGTCCATTTATTTGCATCCACTAAGGAGGTGTACAGTATGTACTTGTTTGCATGTGTTGCTTTGCTAGTTCGTGTGTCATAAGCAAACTCCTGACAGATCTTGATTTAATTATCAGAGGATGTTGGTCATGGCACATGGAAAAACTGATTACATTTGGCAGTGATTCAAATCTACATGCGTATGACATTGTGAACATCCCACATTTCTGCTTTTATTTAAAAAAGTTCCAAACTCATTTCGATAAAATATTCCCGGTAGTTTGGTAATGGCACCAACAGAAGATGATTACATTTTTGTTTCATTTTTCTGTTTCTTGTATATGTGCTTGTATTTATTTTATTTTTTTTGTCTGTGAGTTAGGTAATCTAAAAGTTTGTAACAGATTTTTATTAAATGTTCAGGGAATGCTTGCCATGGCAGAAGATTAGTTGTCATTTGATTTAGGTGTACATCCAGGAATGGAATTTTTCTTAGGACTTGGTCCCATGTTCTTTGTCTTACATGGTACAATAAAAGACTAGGAATTAAACATGCTTTAAGAGTTCAGACCATACAAAACGAAAAAAAAAACCAAAACTTAATTCAGGGGAAAAGTAACTTGAGCTTTTCCTGGTCTTTTTTGTGTTGTGTCCCTAAACACAGTCAAAGATTTCCTTATTTTCCCCCGATGCTTGTTTTATATCTGATATTGGTTACAAACCTTCTAGGTTTCTCATGAGGAGTGCCCCTGCTTCAGCTGTATTCTGAGATGCTCTGTTGGAACTCCTGCCACTAAAAAGGCTCCTGTTGTTACATGGCCTAGGTCAGATCTGATTTGTGGATCCATCTACTACAAGGTTGTAATTGATTGTTTCAGTGCTGCTAGGCCCCCTGTTGTCAACAACTCTACATTTATTCAATGGTTTATGTTTGTCAGCCCAAGCCAATGGACTTGATATAACAGGAGAGCCAGGAAAAAAAGCCATTTCAGGTAACTACTGGTGCTGCACAGGGGGGTAGAGGAAGAAGTTCTGTTGAACCTTTTGTTGAAGCTGTGAACAAAACTAGTGCCTTCTCTTAAACTCCAGAGATTATAATAATTCCCTAGCAGATAACTGCCACTGCAAGTAGAAGCATCAATTTGAACACAGTAAAAAATGTTCCAGGTCAAAATGACACCCTGTACCATTTTAAGGTAAAAATAACCATGTTACTTAGGGCTTTATTTTGATTTTTAACAACTTAAAAGTAGATGCAGACTTGAGAAGGAAATTTCAAGAGCCAACAACTTTGTACATTTTGATGCAGCAAATATAGATGCAATAAAAATGTGTGTTAAGGTCAAACTGACTAACATGACCTTTCAAATGTAAAAGTGTTGTATTGTATTAGAAAATTCTGTGTAGTAGGGTCTTTGTGTTTAAATAGATAATATACCCCCTAATTTTTTAAGGTTTTGTTGTAACAAGCCTATATTTACTAAATGAGTTCTGCTTTTTTTCCAATTTCCTGGTTGAAGTGAGAGTTCAAACCCTTATACTACACAAGAACAGTGACAAGCAGCATTTTTTCCAGCACTGCATACAACAGCAAAGTGGAAGAGAAGGCCCAGGATCAAACAAGTTTAACACATTTATTCAAAAGATTCAGCTGCTAAATGTGTGGTCCACTAAATGATTGATACTGCTGTTAAAGGGTGCAGATACAGAAATGGAGGCAGAGTAAGTGGATACAAACAGAAAAGACCTCAAAATGTTTCAAGAGGCAGGGGCTCCACTTTATCGCTGCATTTCAGTGATACAGTTGTGTCACCTAGGATGCAGTTACATCGGTGCAAACACAGGTGCCTGAGGATTAAACAGCAGGCAGGAAGAGCTCCCTACTGCTAGAGAGGAGCTGGGGTAAGGAGGTGAGACCCCCCAAATAAGCAGGAGGATGGGTACAAGACAAAAGTGGAATGTGAACACTGTCTGTGTGATTGCGTGCCAGCATGGCGCGGTGGGGAGCACAATGGGTCCTGGGTTTATAAAGCTGCCCCCGATGCCTGCGGCCTTTGTCTTACAGCCATTAAAATTCTGTGTATGCAGCAGGAGACTCTGCTGGAGCCACGCCACCATTCAACCTCAGCTGTCAGGTTGGAGTAAGGTGTTCTATATCTGCAGTGAATAGGCCGTGGTCGTCCAACTCGACTGTTGGGGGCAGCTGCTATGCACAGCAGCCACATGAAAGCCCTCCTGGTCCTCCCATGCTGGAATTGGTCTACCCTAGATCAGCTGACCCAGTTCAGATGGCTTTTTATCTGTTCTGAAAGTGTTGCAGGAATTCCCTTGTACAGGAGAACGACCCTCTGGTTTTCCATCTGGACGTGGAGGCTGCATCGTGCAGTGCCATGCTCCCAAAACCCACCACAGTTTATTTGTTTGTCACAGTAAAGGGCCTTTGAACGCTTAGATTGACATTTTCAGTCAAAATTGCCTCATATTTAAGATTCAAGATCTGGTGTTATGACAGTCATGTTTGCCCACTGACTCCGAACTCTGCTTATAATGTTTTTTTCAGAACAGGTTCAAACCTCTGCATTGTCTTCCCGTCTAGTTTTGTTCTTTAAGTGTTGTTCCACGATGGTTGGCTGATTGCTCAATGATTCTGTCAGATTTTTAACCCAATTTGACCCTCTAAACAAGTATAGGCTTTTCGCAACAACTTTTCTCCGAAATCTTGTCAAGAGGGGGGCCAATATTACTACTTTACTGTTTCTAAGAGGGTCAGCTTCTTTGAAATATGGACTAGTTTCATATATATCGCTCAAGATTGAACTGCTAATGGCGTGACTCCTGCAACTTGTGATGAGAATCACTGAGCTAGGTGTATAACCAAACTTGCTTTTACAACTTATAAAAATAAAAAAACTGATAATAACACAAAATGAACTTATTTTCAACAAAGAGTGCCCCCATGTCTTGCTTTGTGCATGAAAATTTAAAAAATTCTCAACAGATTCTGCAGAAATTTCCAAGCAATATTGGTCATGGCACAAGGAAGAAGTGAGATGATATTGGTGATGAATCAAATCAATATCCAGGTCCAAATATTTTATGGATTTGTTAACATGTTGCTAAAGGCCAGTTTTTCACCTTTTTCATAATAACTATATTTCGATTCTTTTGTGTTTTCGATGTTCATGTACAACGGAGTTTTGGTGCCTGAAAATGAAAGAATTTGGAAACAAGTTCAAAAACATACATTTTAGGAAATAGCAAAAAATTCATGTTTTTGTGAATACAGGCAGAAAAGTGCCTTACAGTGGTGAATGCTCACAAGCGTGCACTATATCCTCACTCACTAGCCAAGTATGAGCTAACTTATTGCACATGCCCATTACTGTACTATTTATTTTTCATGTTAAACCTTGCTGCTCTGGATCAGGAGTATGTAAGCAAAGGTTCATAGGTATCCAGGCTAGGCATGCACACTACATTGTTCTTTGGCCAGTTTAGTAGATATGTGTGTGTGTGTGTGTGCTGTCTTCTGAACATTTTAACAATAAAAAAGGAGTGTTATTATTTGGCACTGTTCAAATTAATTTAATCCAATGAAATCAGTTACTACTTATCATTGACATATCCAAAGCTGTTCAATTCAAGAATATATTTCCTTCTGAAATAATAGAAACATTGTGACAAAAACCTGGCATTCAAGGGTTTAAAGTCTCTAAAAATGAATTAGTATTTGATATCAATGATTAGATAAGATATATAGGTGAAAGTAATTAGCTCTGTAAAAGCAGGATATGATAACAATGTTTACTTTGTTATAGCTTACTCTTAAAAACTCAGCTTTATGAGCAAGAGTGTAATGAACTTTAGACCTTATTTTGAAGGTGCTATGAGGAGAATCTATTACCGGCGAAATAAAGACTCTGCTACCCATGAGCACGCGCGGCGACTGTCATAATGCTGCGTTCCAGTGACCTTGGAACTGGGAGTGACATCATCTCCGACTTATCGGCGTTCCAGTTGAAGTCAGAAAACAACATCCCGATCTACCAGGCTATTGTTAGCTGTTGTTAGCATGCCTGCGTTGTTGTTCACAAATATCACATGAAGAATGTGATTATCACTATGGCAGCATTTTTGTAAATATAAGTCTAACAATAAGATGTATACAGCTGATCTAGAGCGACACACCCCAGTCAGAAGTGCAAATAAATTGATTATTACAGGAGCTAAATAACTGTTCACACTGGGGGCATCCATCTTCGATTGTCAACTCGGGGTGGCGAGGTTTCACCGAGTTCTCAGTAGGAAATTCCGACTTCAGGGGATGTTCCAGTTGCAGTTCCCTACTCGGAACCCAGAAATAACTACTTCTGACTACAACTGGAATGCACCGAAGACGTGACTGAAGCCAAAGCGGGTGTTGTGATAAATGCAGACCTTCCTCAGAACTCTGCATTGCTTTACAACTTCTTTTTCAACAACTTGCAGGATGCAAAGCGACGAGGTAGTGTATGTCTTTCTAGTTACGTAGCAGTAGTTTTTGATGTGTGACAACAAGCAAATTTGGAAAACTTATTATCGTAGTTGTAGCCGACTATATATCACTACTTACAGCCCGGTGCTCCAAGACGTGTAATATAAATAATAAAATAATAAAAAATTTCCTCTAGTTTTAATTGTCTTGTTCCTGAAGTTGAGTATCCAGGCCAGTCCAGTTCTGTCATGTCCGACCTGACCAGAAGGCTAAGGAATAGCATTCATAGATAACCTATTTTGATGCTATAAAACTCACCTTAAAGTGTGTATTTCAATCAGGCATATATCTAAAAGTGAGA
The DNA here is from genome assembly GCA_036419115.1 of Scarus forsteni. Lineage (NCBI taxonomy): Eukaryota > Metazoa > Chordata > Actinopteri > Labriformes > Labridae > Scarus > Scarus forsteni. The sequence goes on from JAZDUH010000342.1 coordinate 18,660,125, forward strand.
CTTTTTTGTAATTACTTAGAGACTCCTCACAGTCTCTTTAACATCCATGCAACCACAACCCTGCGCCACCGGGGCGTCGGTGGCGCAGTTGGATAGTGCGCTTGGTCAGTGATCGGGAGGTTGCAGGTTCAAGCCCAGCTCTGGGCGACACATGGCGATGTGTCCTTGGGCAAGACACTTTAACCCAATTTGCTCCCACTGCTGCGTCAGTGGTGTGTAAATGGGCATGAAAGGGCGGGAATGTGTTAGAGTAACTCTGAACCATCAGTGAGTGAATGTGAGCGCAAATGGGTGTGAATGGGTAGGTGTGACCTGCGGTGTAAAGCAGCTTTGAGTAGTCAAAGACTAGAAAAGCGCTATATAAGCTCAAGTCCATTTACCATTTAACCATTATCTTTACAGCTTATCTCTTTAAAGGCCTTATGACAGTGGATGAGAGGCGGTGTACACCCTGGTCTGTTCATTGAGAGATCCAATCATGCACTCAACCACAACTAAGGGCACTATGGAGAAAGCAATATATAAAGTATATAAACATATGCAATACACATATATATACAAGGGGCCAGAAAGCCAGAGTGCTGGGAGAAAACCCATGCATTCACAGAGATAACATACAAACTCCACTGCCTGACATGGGACATGACAAGAAGCACATAAAAATGTCTATGATTGCCTTTTATCATTAAACAGTTAAAGCTGAACCTCACAATTGGCTATAGCAACAGAGAAATTCCTTGTCTTCAGGTCATGCACACAGTGTCATTCTCAATACAGATCTTTATAAAAACTGTTCAGAATGACACAAGTTCGGAGGAGGTTGAGATTTTGACTTTTTCCCAACATTTAAACTTTTCCCTTGACATTTTGATTTTCTTCTTCAAAGTTCATAATGAAAATATATCTCCCTCCTTTTAATATGTATTTCAACTTCCTCGTTTTGATACTCCTTCATAGAGTAAGGATGACGAATAAGCATCCAAAACAAATTAAAAACCCTAACTCTCTCGACCTGATCGCCACCAGAGGGGATGACGGCACAGCCAGTCAGGAGTAACATATGTCCTGGAGCCATTAAGTCGAGTCTCCAGTCTCCTCTTTCCTTTGTTTGTGTCTTCAGGCACGTGTGTATGTCTCTGTGCTGAGCTGTAATGCTGGCTGACAACTGAGACAAATTAGGGATCACTTCAGAGTGGAGGCAAGCTCATCGACCTGACACATTAGTGACAAAAGCATAATCATCAACAATGAGCCGTCTCTACTGTACACACTGTATATATCAACAGAGCTTTGAGCTGAGTGTGCCTATACAAATGAACAAAAATAGACACATAGTGCTTCAGCAACACATACATTTGCAACGGCGCTGTATACATTTACCCTATTTATCTTAAGGAGCTAACAAAGGAGTCAGAGCAAACTGTGAAAATGCATTTAAATTCTATTGCATTTCATCCATGGACAAAATGAGTTGCATTCAACCTGAGAGAATCACTGAGAAGATCAGAAGCACAATGATGAAGAGGGTGAGGACAATGAGGGTCAGATGAGTGGTTCTCTGTTAGAAACTCATTAGATACAGGGGCCTAGTGTGCACAGGAATTGGTCCGATTTGATCCTTTCCTTAGCAGCGGGAATCGTGAGCAGTGAGTGGCAATTTCAGTTCTCGCTGAGTCCCAAAAAGAAGATTACTTCTCATGTGTTGTATTTCGTCCTTTCCCTCCAAAGTCTAAAAACACCAAAAGAATTTGAACATTTTTGGTTCTGCTGCATTTCTGGACCATGGAAGCCCTATTGCAAAGAAGTGGATTCATTGCTTTGTATTAATGCTGCATTCCAGTTGTATATATATGATATAGAAATCCTAATTTCCATTCACTGTTGATATCATGAAATAATATAAATCCAAAAGAAAGACATGACCATTTTGACTGCACAAGTCAATTTAGAAATCAGTAGTTCTACCAACTTTTCTTAGTGTTGTCCACATATGTGTACAATTTAGTCATTGGTCAAGAGTTTGTATGCAATGTCCCATTATTAAAAACAATAATTCACCAAATACTGGATGTTATGGACTATTGTTGTTGTTGTGGTATCAAATTAGTGATATTGTCATTTGTTTTCAATCGGAATTTATTATGATCGGATCAGGCCATCTGCTGCTCATATTGCTATTCTTTTAAGTAAGATATCAATCTTGGAATCAGGTCTTTTTAAGTGGCCTCTCTGCCTTATAGTCATAATAATAGACCCATTCATGCACTATAGTGACCACTACTACAATGCCAAGTTGTCATTTAATAGATGGGACAGTAAATGTATCACCTATTAGTTCTACTTCCCACAGGCCTGACAAACACATTGCCTAAGAGACATTTTAACAAAGACACTGTGAAGACATTGCTCGACAGTTATTTTACCATTTGAACTGTTAAAGTACCACATAATTGTAAGTTTATAGATGAAAGGGTAAGCAAATTTTAAATGTAGACATTTCAGCAACAGAAGCTAAAAACAGATGGCTTAATCAGTTTAACTGAGGGGAATGTATACATGTTGCCTGGGGGGCATTTCACATACTTAATGTAAACCCCTTGCTTTATAGTTATTTGAGCAACAAGACCATAAAGCTGCAACAGCAACATTTGTAAAGGGCCTATTTTTATCTTAAACTAATTTTTTTTTTTCCTCTGCCAAGGAGGCAATTACTTTGCCAGCGTTTGTTTCTTTGTTTGTTGGTTTGGGAAAAAGATAACTAAAAAACAAATGAACCAATATGTGAGACATATTCAGACAATACCTCTTCATGGCACAAGGAAGAGGGGATATATGTGTATATATATATATATATATATATATATATTTATATGGTATGTGCAGTGCTGGGAATACTAGCAGCAGCTAACAATGGTCTGGTCGATCTGGAAGTTCTTACTGACTTTGTAACTACAATACTGATAACTCGGATCTGATGTCATTCCCACAACTCCAGCATAAGTGCTGCTGGGCAAATAAGGAATTAATGCCACAACCCGTGGACTTGCCAAAATTAAATTGACCCATTGGACATAAAATATTTCTCTAGTCTGAGGAGTCCACAACAGAACAGGTAGTTGGAATGATTCAAAGTTGACATTCTTGGTTAGAAAAAGGGTCTGATTGAACTGTTGCAATGCATGACAACTTGCATCTTCCTTTGGGTGTGCTGGGAGGTGCCCCACTGTCACCAAAACCAGATTAATTGCTGTCTGAGCCAGGGTAGATGTGTGTTTGAAACGTGACCTTTTACATCCTAGTTTAAATCAGTTTATCTTGAGCCAGTGTATATTAAAGAGTTCTTGAGATATAACATTTTCATTCATTTTATGGTCACAGAGCTAAATCACCTTTCTCCTATGACCCCCATGGCAGCAGTGTAGCCTAACTTTGGCTTGGGACAGTAGTGTGGCTGATTCAAGTCCTAATCACAACATATTAGGAAGTTGGTTTGGGTTGATGCAAGGTGTTTTCCTGGGGCACCTCCACCAGTGACAGCAGTTGGTAACAAAGCAGATAAAGGTTGGCGTCTCTTGCCTCCGGAGTCTTGGGCATGGGATTTGCACCCTTGAACTGTTAAAATTCACTGAATGTGAATACTCTCACATACAAATTAGGGTAAATGTTGCAGATGGGCAATCAAGAATGGTGAATGGCGAAGTGCCAACAGAGCATGTGAGCTCCCATAACTGAACTATGACCCATTAGTATCTGATTGGTTCATTCCAAAGTCAGAATAAAACATAACGCTTTTTCTTCTGCTGCCTTTGGCCTGAAAACTTTAGAATATATTTTATTTTATTCCATAGCTGCCCTTGTTCCTGAAAATACACCCTTTTCTGTGCAATTGCAGTTTATCAAGGGGATTTTTAATAAAAGCTCAGTTAAATGGGTAATTTGTGGCAGAAATTTATGTAAACACATAAAATTGCACTCACTGGTAACCACAGTAATTTCCACATGCTCAGTGCTAGGTTTATATATTTCTACTATGGTAACTTGGTATTACATACTTCTTGCTGCAGACAATCAGTGCAAGACTCTGCATTTGGCACGTACGGGTCTCTAATGGTGGCTTGTTGAGGGAGCTGCATTGCTAAGTGCACGTTGCCACTGCGACCCTAAACCAGCTGGAAGTGGTTGGGTGTTGCCTGTGAGCATTTGTTCAGGCATAAGTGAATATTCTGGGATTGTGCTTGTGTGTTTTCACAGTGTGCATGTTTGTGTTTCTGTGAGTTACAACTCATTTAGTGGTGGATGGAATTACCATAAAGCCACCACTCCAGCAGCTTGTGCTTTTGGAAAATGGGAATGGCTCCTCCATTTGTGCTCAAACAGGGATCAGTTTCAAGAGGCTGTCAGGGTTGTTGCTGATTGTTTTTGAGAGGTGGTGGTAGAAAAGAACAGATTACCCAGGTAGAGCGAAATGTTGTTACCAAACAGTGAAAAATGTAGGGGACTGTTTTTTTGGGGAAAAAGTGAGGGTGATGAAATGGCTGTTGTTTGTTTGCTTCTGTTTATGAGTGCTGTGCTTGTGGGTTATAGATTGGGGAGTAAGCTGCAGCTTTCGGAAGTGTGTGTCCTGTTTTTTTCTCTGTTCGTGTGTGTGTCTACATACACACGGAGTGTGCAGCTGCTTGTGTGAAACAGAGAGTGCACAGCCATTCTTTTATTTACAGTTTCAATCAGGTTAAATTTTCTGTCTCCTCTTCCCTGCACGGCGAGGCTGACCTCACATGCACTTGCTTCCACCACACCATCCTCTGCTGGAGCACCATAAATCACTGGTGGGAACTAAGGATGGGCAAGATTTGGAGTTCTTAAGACCAATGCTGTAATACAGTTCACATAACCATTTCTCAATGTCTTTTTCTCTCATTGTCCTCCCCCTCTGTATCAACCCACCACTGCATGAAGGACTATCTGATCAAAGCAGTGCAGCAGGTCTTCTTCACACAGTTGTCTCAGAACCTCAGTAGGTTTGATGTCACAGATTAAAACCCTTTTCCTTTAAACACATGTGTGATCTTAGGAAAAGGGAAAATGTCACACATTGCTGGATACGGTGAACAGGGTTGATGTGATTCATTTTTGGTCCAGAAGCTTCTTTAACATAGTGCAATGTGAACTGGCGCATTGTCTTGATAAGGATTTAAACAATTTTTCCACAGTTGTGGTCTCTTTCTTTAGACTTTTTATTACGTTTTCTGAAAGCTGTTTGTAATAGAGTTGACCCACCACTGACCCCTTGGGAACCCACTCTCCCAAAATTATACTCTTAATGTCAAAGAAAACACTCAAGGATTCACCACATGTGATCAGTCTTTCTAAAAACTCTGAGTTTTTTCATTTCTTCGTCTTTTATTTATTTTAGTCTCTTAAAATGTGCTTGTGTTTTGAGTGGAAGTTTTGAGACAACTTTGGCACACACCTTTGTCATGATTTAATTTTAATGCAAATTTTTCTGAAATCTAACATTAGAGACTATTTCTGCTGTCATTCCTTCCTGAACATAGAAAAACAATAACAACAATAATTGCAACCATTTAGAAATTGTTCCATTTTTGATGTTTTCAGAAGTTTTTGATGCGCCCAGGACGTTAAGTTTTTGGACATTATCTTTGCTGTCCCAAAATAATTTGTACCATTCAAACACATGCACTCGACACAAATAATATGGCAACTTTTGTTAAAATGAGTGGAACTCGTAGGTTACAAGTAGTATGCTCTGCACTTATCAGTTTTACTTTGTGTTGCAGAGGCACAGACAAATCAGAGAAGTCTGCAAGTCTGTAAATAATGGTTGCTCTTGCATAGTTTGGCAGAGATACTACCTACTTTCTTGGCTCTTTTAAACAGAATTTCTCAAAATAGAAAACACATCTCGTTGGATTTTTTTTTTCTTTTCCTGACCCAAAAGTCTGCTATACAAAACAGCATGCATTCCATAATGATCTCCATGGCAGTAGCACCTGCCAACAAGTTTTGAAGACCCACATACCAACATGAAAGTAAAAGGAAAAACAGATTAAAAATTCCGAAAAAACAGAAACAAGGACTGTGCCCTACAGTGATGTTTTTTGTGCAAGTGGTCTACCAGTGTCTGTCTAACGCATCCACACCTATTTAAACATAATTCCAAGCCACTGACACAGCAGAAAAGCAACTAGGGGTTAAGTATCTTACCGAAGAACACATCGATATGTGACCACCAAAACTAGACATGAACCCTCAACCCTCTGACTGATGATGGAGCAAACTAGCAGACCCAGCCACCACAACCTTGAATTTTGTAAAATCAGATCAAACATGAAGTCATTTCTTCAAAATATGTTTCAATCCTAACTGATTAGAATGTTACATTTCTTGAATTTTATGGTGCTCTTGGGCTTGATGAGAAGCTTTAGGTCTGATGTGCCACCCCCCCAAAAGCGGAAGTATCAAGCAAAATTTTTGTGCCATACGTACCAGCCATACAGGGATGGTTCAGTTTTTTGAAGTGGGGTTATATGAGCTCCATCTGGCCACTAAGTACATTAGATGCAGTAGAAAATTCTCTCCTCTCCCTCAGTACGATACAATTTGTAAAAGTTTGTGGCGCAGAACCGGCCACATACAGGGGAGTATTCTACCAAGTACAGAGGTTATTTTTTCCGCCTACAAGAGGTATGCCGTCTAGGATTTTTGTTTGAGTTGTTTGATTAACTTTTTGGGAAAATGAAGTTTATCAGTAACTAGTCAACTCGCATCACGTATTCCTGTCATTCCACGTGTTCATAGAGAAAAACTTTATTTTTCCGAAAAGTTAATGCACCCAAAAATGTATCTGGGTAGCGTACTTTTAAACTAAGATATTAGTTTTGGATTGGAGTTCTTGTATTGTACAGGTACAATACTCTCCTGTTTGCAGCTGGTTTTATGTAACAGACTCTGACAGACTGTGGCTTACTGAGGAAGAGGAGAGAACTTTCTACTGCATCTGTTGGACTTTGTGGCTATATGGAGCTCATTACACCCCACTTCAGAAAAAACTCTACTGTCCCTTTAAGATGGGCTTGCATATGAATGTGGTGTAGACAGTGATGAGGCTCCAGTAATCAGCCATTAGAGTGAATCAGCTACTGGAAGGCCCCAGAAGCTAGCTTTCTCGAGGCCTTGGCGGCTTACTGCAAAACTATTAATACAGACTTTAATTAGCCCGCCACAAACACTGGTGACAATAGTCTCAGTGTCGCCTGTGGCTGGCTCGGCAGACAGATCAATAGGTCTGATCATGCCTTTTTCATCAGCTCAAATGAAAGCACTTTGTCTCTGAGCCGAGCCCCAGACCCTGTGTATCACCTTAAAGGCTTGCTGTGGCTGTGCTGCCTGTGTGCAGTGTTGCGGATGGGGCTTGTATAATCTGGCTGCATTAGGGAACTATAAAGATAAATGAAGGGAGGCACGGAGCATAACTCATCCTGTCAGAGAAGGGGGTTTAAGGCTGGGAAACTTTGTGTTTTCTAAACCAGCCCCTTCCCCCATGGCTTCCCAGAATCATACCCTTTCTTCTTCCTACTTACTTGTGTTCCTTTTATTTCTATGTGAACAATCTCTGCTGTATTTTTCTCCATCTGCTTTCTGTCTATTTTTTTCTTCCCTCCTCTTTCAATCTCCCTCTCTCGCCATCGCTCTCTCTCTTTTGCTTTCTCCCCATCCTCTTTTCGTGATCTAGAGGTATGGACGTGTTCATTTACACTCCCTCGACTGCACAAATTGCTCCTCTACCTCCTTTGGCAGTGCGTTTCAAATGAAATAAAAAGAGTAAGCTGCTTCTTTTTTTTTTTTTTTTTGGCAGTAACAACTTATTCCATGTGCCTCTTTGGCAGCTTCTCTGTTGACCTTCAAGTTCCCAATCAGTGCACAAGAAAAATGGAAATGACTTGTTCTGAGCCCTCATTTCCTGTGAATTGCTGGAACTGTGTTGTGTGTCAGCTCAGAGGGGTGACTGAATCAGTGCTTTTTCGCCGACTACTCACTGTTGCTTTTTATGAAAGACCATTCTGACGAGGAAGAAGAGAAAAGACAGACAAAAGTGAAGCTCTGCCAAACTTAAATGTTCTTTTTGAGTCATGAATGTGTGAAAGAAAGACATAATTATTGGACACTTAGTTGTGTCATTATAAGAGCTTTTTATCCCATGAATCTGACTTTATCTTATTACTGAAACTTTTGCAGCAGTTAGTCCTCACAGAGGGTTGTTGGTTCAATTCCTTTCTGTGTAGAGTTTGCATATTCTTCCTATGCATGCCAGGGTTTCCTCTAGGTTTAATCCTTCAGTGCTTGTTAGGCTAATTAATATCACAAAACTGCCCTTAGGTGTGTTTGTTTGTGAATGGTTGAATGTCTACAAATGTCAGCTCTGTGGTGCACTGTTTACTACGGGCGCTGAAGCTGTACCATTTTACAACAGTTCACAAAAGAAGCTATTTTGATGGTTTGGGGCATGCTGTCAAAAAAGACCTGGCACTCCTTTTCTCATTGTCAGACAAACACACCCCCGGGCATGAATAGGAGAGCGTGATCATTTGATATTTAACGGTATATAATTGACACCTGCATCAGGCAGGAATTACAGAAGATACCTATACTTCACGCCAAATTGCTTTGCACCTGAGCCCATAATATGTATTTTTCTTCCCAAATTTACATCGCTTTATGATAATACAATGACGTTTTTCAGAAGTATACAAGTGAACTCCACTGTTACTTATTATTATTATTATTATTATTATGGCCTAAAATCTGATCTTTTTTGTTTGTTTGTAATCATTTTTTTAATTTACAATGATGTACATTTTTTTTATTCAGAAATGGGCTTCTTTTTATAATCTTGAGGCTTTATTCTGTAATAATAACTTATTTTTTTGCAATGTATGTATAATGTGACACAGTGATATTGGTAACAGCAGCCTCTTTAGGCTGATTTACAGTGTTAGCAGGGACATTTATGTGAATACTCATTGCCAGAGTCTTTCCATTTTAATTTAAGTTTTAAAGTATAAGCTCCATAAGTCAAGGACATTTCCTGTTGGAAGTGGCTCAATCAGTGTTTATAACTTTCAAGATGAAGCTTCTTTAGATTCCACTCCTAAGATAAATTTATTGCATATAGCAGAGATGTTATGAAAACATTCAGTGGTTCTCACATATTGGTTTCACATCAGTATTCCTCAGGGACATTTAGCAATATCAACATCCCTGCTTTTAATCTCCTAATTTTAACTTTTGATCCAATGGTCATGACTTACTATCACAATTTTGACTTCAGTATTAAATTCACTTCATTAATGCTTCACTTTTGTATTTTCTCTATTTTTTTGGCAGAAATTACTTCTTTCTTTTATATCACGCTCACCTTTTGTTTTATTTTCTCTCCTTTTGTTGAATAGATGATGTCCCACCTTATTTCAAGATGGAGCCGCCCCAGACGCAGGTTCATCTGGAGGGAAACCGCCTGGTCCTGACCTGCATGGCAGAGGGCAGCTGGCCCCTGGAATTCAAATGGATCTACAACGGCACCGAGCTCACACGATTCTCCCTGGAGTACAGGTGAGGAATGCAACCTTGTCTGCCTGAGCTGCTTCTATTATCTGTTTTGAATCATTATTATTCATCAACTATAATTAGCTTACTACACAAGGACATTTTAGCGGCATTTAATTGTAACTAATAGCTCAATTGCTCATTTTTATTCATATTCGTGACTCATTTCTATGGATTTATTCAGGACCGATTTGGCTGCATGTCTCCCTTGAGACATAACAACCTGCGTTCGGGGGATTGTCACATTTATTCCGATTTGTATCTCACACTGTATTCAACATTCAGAGATGGAGGGAGCTGATATCTGTGCTACTCCTTGCTGTAAGCCCAAACTATCTTCTCCTGCAAGGGAAAAAACCCACAATGCATATTGTTTATCAGATTGCTCTATAGCGAGGTTGTCGGCCCTACTGTACTCTGCAATGTCAGCAGTAAGATGTGGTTTCACTGACCGGGGAGTTCTTCAAGGCACTTTACTCCAGCCTGTAAACACAATGCTGAACAGTTAGTCTAACAGCTCTGAGTGTGGCAGGAGAAAGACTCAGCTTGCGCTAACAAGGGCTCTCTTTGTGAGGGGGCATCAGTATGCTCACTGCATGTGTACTCATACAGGGCTGGGAAATATTTTGAGTTTTGAAGATATACCAGCCTACTTTTAATGAGGTGTAGAGTAAAACAGTATTGTCTATGCCAACAGATATCACCCTGCACTGAAGTAAGATTATGCATTACTTTATACTAAATCAGGGCGTAGATTCAGTCAGATTCAAGAGCACCCACAAAACATCACATCAGGTCAGCACTGAGGGGAAAAACAACCCATTAATGACAATGCTTAGAGACTGCAGAGTGCCCATTTTGCACTATAAAGTTGACAAATTTAAAAAACATATTTGTCGTGTCATCTCCTAAATTAATGAAATATGAAGATACAGTGAACTGCAATCAAGTAAAATGACTATGCTAGCATATCATGATGTCAGTTTTATGATGTCCTTCTTTTGCTTTAGTGAAACATGAGGTTGAATCTGATTTTTCTTTTTTGGCTTTCCTTTCTATAGTGAGTACCATGATCCAGCTGCATTCCCACCCTGTCTTAGATATTTTGTAAAAGAGTTCTTGCCTCCATAAGCCCAAATTCCCACATGACCCCAGTATGCTCTTATTGCTTGACTGGTCTACTCTTTTTTTAAAGGGACTGTGAGGAGAATCTGTTTCCACCGATACTGAGACTCTGCTACCCATAAGCACGCGCGGCAACTGTCGTAATGCTGCGTTCCAGTAACCTCAGAACTGGGAGTGACATCATCTCCGACTTATCGGCATTCCAGTTGAAGTCGGGAAAAAACATGCCGATCTACCAGGCTATTGTTAGCTGTTGTTAGCACACCCTGTGTTGTATGAAGAATGTGATTATCACTATGGCAGCATTTTTGTAAATATAAGTCTAACAATACTATGTATATAGCTGATCTAGAGCGACACACCCCAGTCAGAAGTGCAAATAAATTGATTATCACAGGAGCTAAATAACTGTTCACACTGGGGGCACCCATCTTCGATTTTCAACTCGGGGGTGCGAGGTTTCACTGAGTTCCCAGTAAAAAATTCTGACTTCAGGGGACGTTACAGTTTAAGTTTCCTACTTGTAACTCGGAAATTCCTACTTCAGACTACAACTTGAACGCACCACAAGCCAAAGCGTGCATTTGTTGTGATGCTAATGATTGTAGCTCGGACCTTCCGCAGAACTCTGTATTGCTTTACAACTTATTTTTTCAACAACTTACAGGATGCAACACGACGAGGTAATGTATCTCTTTCTAGTTATGTAACGGTAGTTTTTGATGTGTGACAACAAGCAATTTTTGGAAAACTTAGTATCGTAGTTTTGTAGCCGGCTATATATCGCTACTTAAGCCTGGTGCTCTAAGACGTGTCCGAATAATATAAATTTGCTCTAGTTTTAATTGTCTTGTTCCTGAAGTTGAGTATCCAGGCCAGTCCAGCCCTGTCCGACCCGACCGGAAGGCTAAGGAATAGCATTTATAGATAACCTATTTTGATGCTTTAAAACTCATCTTAAAGTGTGTATTTCGATTAGGCATATATCTAAAGTGAGACTTTTTTGCAATTACTTAGAAACTCCTCACAGTCCCTTTAACTGGTCATTTCAATGCTGCTTGACATCATGTTGTCAACAGCTCTGGATTTACTCTAGACATTCATTCTTCTGTGCTTTTCACTTAGCTTGCTACTCTGAGCCAGTGAGTTTAAACTGACAAAAAAACAATGGTGTGTTGTCTCACTAGTATGTCTGTTTTGGGAGAGGGGCCTGGTTAATGAGCTATTTTTAGGCAGCTACTGATTAGAAACGAAAAGGAAATAAGAAATCACTCCAAAGCCATGTTTTTAAAATAATGGAGGTTTCACAATTTTGAAACACTTTATAAAAAAAAGTGTATCCGACCACAGTGTAAGGAGATGTTGCCACTGTTTTAGAAAAGAATAGATTGTGAATATAAGTTTGACTTCAGAGTTTGATCACTTAGAGAAAAAGAACACCCAGTACTGGTTTATGGTTCTTCATTTTTGTTGCAATGCTGTTAAACAGGCGTTAATATTGATTAATTCTATTATAATCATATAAAAGTTTGTACTTCTGGGGCACTAGTAGCACATAGTAGATTAGTCCGTGAGTCCCATGTAAAGAGGCTGTTGTCCTCCCTGTAGGTGTCGGTTTAAATCCTGCCTCTGGTCTTTTTTCTTGTAAGTCTTCTTAAAACTCCTTCCTCAACCCTAATCACTGCCTCTCTGTCCAAAAATGGCATAAAAAGTATAACTCTGGTATTGCAAATTGTTGATTGGTTCTCTGCAACAGTGCTTCCCGAAGTGTAGGCCAGGGTCACAAAGGTACTGCAGGTGGGATTAGGGATGGGAACAGAAAGCCAATTCCAATTGAGAATCGTTAACAAACTCCATAACAGAATCAATATCATGAGTCTTTTTGCTAATCCATTCCCTTATCAATTCCTTCCACTGACAGGGTTTAGAAATGGTCAGAACTGTGGCTGATTTTTTTTTACAAAAGGCGCCTACTGCACAAACTAAAGTGAGTGAAAACACCAGCATCTTGCAGAAGCGGTTATCTATGCTGTGGCATGTGTGTTTGACATTGTTGCCACTGAAAATCTACAGGCAGCATTTGCCAACATGGAAAATCTGCTGGAATCAAAAAGGGAATCGTTAAAGAATTGGATCGATGAGCAGGATTGTTAATAGCATTGATATCGATAAAATCTTATAAATTCCCATTCCTTGGTGGGATGCTTGAGGTCACTTATAATGATATAAAAAACACAAGCTCAGTTTAAACTGAATTTTAAATGATAATGCAATGCCGAATTACTTTTTTTAAGTACCAGAACTAACAAAAAACAACCAGGGTATCATTTATAGTGCCTTAATGTAGTTCAACTGCATCCTGTCGACTGAGGGCAGTCCATTATATATACCTTTTTATGCCGCTTAGTTTCTCATTTTAAGAGTTTATCTCAGTTTTTAAAGGCATGAAAGGTACCAGATGTGCAGAGTCACCGGGTCTGTCAGAATAGAGGGAAATAAAAGAATAAATAGCAGCATAATTAAGTGCTCACACTCAAATTTGTCCATGAAAAAGGAGGTCAATACTCTGAGTGTTCTATTATATTTGTATGAGTGTTTTAGTAAGTCCCAGATGATTTTCGGGTTTTAAAAGGTGTACTTAAGCTTTGGGAGGGCTGCTCTGCAAAAATAAAAATACAGAGTTAAATATAGTATCATGGATCTCCATTTAACTAAGACAATAATGGCTGGAAGATGATTTTTGGTCTATACCTCCTGTCCCTATGCACTGCATATATGTATTAACAAGTTGCAGCCCTTAAAAGTCTCTATTTCACTCCTCTGGCCTCTCTTCTCACGGTCACACTCATTCCCAAGATACGGACAGACACTCTCTGGTGGCATTGTCTGATTGCTATCACGAGCTACCCTTCCCTTCCCCCCCTTAACCACACACTCATTCCTTCCCCTGTCCGTCTTTCTCAAATCCTCACCCCTCATCTTCTCCTTCTTCTTTTTTACTCAGCATTTGGCTGGGCTCTCACGTGGCTTAGTCTCTGGGTCTGCTTTGCAGGCCGACCCTCTGCTTGTTATTCTCCACCAGCCCTGATCAAAGAGGAGAACTGGAATCCACTTAATCAGACCCCCTGCACCCCCCACCCCCCCACCCACCCACAACCACCATCACCATCACTCCTACCACCACCCTTATCCAAATCGCAGTGCAGGGGAGTGGGAACATGGCAGGGACGGACTCTGTACATCAGTGGCTGTTGCAAACCAATTAAAGGGGGACTCATTTCACACAGCCCATTTAACATGAATGCTCATCAGGGGATAGACAGACATATATGGCTGCACATGTGAGAGGCACTGGTATGATCTGATTCACCTGACTGGAGATACCAGATAACAATGGGGTTTTGTGAGCCCTGCCAGTCAGAGGCTGTTCTGTCCTTGTTGTTCTCTCCGAGGCTAGTTTTAACTAGAACTCCTTCCTGCTAGTTATTTACTTCTGCCAGGTGTACAATTGCTGGATGGTGAGAGTAGAGGGGTGAGTCAAGAAGAGGAGCTGAGGTATTGTGTTTTGGGGTTGGTTTGATTTGTAGGAATTTCATTTCTTATATAGTGCAGGTTCATTTTTGTGGTAATTTTGAATTTTTTAGTTGGACCATGTTGGGCAGAAAGTAAGGGATAATATCACAAACTAACTCTGCTCGTCCATTTTGTGCCAAATTTCACAGATATCTCTTCATACTTTCTTAAAATATTTCATTCAAAGTCACAGTGACTTGATCTTAAATGTGCAGAATGTATTTAGTTGATCGATGAGCCCAAGTGGACATTTGTGCAAAATTCTGAAATGTCGACTCAAATGTTCTTTTGATCAAGGATTTTTTGACTCTTTTTGCCCGAGGCACACCTTTTATCATGACCAAACATCCATGAAGACTTTATTCATATCAATCCAGAAAAAAATTCTCAAAAATGTGTGAAGGTATCACATCAGTCTGTTGTATTTGTTTATTATTAGGAACAAATGTGCTATGAAATGTGTCAAAGACCTGTTTGATATTAAGAATAGTGTTGTCAGACGATTAAAAAAATTAATCTAATTAATTACCTAATTTATAATTAATTAATCAAATTAATGGCATTTTAATCTCATATCTGCTTAAAGTACCCAAATAAAGAATTTGAATTCTAGGATATTATAAAATTGTAGTGCATGACTAATCAAATGAATACACTAAGAAGTGAAGATTTGTAAATCCACATTTTTATTGGTGACTAAATAAAACCAAAGTCAGGGCGTCTTGTCCAGAAAATTCTAAGCTCAATCAGGCAACTCAAATTACACTTTAAGTGTGTTTCATAAATCAAATTCAAAATAAGAAAAGGGTCAAGGACATCCAGCAAACCAATTAGGCCTGATGCATTATTAAGAATTCAGTAAATATAGATAAATAAATTCAAAAATAAAATAAGACTAAGTCTTAATGAGGCTGTTCCTGTTGTCACCCGGGCTTTGTTTGGTTTGACTAGAGACGCATCCAATCCAATCCAATCCAATCCAACTTTATTTGTTAAGCGCTTTAAAAACAACCATAGTTGAAACAAAGTGCTGTACAGGAGAATAAATAAAATATGAGATAAAAGAATAGACATAAAACATAGGTAAAGAGAATCTTCAAAGACAAGGAACAATTTAAAAGACATAAAACCAATTCAAATGAAATAAAAACACAGAAGAAGCAATCAAGATAAAATCAAATAAAAAATAAATAATAATAATAATAAAATCGCCAACTACTGTACATCAAAAGCCAGGGAGAAAAGGTGGGTCTTAAGGAGGGATTTAAAAACAGGCAGAGACGAGGCCTGTTTAATATTTTGAGGCAGCCCGTTCCGAAGTTTTGGGGCAGCAACAGCAAAAGCACGGTCCCCTCTGAGCTCCCGCTTGGTCTTAGAGACCTTCAGGAGAAGCTGGTCGGCTGACCTGAGACAACGGGAGGGTGTGTGAGGGTGCAGAAGCTCAGAGAGGTAGGACGGGGCAAGACCATGGAGGGATTTAAAAACAAATAAAATAATTTTAAAATGAATCCTAAATTGTATGGGCAACCAGTGAAGTGAGGCTAAAACTGGGGTATGTGCTCATATTTACGTGTGCCAGTTAAAAGACGCATGTGTGAAGTGACGTGCCGCTGTCATGTACGGGTCCTCCAGCTGGCCAATATCAAAATGTTTGTGTGCTATGATTAATCTTGCGATTAATTTTTAGAACGCATTAATTTTTGGTGTAATTAATTACTCTAATTAATGCACTGAAGTGACAGCCTTAATTAAAAAACAATCAACCAAGTATAAAAACATTAACATTCAGTAAAAAAAAAATATCTAGGGATGTCCTGATCAGATTTTTGGTCCCCAATGCTGATCAGATCATTTGTACTTACATGTGTGGAATTGTGTACTTAACAAAAAGGTGTGAAACAAATGAAAACATGCTTTATATTCTAGTTTCCTCAGGTGTACCTTGTCAGGGTTAATTAATGGAATTTCCTGCCTTTTTAATGGGGTTGGGACAATTATTTGTGTTGTTCAGAGGTCAGGCTGATGCACGGACAACAGCCCTATTAGACACTTTCAAAATTAATATTATGGCAAGAACGTGGCTATCATTACTACAGTGAGAATCTACAATGAATTAGTGATAAAAAATAAAGAAAATGCATTGAATGAGAAAGTGTGTCCAAACTTTTGGCCTGTACTGTATATATATATATAGATATATATATATATATATATATATATATATATATATATAAATAAATATATATACATATATATATATATATATGAAGAACATATTTGATAAAGAAGCTCTGTAACCTTCACAGCAGCTGAATCTGCCTGATTCAGTGTCTGTAATCAGGTAGATCCATCTTGCCAAGCTCCAATCTACAATGACTGTGATCGGCCCAGAACAGCACAACCAAATCAGAGTCCTGAAGAGCAGGAGAGGATCGAGCTACAAGTGACAGCAGGAAGTGACTGAACATACAGGGATGAGCATGGATGCTAAAAGCCACAGTAGATGCTAAAATTAGATTGTGCCCACATTTCTTTATTTTATGTAAAACAAATAACAAATAACAAACCTCTCTGTAGTAAGGATATTGTTGCTCTACTTTTCCATCTGGTGTGTCAGATTAGTAATTAAGTGCAGATTTGATAAAACTGCTACTGATACTGTTTACATCTTTGCTTATCTCCGTATCAGCAGTCACTTCCTGTTGTCCTCACAAACAAAGCTCCCATCTCTTCCTACTTTAAAGGACTCTGATTGGACCATGCTGCTTTGATTTGGTCATGCCTGAGATTGAATCTGGCAGGTCCACCTGCAGTGCTAGGTTAGTCGGGGAGGACAGAGTTAGACAAAGTCAGAAAAAAATCCCTTCAAATGAAAGCAAAATGACTCTGGCCTGACTTAAGCTGGCATGAAAGCATAAAAATACATTTTCCTTCCTTTACTTTGCTATATATTGGCACAGACTACATCAGAAACAAATCCCACTCCAAGGTCGCTTTAAGTAGAATGCCATTTAGGCTGAGTTTAAGGCACCAAGTGAGACATCTCAATTAATTTAGCATCTTTTGAGCGAGGAACAACAAGTGCCAGGACGAAAAATATTCCTGTCTGTCATGCTGATGATGACTAACGGCTCGTTTTTTTTCTCTGTCTGCCATGTCAGGTACTTGATCCCGACGTTGGACCGAGCACATGCCGGCCACTACCGCTGCATTGTGAGGAATCGAGTGGGTGCTATAATGCAATGCAGCACTGAGGTGCAGGTTGCCTGTAAGTGTGGGCTCTTTTCCGTACATCTGCAGCTCTGACAGAGTAAGGGGAGGATGGTGTTTTTGTTGAGGGCTTGTCATGTGGATGAGTCACTCGGAGTAAAGGAGCTTAGGTTTTGAAAAAGGTACAAGACTGGGTGCTAATGACAATTCTCCCCTTTTCATCTTCTTTGTTGCTGGCACACATTTGTGGCATATTGGCAACAGCTTTCTCCTCTGTGCAAGTTTGAATATTTAACACTCTTTGCCTTCCATTTTCTAACAAACTTTTCTCTCCATGTCTGCAAGACATGGGTGGTTTTGTGGAGGGTGAAAGGTCTCAAACTGTATCCCAGGGCGAGGGTGCTCTCCTCCATGCACCGCGCATACACAGCTTCCCCAGGCCGCAGATCACATGGTTCAGAGACGGACGTAAGATTCCCTCCAGCAGCCGCATGTGAGTCTTCTCTTTCTCTCTCCCTCAGTTTGTTTTTTGTGAGTCTGTCTTATTCACTCTACACATTTCTTGTGCAGATTTTTTTTTTCCATCATGCTACTGCTTGCAAATTATTGTTAACCCCTTGGCACCAAACATGCAGTTTAGCAGGGCGGTTGATGAACGAATTTTGGTGCTGGCCCCGGTGTTCATCATCGAATCACCTCTGAGTGAAAAAGCGCGTTATTATATCAGCCCTATTGACTCTGTGAGGCAGAATGATTGAAGGGTAGCGATAGAGCAGGCAGCAGGGGAACCAATTAGACAAAATTGGACAAAAGGCCTCAATTGATGATATGTTTGACTGACAGCTCTCACCCCTGGGTGGACTTTCGTGTGAAAGGGTGGTTGTGTGTGCATACTGTAAGAATCTATGTGAAGCTGCTTTGGGAGTTGTGTGGGTGACTGCATCTGTATGCTCTGATTGTTAGTGCATTGCAGCTTCTTTTTGCATCTATGCCTATTCAGATGTTCATTTTCCTTTTAGAGATCCTATGAATGGAGTCATCTGAGATTAATTTTGCCATCCAGACAAATAAAGAAAAGGCAGCATACAACTCAAAAACCACCCCCTCATCGATTATTCATCAGTAAGCTCTACCATGTCGTAGCTGACATGAAGATTTTCACTCTGAGTTGCATGCTCCGGCTTGAAGGTCGGATTGGTGTGTGTTTCTCCTGCCTGGGGGGGCTCCAAAAACGCAAGTACAAGCAGTGAGGGGAATTGGAATATAGGAAAGCAAAAAAAAAAAAAAAAAACTCACTCAACCTCCTCAATGAATGCTTGGACCTGTTCCAGAGCTGGTTACTGCGGCTGCCTCTTATCAGAAGTGAAGCGCTGAAGCTTTGCTCTGTGACAATGAGAGGCACTGACAGGACACTCTGCATTTACTGCTTGTTTGCCCGCTCTGTGTCAAGCCACATTGATATTCGCGGCCATGAGTGTATACGGTTGTTTGTGTGTTTGTATAAGTGTCTGGTGACTGGCTCGTAATTGTCCAGGAGTGTGTCTTTTTCTCCTGAACCAATCGCTCAGATGCCACAGAGTCAGAGTCTAATCTGGCCTTGTGCTAAGCGTCAGTTCTTGTTTAACACATCCTTTTCAGATGTTTCAGAGCAACAGCCTAACCAATCCTTTGCCAATCTCAAGGTTGTTTAGACCCAAATGGCAAAAATATTTGATTTAAGAGGAGGAGGGTGCTTTTCATGAAAGTGGGCCTTTTGTCAGTTCCCAACTTCACCAGAGAGTGACCCACCTTTTCTAGCTGAAGACTAGTGCTGTTTTTCTAAACCACCGTCTCCATATTGCAGATTGATCCGTTGTTTGGCAAATTGCATTCTTTATTTGGAACTAGAATGTTCAAACCTCAATTCCAATGGAGTTGGGTCACTATATGAATCAATTTAACAGGATACAGTAATTTGCTTTTCATCCTGTATTTGACTGAATACAAGGACAAGACATTTAATGTTCAAACTAGTTTAATATGTTTGTTTGTTTGTTTGTTTTGCATTTTGAATTTCAAATGTAATGTCTATAACATGTATATAACACATATAACTTGACAACTGTATTATGTCCTCTTTCCTTTCAACAGCACTCAAATGATATTGTGAACTGAGGACGGTCATTGTTAAAGATTTGTAGGTTCATTACCTTCCCATTCTACTTTGATGTATGATTTCAGGTGCTTAACTGTCTGCGATCTCCAATGGTCCTTTTCATCTTTAGCCCATAGGAAACAACTTCCATGAATTCCAAAAACAATTTGAAACATGGACCCATCAAACCACAGGAGACTTTTCCACTTTACATCAGTCTATCTCATGGGAGCTCAAGCCCAGAGAAGCCAAATTTTGGGGTGTTGATGTATGGCTTTTGCTTTGCATGGTGGAGTTTTAATTTGATCTTGTAGATGTAGCAATGAACTATGTGAACCTCGCCCCAATCTCTGCTTGTGAACAACTGAGTCTTTCAAAGATGCTTCTTTTGTACCCAATCATGACCACCAACCTGTTCACCTGTGAAATATTTGAACATTTTAAAGCTTTCCACAACTTTCCCCGTCATTTGTTGCACCTGTCTCAGCTTTTTTGGATTATGTTGCAGACATCAAATTTAGAATTTGTAAAGTATTTTCAAAACCAAGACAAAAAAGACAAAACAAACAGCATATTTTATTGATTAGAACATTGAATATATCGTCTTTGTAAAACTGAACACAAGTTTAAAAGTTTAGAATCCAACTTCATTTGAATTGGGGTGTTGCTGTACCCTTCTTCAGCATGCACTCAAACAGTGAGAGCAGAGCCAGAAGTGTTTTAACACGAGGGCTATATTACCTTTTTTTGCTTTTCAAAAGTCATCTAAAATCACAATTGTAATGGCTAGATCACCCTAATGAATTGCAAAAACACAAGAACAAGCAGGAAATATGTACAGACATTTAGCTGGAGGATAATGTTTTTATGTGCTAACGATGATGCTGGTGCTACTTCATTTTTCCTGTGTGTGTTTCAACCATGGAAGTGAGATACAGGGAGACATGGCCTATAACCTATGTCTGTGGGTGTTTTCACATGCATCCTTGACATAGGTCTACAGCCATCCAAAAAATAACTCTTCTAGTTTAGCACCAGGGCTGTGTCTTTCCATTGGACTGTGCAGTGTATCACTCACATCATGGCAGTTGGTTGTGAGTTGCAAACAACTTAGTCACACAACATAAGCTGAGATTTATGTATAACGATACATCATCAGCATGATGTTTCACAGAGCACATCAAGATCAAGTCAAAACAAGGTTAAAGCTGGACCACTTAATTGTTGTATTCATCGTTGCTTTGTGGTATTAATGGAGGCAGTAACAAACTGTTATTGCTTTCTTTCCTTGGAATTATTGTAATTTTTCATATCTCAAGGCAGATTTCTATCAGATCTCTTTCTATTATGTCAGTAAATTTTATAAACATTTTAATTGAATGTCAGGTTTCAGTGAGGGGGAGATTATAGTTGCGTGCCTCTGACCTGGAGCATAAATTTGTATATCTGATAGGCCAAGCACTTCTTTGATTCCATCACATCTTGTCATCACAATGGCTGTTTTATTTAACTAAACTTAAAGGAAAACTTCGGTTCCTGCAGCTTTTACATTGTTTATAGAATGAAGTAGAACAATATACTCACCCAGAAGGCTTTCCTGATGCAAACAGTGCTTCGGGAGATATTTAGATCCAAAATCAAGCAGTGGACATCCAAACAAACGTAGCACAATAGGGCATGCATAGCGCCGCTCCTAAAACTGCATTAATCGTCCAAAAACTCATTATTTCACCAATATTCCATCATGGTCCAGTCGCGCTACTCCTCCAAGACAGTCTGAGTCGCTCCAGACATATCTTTGAGCCTCTGCTGACCTCTGAGCTGACGAAGAAGACCGGGTGCCTCTGCGCATGCGCAGTACTCTCTGGAGCGCTGCCTCCGTGACCTCCTTTCTATAAGTTCCTTATCTGTAAACTGTGGCTCGAAACTTTAAGGACACCCATCATATTCAAAGTTCTCCTCCACAACATCTTCATCCGACAGATATTCATCCATTTTGCACAAAACTGGAGGAAGAAAGTCGTTGTGTAGCCGGCGGTCGCCCCTGGAACAATAAGCCGTACTGCGCATGTGCGGAGGCACCCGGTCTTCTTCATCAGCTCAGAGGTCAGCAGAGGCTCAAAGATATGTCTGGAGTGACACAGACTGTCTTGGAGGAGTAACGCGACTGGACCATGATGGAATATTGGTGAAATAATGAGTTTTTGGACGATTAATGCAGTTTTAGGAGCAGCGCTATGCATGCCCTATTGTGCTACGTTTGTTTGGATGTCCACTGCTTGATTTTGGATCTAAATATCTCCCGAAGCACTGTTTGCATCAGGAAAGCCTTCAGGGTGAGTATATTGTTCTACTTCATTCTATAAACAATGTAAAAGCTGCAGGAACCGAACTTTTCCTTTAATGTAACATTAATTAACAGTTTATCATAGGCAGAGATAAAAATGTTTCAGTCAAAAGGCTCCGCATCTGAATAAATATGAGATAACTGTAAACTTCACTGAAATAAGGGACTTTTTTGCTTCTTTTTACGTCTGTCTTTCGCAATTATTAATGTCTGTTCACTGGGGAATGTCTCACAAAGACGGCCTTTGACTGCGGTAACGTCTTACAAATATACATCAAATATGTAGACATCTGAGTTCATCAGTTCCACAAAGTTGTTTTGGGACCAATTAATTTGCCAGGATTTATTAGAATTCTTTTGCAGATGAAAAAAACACATCCAACCATGGAGCTTCCTCTATGAACCTACAGTATCTCACAAGACCAGCCTAACTGATCTCAACCCCTAGGGCTTCTACAGTGATTATAATTACAGTAAAATTTGTACTAATAACTGAGCCATGCAGAAGCATGGAGAACCAAATTAAGACAGAATTTCTGAGCTATTCCTTTAAGACACTGCTATACCTCATAGATAGTAGGACTCATGAAATTTGTTTTTGTCCTTTTTTTCTCCACATATAATTTATGTATCCATGTAAGTGAGTCAGTTCACCCTCAGGGTTTTTTGACTGTAAGGAACTTTTTTCCACTGATTTAATGATATGAGTGTGTCTGTGTGCTTGTTAATGTGTGTCTGCCTGCAGTTTGGTTCGTTCAAGTCTTCAATGCACACAGGTTGACGAAGGAACTTTGGTTGATTGGGAGCCAAATTGGTGATCCCAATATAATATTAAATCACTCATCACTCCCTAAAGTGTATTGTCTCTTAACAGGCTAGGACTTAGTTTAATCATGTCATGTCATGAGGAACGATTGTGTTTATGCAGTGTCCTTACCATTTGCTACTGTAATGTATGCATGAATGTTTACTCAGTGCCATCACGCTGGACAACACGCTGGTCATCTTGTCCACTGTGGCTCCTGATGCGGGACGGTACTATGCCCAGGCGGTCAACGACAAGAATGGGGAGAACAAAACCAGTCAGCCCATCATACTGACAGTGGAAAGTAAGTAAATACATTTACACATGTGGACAAAATTGTTGGTAGCCTTCTGTTAAAGAAATAAAATCACAATGGTCCCTGAAATAACTTGAAACTGACAAAAGTAATAATAATTAGAAATTAACTGAAAATGAATTGTTGCTGTTGCTGATCCTGGGTCACGGCTAGCTATGTTTTGCACAATATGTGCCTGTATGTTCCCAGTCAGAACTAACATTAGCTGCACTCTGCTTGATATTGTCAGTCAATGCTATGCATGCTTTGTTGTTGTGACATTCAGACAAATGTGAGCAACAATTCACACCTTGCTGGCTTGGCTTGTTTGGTTCTTGTTTGGTTCAGATAGCTTTTACATGCACCTCGGACCAAACTCTGGTCCACTTGGAAGTGAAATGAGACCCTGTTTCAGTTCTTTTGTCTGCACCAGGGTTTGTTTGAGGTTTCACACCATCTCAAATCATCAGAACTTTACAAAGAAGTGAATTAGTGTTTGTTTGACCGCGCAGAGTTTAGCTCTGTGGAGATTAACAGCGTTTTGCATCAATAATTGCAACAGACAACTATTTTTCTCTGTCTTGGAATTATCCGATGTGTTGTGTTCCCTTTTTGGCAGTGTCGAATTGACCAGGACTGTTGCGAGGGTCTACAACAGGTGAAAAATGTGTTTTGTAGCCTGATACCACGACAGGCTGTTCTGACTCAGAGTCATGGCATACCCACACTTTATGTTGGTGCTACTCTGTACAAAAATGGCATTGGGGCAAGAAATCAGGGACTCACAGTGGTTGTCCCTCTCAGTGATCACTCAGTGAGGTTGTGAGCTCAGTCACAACAGAGGTGGATAAATTCAGCAATTTCTCCTTGTACTGTACATAAACTATGTTTTCATGCACAACAACAGGATATATAAAGCTAAAGCAATCAGTCTTTCTTTTTTTTTTTTTTTTAAATGTATATTTTTGGGCATTTTTGTGCCTTTATTGATAGGAGAGAGACAGTGGATAGGCCTGTGAAAGGGGGTGAGAGAGCAAGGGAAGACACCCGCAAACTACTGGAAATTTTAAAAAGATAAAAAAAGTTAAAGTGGATTTTTTCTGATTATCATTCATGTTTTCAAACAAGATATTACTAATGCTCTCATTTGAATTCTCTTATTCAGTGAATGACATTTTGTGACTTCTGTTAGCATACTGTGATGTTTAAAAAGAATCCTTGCAGTGAACCTAAATAAAATAACCAGCTGTCAGTTGTTTACAGGTATTTCTGAATGAAGCAAATTTTATAGAGGAGGTTTAGTGCCACAACATTTTCAAAAAATTCAAATAAGGATCTGGGGGATCCACCTAAAAGAAAAATTGTTAGCTTTAAAATAGAATAAGCTTTTTTGGACATATCAAGATTTATCTGTGAGAAAAGCAAATATATTTATTGAAACTGTCTTACAGAAGTAAGTCATAGTTTTAAAATAACATCACAGTTATTTTC
The DNA here is from genome assembly GCA_036419115.1 of Scarus forsteni. Classification (NCBI taxonomy): domain Eukaryota; kingdom Metazoa; phylum Chordata; class Actinopteri; order Labriformes; family Labridae; genus Scarus; species Scarus forsteni. The sequence goes on from JAZDUH010000342.1 coordinate 18,684,729, forward strand.
CACTGTAGTGAAACTAGCTGGGTTAAACTGATATAATTCATAGTAGGAGGAAAATATGAAATTTATGTGGTATTGGACAGGGAGCCAGTGAAGACTTTGGAGGACCAGAGTGTTATCATCTAGGGATTGGTCTGGGTGAGGAGACTATTGTCACAGTTTGGATGTACTGAAGTTTATTTAGAACTTTGTTGTGAACTATAGATGTTGTTATTGCTGGTAATGAAGGCATGGATAAGGGTTTCTGCAGCAGAGAAAGGGGGCAGTGGACAGAACCAGGCTAAGTATTTTCAGGTGGAAGAAGGCAGTTTTAGTTAATGGAGTTCCATGCTGATTGATCAGATATAAGGTTACAGATTTTGAACGTATCTATACTGAGGGTAGAATTCTGAGTAGACTGATTTTGGTTTTGTCACAGTTTGGGGAGACAAAAATGTTTGTCGTCAGCATAACCATGAAAATTAAGGGGGGAAGGGGGGAGTCCCTTAAACAATGGTTCGACCTGCTTTTATGTAAGAAGATGATGATGTATTATTACACTTGTATTTAGTGAGGCCCTCAACTATGTTCTTTGTTTGTAGAAAAATCTAATGACTATCAATGTTCTCTAACCCATTCGATCAAAGTTCCACAAAGGGAAATTTAAGACATGATAAAGCATGAAACAATGGTGTCCCCTTTAAAAACAACCCAAAGCACCTTGACTTGGGCCTTGGCTGTCATCAGCATGGAGGTGATCTCTTGTGCAAGATGGTGGAATGAATTGACTTGACAACACGTTAATTGATAGAAGTAAGCTAAATGAAGTTCCACAGAACACTATTTACAATCGCTCTGCGGGATAAATGTAACATTCTGAGCTGTCAATAAAGCTGCTTTTTTATTTTATTTTCCATGTGGGTTTGTAAATAATGAAACATATCATTACAAAAATGAGACTGACAGAAATCTGTTGTGGTGGCTCTGCATGTTAGACAAAAGAATCTTTGAACCACCAGCTTGGCCCTGCCAAAAAAATCTCGAGCTGAGAGTAATGATAAACTCTCCAGTGAACTTATTTAAGAATGTAGTAAACTGCAGCACATTTTTCTGTAAGTTGAGGGAGACAGCCATATATTACCTTTTTTAAAGATTTGAAGAGATCATCTCCTCAAGGTACAAATATCTCTGTTGGCAATTCTAAGCTGCAGGGTCAGCCACCTGAAACTCCTCTTATGGTGATTCCATTTGCATTCATATGGGGACAGGTATAAAGCAAGGAAACTGTTGCCACATTTTTAAAGCCTGAACCAATTTGCAATGCCTTACTCTGGATATGCCTTTAAAACACTCAACACTCACAAATTGTCTTCCAACTCAAAGCTAAGCACGCAGTGCAAGATCCCATTTTTAAAACTTACTTTGTGGGCCCATAACACAAGTAAGTCTCTTGACTGAGTCACAAAGCAACAACTGCAGCTTTCATCTCCTTTTAAAGAATATACATTTACACACTAACTTTAGAGTACAAGGTCAAGTATAGCCTTTGAATGAAAGACTTGACGGAGATTTAACTCTTTAGTAGTCAGTAAAGGCTGGATAACTTGTTAATACAGAGTGCAATTATGAGTCAGGGCCTTAAGATTTGTCACATACCTCAACACTTCATGGTTTTACAGTTTATAAGTATGTGAATATGGAGATGACTGAAAATGTTATAAAACATTGATAAAGAGGCCAACTTGGCAACAATGTGTTTTCTTGCAACTCAAGAAAAATGTGATTGTTTCCAGAACAAACACTGAGCCACAACTTATTCTTCTCTAAAAGCTGCTGAATGTGAAGCTTAAAAGACAAAGAAACATCAATTGATAATCTGAGGTTCTTAGTAGAAGAGAACAGGCTGAATCACATCACCTTGAGATAGGATTATAAAGAACAGGTTCAATGGGTTTTTCTTTTTGTGTTCGTTATAGTTTTATCAGTTTTGAAAGGATTCACAATCAATTTGACTCGTGACTTGTGCTTTTAAATGTTAAAGGTCTCTAGTAAGAGACTGAAAAACAGATGGAGCAGAGTAGTTGACATTGTACCTCCTTATGCAGTCCAGTAGTCCTGATTCCATGTCAGTAAAATGGTGGATCCATTGTCCAAACCTTCAAACTGCTATTAAGGCATGGATTGGATTTGAGTTAGGTTGCCTTAAAGCTGGGGTCGGCGATCTGATTTAGATACACTTTTTGAAATACTGGTTAAAATGGTCTTTATGACCCGATGGTATTCAACTCATAATGTGTTCTTACAACAGAGCGAAAAATATCCGCTATCTACAGCAGGAGTAAAACAGGGAAAACACCAACCAATAATCTTGCCAGGATACCTTATTTTACGCCAATCAAATCCCGTCGCCATTCTGCGTGCCTGCTGCGCGTGCATTTTCCCGGCGTGCACAGACAGTGCGTGTAGCATGTAGCGTGTAGGGAACAGACTCCGCTGGAGAATGCTTACCTTTCAAGTTTTGTCTTTGAAAATAAGGGAAGTCCGCTGTGAGCTGTCCCACAACACCAACCAAGCTCCAGTATCCCTCACATTTTAAGACAGATTTACAAAAAATCTAAAATAAACTATTTATTTTTCTAAGTTTGTTCCGCTGTTGGCTCTAATCTGGCTGCCATCCATGCTACTGCAGGTGGCAGTTCTCGCGAAACTTCTTCTTCTTCGGTGGTTGGCATCCATCATTTTGGAGCATTACCGCCCCATTCAGGCTAGAGACGGAGCTCAGTTTGGAGAGGCAGAGGAATGTTTTTATTATTGTATCATCACACGGGAGATTTACAGGAGAATACTGATACAGGAGGACGGGAGAAAATAGGAGAAAATACGGAAAATACAGTAGTTTCATGGCCAAAACAGGAGATTTGACAGCTACGTGAAGAATGTCAGAGGAACTACCTATACCCTGATCAACATCGGCTGTGAGTGCTAACTGACTTTACATGTTTGTTTGGTGTTTTCTTCGTGCTGACTGAGACAGGACTTGGTGTAGTGTAAAACAAACACGTTGTGCTGAGGGTTTGGAGTTGAATCAGTCTTCTGGATATAGCGGCTGCGCGCGGGCATGTGAGCGGGGGGTGGAGCTAGGCGGAGCCCTGAGGAGATGCTACTTTCAAATTCATGCTAGTTTTCCAAAATCGCCGACCCCAGCTTTAAGAAGATTCAAAACAGAAAATGAGCATGGACTGAGTTGAAATAGCTGCGTCTGTGTATTGTGAGTGAGACAGTGTGGATTAGCTGTTAACAAGGAGACCCTGCATGTTTCCCAGAGGAAGATAACCACTGCCCAATGAGATAATTTGGCATTTTTTTGTAAGGTTTAGGACTCAAGGATACCTGTATGCATTGGAGTAAATATAGCAAAATATCTGCTGATCAAGAATTAGTGGGTTTGAATACTGAGTTCCATTTACGTGAGAGGTGACATGGACTTTGATGTTGATAAAACTTACTTTATAGAAAGCAACAATTTTGGTAACTTTAGCTTTTTCATAAGATCATTCACTTGTGGGATTTAGATCACTTTATCACATTTCAGTACTTTTAATAGATCAAAACAAACCCATGGGAGCTCCAGCAGCAGTTAGCATTGTGAGCTTGTAACTTAGATAAATAGCACACTACAAGACAATTTCACACAAAAGTTAACAGTAGCACTGTCTTTACTTGTAAGTACTTTACAAACTCAAAAGACAAATCACAAAAGCTGTATGTAAGATCACTTTCAAGGTTAGGCCTGTTTCACACTGGATGCAAGCTTTTTCAGACTGCATGTCAAGCCACATATCTCATGTGTGTCTCCTGTGCTGCAAACACGAAGAATAGCTTGCCAATTTTCCTGTAAGTTGCACGCATTTCTCAGCAAAAACAGACGGAAAACTATAAATTAGAGTCATACTTATCTAATCCAGGTGCCACAGGGGTAGAACATGTCACAGAAAAGATAGAAATTGTCAGTGTGCTTTGTTCTTGCAGGTTTCCCAGGTCAGGTATGCAATGATCAGATTCCTTGCTGGACGATGATTACTTTCAATAGAAAATAATCATTGTGGTGATATACATGGACAAATGGAGCTGGGACAACAGGAAGACATGAGTGAGCGCTGTAGTGGCCCTCATTGCAGCTGACTCACACAGTTTGTGTAGAAAACGCTTCCTCTGTTTGACTTTACTAACTGATTAATGGATAAAGACACAGCCATGTTTTAAATGATACTTTTAGTAGATGATGGCAAACATTAGCATTAGCTTGCAAAGTGCTTTTGTTGCAAATGATAGTTGAAACTTCATAAAATGACTTTTATATGTCCAATACTGACATTTAAAGCCTTGTTAGACTAGTCAACTACATAGATTTGATTGTTGAGGTGGGTTAAAGTTCACTAAGGACACTTTTATGTGCTGGACAGCATCTTTTGATGGAATTGAAGAGGATGTACCTACTTTTCAAAAGGTCTATCGTGCAAAAGCAATGAAAGCCCCAATTTCTATAATATGTTTATGAACTGCTGAAAAAGGTCTTGAATTTTACTCACTGTTAGAGTATACAAGCCTTTTCCTGGAATTTGAGTATTTCCTACAGTTTTGTGGTTTTGTTAGTATGAACGAGATGCCCCAACTGTTTTGTTTTTATTTGGCTATATCTGGAAATATCTTTAAATGATAGTTGCCTTTGGCCTTCAAATTCCTCGAACTTCCCCTGTATAACCATATATCTTCAGCACGTTTGTCCTCTTGCTCCTATCATCTCCATCTCCAGCAGTGAATCACAGTCATATGAGGTGTGTTTAAGCTCCTGCAGCAGCAGCAGTAGCACCTCTATCTGCCTGGATGTAAATGCCCTGTAAAGCGGACCTTCAGTTTAATCACTCCTCGCAAAAAGCAGATTTATGAAAATGACACTGAGCGAACAGGGAAAGATTTAAACATGCACACACCCACGCGAACACACACTTCGGATTAGAAGGTCGGCCTCACTTGTAAACAGAACTTTAAATAAGGTTTGGCAGTTTTCATGCGAGAATGGCTCCATGTGGGATCGTGAGCTTAACCAGTAGCCTCCCTTTTCATCGCTCCTTCTGCCACCTTTCATCCAAACAAAGTCAAATGAATTCTCCCGCCTGCTGTTAATTTTGAATTTAGGGTGATATTTTATACCACCTACTTGCAACCTTTGAGAAAAAGAGAACACATGATCCCTTCTGATTTGCATTATTCATCTGGCGTATGAGGTTTTTAACCTGTTCAAATGTAGCCATGCACATTTTAATATCTCCCTGGCCTCTGCTTCTGCTTCTGCTCATCATGCCATTAATGTAACGTTTGTAATTCTGAGCTCCATACACATGACACAGCACTCTGCAGGGACCAGCTATCACAGAATCTTTCCGAGACTGGCCTTGTGGATCACACACGTATTTTGCATCTGAAAGTCAATACAATTTTTTTTTCCCCTTTTGCAGCTGAATTTTTTCATTTTAGCTTTTCCAAGGAAGAAAAAATATGCAGCAGAGGGAAGAGTGCTGATCCAGAGGGAGCATACAAATGAGACACAACTGAGTCTAATAGTAAAAAGCAAACTGTCAGCGGCTAATGCTCCAACTGGGCAGACATTTTGTTTTCCTTTTATTCCTCCGAGTGTGAAATTCACTACAATTGACTTGTTTTTTTTTTATTATTGTCTGTGGACAGGGACACATGTAAACAATATGGTGACATTAGTGGGGAGAATTTGTTATGCAGGTCACCACGTTGTTTACTTTCCTTTTAATTAGGAGATTACACACTCCAAATATTCTCAACACTGAGAGTTTATGAACTGCAATACATTAATTAGTGTCTGCCAGAGAACCAGTCATGTCTTGTAGAAAAGAAAATTAGTTATTGGACTAGTCAAATGGATTCCCTCATCGTATTGTTTTATTGGCAAACAAATATAGTTGAATTTGCAAACTTTCTTTAAATGTGCATGCTGTTTGAGTCAAATTATCTTTGTTTTGACAGTAATAACACCATAAATTGATCTGCTTAACCTGGAACTATGCTCACTTTTGCTTAAGTGACTCAAAATAATCCATCCAGCCGTCCATTATTTATACAGTAGATTCCTTTTGGGGTCACTCGTGGCTGGATCCAACTGACATTGATCAGATTGCAGAGCCACATAGAGACAGACAGCCATTCACGCTCACCAACACCAAAGGACAATTATAGCCCTTTTCCACTAGCCCTACTCAACTCTACTCGCCTTGTGCTGCTTTTCCATTAGCCCCATCCGTCTGCTCAACGGCGTGCAGTGTCGCTGTAAACAGAGAGCGGCTCTGCGGTGACGTCATTTTGAGCGCGACACAACAATCTGTGGCTTTTTGTCACAAACCGAGTTAAAAAGGAAAGTGTAAGAAGGCTGCAGGTAGCAAGAAGAAATACCCCTTGAGAGGCACAGGAGAGTTTTAGAAGCTTTACAACAGAATGAAGCTGAGGACGAGAGCAATCGAGCTGCAAAGAAAAGACATATGAGGGTAAGTTAATGGTTGCTACCGCTAGCATGCTAGGTTGTCGTGCTCATGACTCAACAATGACGACATTGTCTAACCAATCAGTAGCCGGCAGTCGGTGACTTCATCTTTTAGTATCGACTCAGCTCACTTCGAACCAGAGCGGAGTAGGTACTAAAACTAGCTTGTTTTAGGAGGTACCGGGCTAGTGGAAACACGCTGCGAATCGAGTAGAGCCGGGTAGAGTAGGGCCAAGGCGTGCTAGTGGAAAAGGGCCATTAAAGTCACTATTTGACCGAAAGAGCATGTTTTTTTGGTTTGTTGGACAAAGCCATAGTGCCTGGAGAGAGCCCAAACATGCACAAGGACGTTCTTGCTGTGAGGCACATGCGCTACCTGCTGCACCGCCATGCTACATGACGTAAATGAACTGAATTAAGAATATTTTTAAAGGTTGTAACCCTCTATTATAGCTTTTTGTCATGCAATGCGGAGACTTGCTAGCATTATTTCTGTGTTAAAACCAATCATCAGAGTTTGGAAACATAATTTTGGTTGATTATCTCTCCCCTTCAAAAACACTGAATAATTGTATTTTATAATGTTGGGAAGCCTAATTAGTCACTTTGCGATTACAGCTTTGGGGAATTAAATGGTAGGACTGGGGTCACTAGTTTTCAAATGTTGGTAAGATCTAGCACAGGTTATTCCATTAGTCTGCTGTTTGAGGACTTTTGCTTAAAGTTCTCTAATTGTATATCACATGATGAGGCATCAGCAACATGGACCTCTTAGAGATGACAGCAGGTGAAAACATGTTTTTTTCCAATATCCTCACAGAACAGAGAGCAAGCCATCATTCAGCTCTTGTTAAACCTTTTTTTCTTTTTAATTGCAAACCAAGATCATAAATCAAAACTAACTGAGCAGCAGTATGATAGAGTAGATCATTGTGCTGTACTCTTTATTGTATGAATTATTGGTATAAGATCACATCACCTGCTATCTGTTTGGTGTCAGTAGCATATCATTACTGGAGGGCACAAGCCTTCTATCTCATTTTTTTTTATATAACACGTTTTCTGTTGATGAGAGGGTCTTATAAAATTTTAACACAATTTTAGAACAAAAAATAATTTGTAATCAGGACACCGTCATGTTTATTCAAATAGTATTGGAGCATTTTTTTCTTTGGTAGATGAGAGACTGGTGCCCAACAGCCATAAATGCATTGCATTTTGCAGGTACATTGTGTTGTTTCTTCTTTGACCTTATGGCATCATCAGCTAGTTGAATTAGACCTGACTTTTATTGGATATTAGTTTACCGTAAACTCTGAAGTTATTTAGCCATTGGTTATATATTTAAAGAATGAAGAAAACTTTTGTACAGTACAACAAAACATTTTTTAAGTAAAAGCTTTATACTACCTGGAAACAAACATTCATGTTCTGAAACATTAAGTAGGTACTACATATATTTATGTCATTTAAGCTAATTATACTTTCTATACAGGTCTGGTCTGTAGCTCTATATTTTATTTGAAGGAAACTCGTGGACCAGGATAGAATTGATCTAGACCATGCTGTAAAAATGTTATGCAAACCTTTTCTTGAAGTGAATCATTTCACTCAGATTGCAGCAACCATCATGCTTAACTGCATCAACACTCACACTCAATAACTTCACTGTTTATGTGTTTAACACTGCTAATGGCGCCTTAGTTTCTGCCTTGCGGATTGAATAGTAGCTCTGATAGATTTCCTCTCCTCCAGTCTACATCGAACACTCTGCGTGCTTTTTCTCCACTGAATCAGAAGCTTAGAGATCACAAGAATCCCAAAAATCAAACTTTTTGCATAATTTCATATTAATAAGGCTCTGCAAACTACACACAGATCAGCCAAATGCCTGTGATCTTTCATTTTAGCCAATAAATTCTGATCCAAATGATTTAAGTTTTTTCTCAGAAATCTTTTGGACCTTAGTCGCCTGCTCTATTTCTTCATTTTTTGGATAATTATTGAGCTCCACTGATGACTTGACGGAGAGTTGTTCTGTCTGATTTATTTTGCAGTGCAATGCTAATTAATGATTGTGTCAATAATGCCCTCGAGAGGATCCTTGTACCGTAATTAAATGGTTCAATTGAGAAGTCCAGCCAGAACTTGAACCATTATATCTGCCAAAGTGTTGCTTAACATCATTGCTGCAGTGTTCATACTGTTGATAAAACCCATTGAATCCATTAACAATGGCACATTTTACCGTTAATCAGATGAGTTTGACCTTCCAGACTTCTCATTTTAAAGCTACCAAATATGAAAAAAATTTCAGGGGTCATTAAATGTTCCACTTTTACATGTTGAAGGCCACATGGAATTATCTCTTCTATCTGTGTGTGGGTATAGAGTATGTTTGGGGTTAATTCAAGTCTACTTTAAAAATGTTAAATGCAGTCTCTAAATGTTCCAGCAAAATGTCAGCAGCGGCTTCATTTGAATTTTCTTCTCTTTTTCTAGTTACTTTTTGAGCTGCACAGTCATAGGAAGCCGCATGTGAATCATCGAAAGGATTGTGTAGCTTTCTCCTGTAAACATTTGTTCTGATTTAAAAACATGACATGAAGAGTGTGGGGAAGGCAGGAGGCAGAATCTGAGGATCAAGGAGAGGATTCATCCTTTCTTTGGCAGAGGTCACTGAGGTAGTTAAATAGTTCCTCAGTGGCAAAACGCCAGGGCTGGATGAGATTCGCCCTGAGATGCTGAAGACTCGAGGCATGGTTGGGCTGTCTTGCCTGAAATGCCTCTTCAATGTCATGTAGGGGCCGGGGACAGTGCCAGGGGAGTGGCAGACTGGAGTGGTGGTCCCCATTTTAAAAGGTGGACCAGAATGTTTGTGCCAATTACAGCGGAATCACAGTTATATGCCCCCCTGGGAAGGCTAAGTCCAGGGTGTCTGTCTTGTGCCATGATTAACATTCCCTGAAAATTTGCTCAAAGTTCATCAAGAACTTAGAAATTAATAATAATTATTATTAATAATAATCTCACACACAGACAGACATGCCAACAGCAAAAACATAATCATAACAACATGGTCATATACAGGGATGCCGAAAAGGGCAGAATAAGGCCCAAAATCCCTGGCAGCACCCCTGATCATACAGAATCAGGTGGGCACTCAATGATGACTATTGAGATGCAACATTGGTGGTTGCCAGCAAGCAGTTAGTCAAAAGCCATACATACTATTAAAATCCCTAAATAATAAATATATATTTAAGTGTATGTCCATGCCTATCTACATGCTCTCAAACATACAAACATGAGAAAAACTCCTCTCCTTCCACTTTAGCTTGGTGTAGCTTCCAGGACATGTGTACTTGAACAGCCAATATAAAATAAATCCCTAATGATGCCATTAAGGAATATGTTACCTCTCCTAGGAGAAACACCAAGATTAAAGTACTTATAGGCCCATGGCCCGTGGTTATGTCACAGTAAACATGAGATCACAGTGCTGGAAAGCCAGAGGCCACACTGATTTCTTGAGGGGGACGTGGTCAAACGTAGCTTAAAAGGATTTACGGGAGAATAAAAGAGCCTGTTCTAAGCAGTGTTCAAACAGAGGGGTTTAGAGGCTTGTCAAAGTCTAAAATCTGAATAGACTTTTTTTTCCATAGTAGTCCTTGTAATATAAGTTCTTCACATTGTGTAAAGCAAATCTTCCAAGTGATCATAGTCTTCAAAGTATGTGATATTGTAATGCAGCCGGAACCATGATTGGAAACTCTACAACCAAAGCACTGGAAGCTTAAATGAAGCAATCACACAGGGAACTGAACCAAACAGCAATAACCCAGCAGGAGTGCTGCTCCCACTCTCAGGTTGTGTTTGTAGAGGAAGCTTTGTCATTGCACTGCTGAGATCCCCACAAAAAAGGGCCTTCAAAGGGTCTGATTTACAATGATGTGGCACAAAATAACAACAATGAGGATGAAAACTGGATTAGGAACCCTATTAATCTGAGGTAGCTTTGGGGAAAAAAAAGCGTGGGCTCACTGCTCAATTGCAAATCACTGTATAGTCGCACAATCAGTCAAACACATAGAAGCGCACAGGCTCCAGTACCGTACACTGGGGAGGTGGGGGAAAATGAGATCAGATTCAGAGAGAGATCACTGATTGAGGGCAGTGAATCGATGGCTGGCTGGAGGCTCCGTGAAACCCGTGAGTGATGGTGCTGCATTTAATCGCCTTTTGTGTTTGTCTCAATTATGCTACATAATGGCTTCTAACACCTGGGCTAACACTGTGCTCAGGAAATGGCGTGTGCACTAGAGAAGGGATCCAAAGTAAAGACAGGGGTGTTAATAGTCGGCTGATAGGGTGCTGGCTACCTGCTGGTCATAGTGACAGATTGTCAAGTCTCCATGTACGGATCTGGACACGCTCAATTGGCTGTCTCAGGCACATGCACAGGTTTAATCTGAGGTGTGCATAGACTTTATGGATTTTTCACTGTTTTATTTTTTCTCTCATCTGGCTCTGTGTGTGATAGATGTCGGAGGACCCGCAGACCCCATCGCCCCTTCTATCATCATCCCCCCCAAGAACACAAGCGTAACAATGGGCAGGAACGAGGCCATCATGGAGTGTGTTGCAAATGCAAGGTAATATTTCACACACCAGTGCTGGGAAATGTTATGTTTGGCAAGATATATCAGTAGTTTTAGCTATGACTTTAAAATTATATTTTAAATGAGTTTACTTTTTATGAAAACATTTGCCTTCATTTGACCACAGGTGAGTACACTGTTAAATGGCTTGATTAATAGAGAATAGTTGTCAGGTCAAACACTCTGTGAAAATACTGTCTACAGTAAGAAGCAATAGCAGATTCAGTAATATACTTATAGACTCAGAGTTATTATGTTTGAATTGTACTTTTATTGTGGAATAATTTTATTAATTTTGATGCCACTTCACAAAAACTCTCAGATATTCAGTAAATGAATAAAAAGTTTTTGGAGTTCGAAGTCATGCTAACATACCCTTACCAGCCACTTTGTTAGGTACACCCCTTCAACTGCTCATTAATGCAAACAGCTAAATAGACAATTGCGTGATAGCAACTCGATGCATTCAGGCATGCAGACAATGTCTCAAACTGATACCAGATGGGCTGGTCTCTTTGATTCTATCGGATTTGCAAACATAGCAATCTCTAGGATTTACAGACCTGACCTGGCCTGAAAATATCCAGTTAGTGGCAGTTTTCTGGTCAAAATGTCTATGTGATGTCACAGATCAGAAGAGAATAGCTGGAGTTGCTTTATAGAAAGACGACAACAACTTGAATGCCCACTTGTTGCAACCAAGGTATGCAAAAAAAATTTCTGAATTTCATGAAAATGTTCAGATGATAGGGTCATAATATGGCTTAACCAACATGAAAACATGCAGTTTCATGGTGTGGGGGGTATTTTGTCATTACACATTGAATCCTTTAATATCAATTGAGCATTGTACCCCATAGCCTCCCTGGATGTTGTTGCTGACCATGTCCATCCCTTTATGACGACAGTGACTTTCTGATGGGCTCCTCCAACAGGAATATACACCATGTCACAAGTTCAAATCATATTAAAGTTGTTTCTTGATCATGACAATGAGTTTGCCGTACTCCAGTGGCCTCTAGTGTCACCAGATATCAACCTGATGGATCACATTCAGGCTGTGATGAACTGAGAGTTTGCATCATCGATATGCAGCTGAAAAATCTGCCATAACAGTGAGATGCTATCATGTAATTATGGACTGAAATCTTTGAGGCATATTTTCAGCACCTTGTTGAATATATTACACAAAGGGTTAATGCAGTGCTGAAGGTAAAGAGGGGTCCAACCTGCTATGTGTACCTAATAAAGTAGCTTTATAGTGTATTTGTGTAAATTAGACAGTGATCTCCCTCATTGGGGTTAATTATGACTAGTTTCTGTACATTTTTGCATCACCACTTATTAAAATACTAGGGAACTGATTATTTCCATCACGTTGAGGAAGATGATGTTTTTGTACAAATTTGATATTAGTGTTCAGGAGTCTGTCTGCAGATTCTGATAATTAAATACGAGCATGAACCACTATCTGTTGTGAAGGATGTATATTTGATTGCAGAGTTGAAGGTATTTGTCGACAGATTTTTATTTTAATCACATCATACTTTAACATTTTGGTAATGCAGAACCGATTTTTATCAATGAGCATAAATATAGAGATTAAATTATTTGCAATTCATAAAAATACATTCAGCCCCGAGGCAGCCACACATGAATACAGAGAATGCAGACACAAATGCACACACGTCATCAAAACATGCCAACCATCTTTCACCTTGCCATCTGGTATTTGTTCATTTAGATCAATTTTGAAGTCCATTGTTTGAACATGATAGAAAAGTATTTGGTTTGTCTTTCATTTTTGCACCTGGGCTTCATTCTTCCTTTGATTCAAGGCTTCACTCTGTTCTCCCTATCTTGCGCCATCCGGCTCCTGAATTCTGACTATTATCTCCAATTCAAAGACTTAATCAGGATGACAGATGTATCACATTGCTCTCAGAATGCTCTGTAACCTTGAAACAGAATCTGAATCAGTATTAAAAACCAGACTCACATTCTATTGCTCTTTTTTTTATCCTTTTCATCTTTTTTTCTCCTTCAGACCCCTCGTCAAAATGAATATTACTTGGAGGAAAGACGGAGTTGTGGTCAATACAGGGATCCGAGATTTTGGCCGTCGGTTGGTGATCAGTCTGCCTGCAGTCAGCGATAGCGGGTTCTACGAGTGTGAGGCATCGCTCCGCAGCAGCAGCGTCCCCTCGGTGACTGCTGGGGCTTTTCTGCATGTTCTTGGTAAATAACCCGCAGTTTGTTTTTCAAACCCAACAGAGCAGCTGTGCCTAAATCATCCAAATATTGCATCAGCTTGCTAACTCCCATGTTCAGAGAGCATTTTGTTGCCATTTTAGGCTACAGTAATTGAACTGATGTCATTTTCTGTGCTCATTTACTGGATATAAGCCATACAAAAAGCAAAATTCAAAAGGTTTCTGTGTTTTGAAAAAAATATGTTTCATGATTTTGTCTTGTTTCTCCAACACAGAGTATCCTCTGTTCGTCAAAGAGCCACCGGGTCACATCAGCGCAGAGATGGAGAAGGTTGTGGATATTCCCTGCCAGGCACGAGGTTAGCCGCGTTTCATTTCTCCTGGTTTATGTGTGGAAAAAAACAGGAATAAAAGACAACTGATTAACACTCCATCATGTCTGAACACTAAAGGCCCCACGTCCTGGTATGTTTGAGTACTTACAGCATGTCTTGGTTGCCTATTAAGCAGGGGTTGCATTTAAGTTTAGTGGAAAAAATGGCACATTTTGTCTGCAGCCCTTTTTCCCACCCCTTTGGAAACGCTTTGGTCTGAAAGGGTGGGGAGGATATGATCATGAGCTCTACCCTGATTGGAAGGCCAAATGATGCTTACTGTAATGTGTAGGCGTTACAAGCTGTGGAGCTGACTTTCAAGGCAGTCATTGCATCTAGCTGTAATAAGCAGAAAACACACATTTCAATGGAGGCTGTATGGCTATTACATAATAAACCCCAGGATGTTGCAAATGAGGTGTTGTAAGGGATATTGTATATGAAAACCCATTGTAGAGTTTAGTTTAAGGTGTCATATCCCTCTGTTTCCAGTTTCTGTTGAGGATTTCTTCCAACTAGTGTGAGACATCGGGACCATGTGCCTCTGTGCTTGTCAATCCTCTTGTTCGGGGATGTTGCCTCACAGCAAGAAGGCTGTGCTAGGGTCTTTGGGACCATTCTGTAAATTGTTTGTATGTTCTCCCCCTACTTACATGAGTTTTCTCTAGGTTCTCTAGTTTCCTCCCACAGACCAGAAGCTTGTTTAAGCCCCAGTCACACATTCCCATTTCTCATGACGATTGTGAACGATTGTCATAATCCTGATAAAACGTGCTTTGTTCGTGGTGCATGCGCTACTTGGTCTGGATCACCGTTGTATAGTCGTGGATGAACGGCGGGGAACAGGGAAGGGTCCCAACAGTTTTGAACTGTTCAAAACTGTCGTGGAGAATTGCCACTCTCAGTACTGCGGGGTGGAAGCCTAACGCAGTCCTAAGGTGAATGGTATTAGTGTGGCATGTACGGAGCTCAGTCGCGCTGATCGAGGCTCAATCCTGAAAACTTTATAAGGACGTCTGATAAGGACATATCCGTTTGTGCCCCGACTGTGTCCCGTTCAAGACGGCGCAAGCGACGGGGCTCAGCCGGGGCTTGCGTGACGTGAACTGAGCTCGAGCGGGGCTGACGTCGTGTCAGCGGGATGAAAATTCATTGAATCCTCATCATATCGCTGTATTAACCTAGCTGGAGCGGGACGAATGCCCCCGTAGCACTGTAGAAGCACTGTAGAAGCACTACTGACGGTGTATTTATGGGGTGTGTCCAGGGGGGAGACAGCCATTTCATCCCATAGCGATCACACCAGCCTTCAATCGTGTACAGTCGTGCACAATCGCTATGAGAAATGGGAATGTGTGACTTAGGTATTATTAGGTACATTGCTGTATCTACATTGCTCTGAGGTGTGAGTGAGTGCGAATAGTTGTCCGTCTATACACTTTGTCAGTTCTTAGATAAGCTGGCAGCCAGTCAAGGATGTACCCCAGCCTCTTCCTGAGTTCAATTCATGTTCACTTCAAACTTTATTATACCAGGAGAACCTCACTGAGATTCAGAATCCCATTTATAAGAGTGTCCTGACCAATACGGGCAGCAGATCAAGTTACAGAAGTGAAACAATAACATTCAGAGAGCTGCAGAAGTAACCCGTTAATTCAATGTGATATATCCAAACACTATCAGTCAGGGCACCTAAAACCTAAAACATCCTCCTCCCATGCCTAATTCAGCTTTTAAAAAGGTTTAAAGAGACCAGCTCCCCAAGACACAATTATTCCTGTAGCAGATTACAGTCTGCAGTAGGGTTTCTGAAGCTTCTTTAACCCAAATACAGATAACAAAAATAGTTTTGTGAATGAGTCACAGAGTGAAGGCTTCCAGCGTTTCTCATATGAATACAATGACTCTTGCAGAAAGTAGATTAAGAACAGCAGTGGGGTCTGAAACTTCTCCAATTAAAGGAGCCATTTTCCCCACCACACCCACTAAAAGTCTGTCTGAGGCCACAAAACACATTTGAACCTTAAAATGAAGACAGCAGCACCTGTTGACTCCCCATCATTATAGTGACATCAGATCAATACGCAAACTGCCTTATCACTCAGCATGACTGCTCTATAATGGATTGCGTTATTTTGTTGCTTGAACTAGGCATTTATGTTTTACCAATTACAATTGCAATAATTAATTTGGAGCTGAATGATAACAGTGGTGTGTTTGTATTGATTATCGGGCTGGTCAGCAAAAATAACAGACAATAATATTAGCCTCTGTTATCCCTGTTATTACTTTCATCGTTGTTACTCGGGTTTTTCCCCAGGATCAGGTTTTACTGGCAGTGGGAAATCATAAATATTTATTTGACATCATCAGGTGAGATGGGGGTCAGAGGGTCTTCCTCTGACATTTTCAAAATTAAATAATTCCTTTCCTGCCATTTTTCTTCTGATCACTTTTTATGCACAGTTTTATTATAATCAAGAGGAAGTTTTGTGATCTTTGAGGTGCTTTTTGAAATCTCATTGGTGTTCTTGAAGCTTATCACACTTAAATAATTAATCCGTTTTAAGTTTCATTACATACTTGATGTCTTATAAAATATGTGTCATATAAACAACTTACAGAATGACTGACATGCCTGAGTTTGTAGTTACTGAATGAGAGAGAAATTGACAGGAAGAGAGACAGCCGCCACATTTCACACAGCAGACATGGTAATAAAAAAAACACCCACCTGGTATATTTGTGTAAAACTCCCACCGCTTCAAAAGCAAGGTCACAGTTGCGTTGAATTTATCTCTGCCCGTTTCTCTCATCTTTTACGAAGCTTCATCGCCGACACGCCTCTGTTTTAAAAGTTTAAATTCCTCACAGCAGCAGCTGATGTTTCAAAAGTAAGATAATTCACCGAAACATCTGCGTAAAAAAGTTTAAACAACATCACAGGAGAGCTCCCAGCTAAAGATACGGCAGTGTCCTGCTCTCCCTCCAAGCTGCAGCAGGTCACACCGAGGTCATGGGAGGAGCACAAAATCAATTAATGAAAGTTAATTGCAAGACAAGGAACATGTTTTTTTTGCTTTTCTGTTCAGAGAGCCACTAGTGAAGGGCAAAAGAGCCACATGCGGCTATGGAGCCATGAGTTTCCAAACCCTAGTACAGCCTTATAAATCAAGACATGCCATTACTTTTGTCAACAGATGTTCAAATATCAGCTGGAAAAGGCTCCAGCCTCCCTGTGACCTCAATTTTGTGCCTTGGAAAACAGCAATGTCACTCTTTCAAGAGAGGCAGTCAGCGCAAACTTCAGCTGGGAGGTCAGGGTTTTTATCATGGTAAATTAGAACCAAATTCAGCCAAAGTGTGGATGAATTTCATAAGATATTTCCATGAATGGCCAACTTATCTGTGTCTGAGTGATCCCAAGCAATGGTAGTCTGCAACTTGCTGAAACATTGGCCATGCTTGGTGATATCACGCTCAGAGGGTAAACTTAAGAAATGTATATTTTTTTTCCATACAGACATTGAGATGCGATAGGATGTTTTCATTCTCATTGTTTTTCTGTAATCCATGAAATGAACTCAACTGTCAGGATATTGAGATTTACTTGACATACAGCCTGATATGTAATAGTATGGCAGGATGACATCTGACCTTCTCACTTTATGTCAAAAGAACATGACAGCTGTGAAATTATGGTCAGTTGGAGTTGTGATGTTATTTGAAGCTTCAGGAGGATGCAGGGCAGATTGACAAGCAACAGAGAATGTATTGATTGTGATTGTTTACCTTCCATCTATTAAATAAATGGATAAAAGAGATAAATGTAAAATATCTATGAATAGTCGTTTTTTGGGTGGAAAACTTATTGTTGGGAATTATTGACAGTACATCTAAGAATTAATATTTTTTCTGTGAACACTGAGGCTAATCATCATCATGTATTTTTGGACACATGACCAACATTCTCCTGCAATGTGACTGCTGCACATGAGCACATCACAATCACGGTGCGATACAGCGCTGATTTTATTCACGATAAGAGTTGTTTTCTTACACAAAACATTTCAAAAATTAATCTATCAGGTCCCTCCTACCACCCCTGCAAATAATAGATCAAGACAGGAGTGCCCAGACTATGACAAACCGTGGCCCATGGGTCATGATCAGTTGCTCCGCAGCAATTTTAAAAAGGTTAATTTGCCTGACCGATGAAGAAAGAAGAACAATGGTGTTAGCAAATAGCATCAGTTCCGCTCATTTACTCCACCTTCACCATCTTTATGTCCAATGTACAGAACATATTGTGCTTAAAGGGCTATAACTTTAAAGCACCAACATTCATACACATTTACCAGCTTCACCTGCAGCTTTCTCTTGTTTTCAGTGTGAATTCAAACACAAGAGTCGATGTCCTTCCTCTTTCTTGTACAGAGTACTTTTTTCTTTCTTATTCTGACAAGGAACAGGCAGGGGTATCCAGGATCACCAACAGCCTGTGTTGGGCATGTTACTTTTAAAAGTAATTAGTTATAGTTACTAGTTACTTTCCCAAAAAAGTAATTGAACTACTAATGGATTACTCCTTTATAAATGTAATTAGTTATCAAGGAAAGTAACTGATGCGTTACTTTTTTGAAAAAGCTTTAACTGTGTGTTTTCATCTCTCTCTTCCTCTGTGTTTTTACCTGCTTGCTGCAGCAGCGCCGACATCATCAGAGGAGTTCCTGTGTTTTTCCTCAATAGCTTTGAGATTTACTTACAACAGACAAACATTTTGCTTTAGGACATAATGTACACTTCACATGTGTGTTCTTGCCTTCTACTTCTTGTATCTCCATCCTGAAAACTCCAGTTTTAACTCCATGGCCGCTGTTGCTGCAGCTAGCCGTGTTGCCAGGTTTTGCGATTGAGATAAGCATTTTTGAAGAGGGAAACCTACATGAAACATGTTTTAATTTTTATCCACGTTACATTTTAATTTCAAAGTCATATTTCTTCTTTTTTGTCTCTTAATTTACTTATTAAACATCTGTTTGTTTAGAGGTGGAACACCCTTTTCTTCATACAGAAGTGAAATAAGGGGCTGCTGTTATTTATAACTCTCTTATTGCTAAACAGTCTGTCTAACTTTGATATTTGTAACCAAACAGACATGTCAGGCTTTTATCTAAGTTTTATCTCAATCATCTACAGCTTTACTATGGTGCAAACAGTCGTAGCTACATTAGAAAGAAAATTAATTCTGGCTAGAAGGATTTATTTTAGGTGGAAACACCTTATACCATAATTTTAAATTTGGTTAAAGTGGGATTAAATATTTTTTATAACCTATGAATTTGGTTTATACTGATGGTAGATTATGCACCAGATCCCTCCTGGGTTTAGGGGCACAACAAGTCCAAATGAGAAACTGCACTATTAGTACAAACCCAAAAAAGTGCAGCCCACAACTCCCAATATTCACATGCAGGTTAGAAAAAGAAGAAGCCGAAAGTCGCTTATGATAAGTGAACCTGGCAACTCTGGCCTTGCATTCTCTTGTCTGTCTTTTAGCGGTGCAGCTCCTGACTGTGTTTGGCTGAGTGAGGTAGGCCGGATAGTAGCTGCCTGACATCGGTGCAAAGTAACACGCCACATTTCACTGTCAGTAACGGTAACGGCGTGAAAAAGTAATTAATTAGATTACCCGTTACTGGGAAAACATAGCAGCGTTAGTAACGCCGTAACTCCCAATACTGCCAACAGCAGGGATGGGCAAGAGGGCAACACTGAAATTATCCTGCCTGCCAGAGAGCCAAACTTTATGATTTGAAGGGTACTCAAGTGGGATGCATGTTTATATAAAACTGTGATAAGTGGGTATCAAAGATTTAATAATTTAAAACTTAAATGCAATCAGCAACATTGAAACTGCTTAAGGTATTTTCTTATGCAAATAATTGAGCAGAAACTAATTATCCAGGTACATTTTGCTGTCGTCCTCATTTCTGTGTTGAAATGTGCAAAAAGAGTGTTTAATAGAAACAATCGCAGCCAATCAAAGCTCAATTTCTTGGAAATGTCCCTTTTTTTCCTTGGCAAAGACAGTTGCTTTTGCAAATATTTGTTAGTTGCTATTTTTGTTTGTGGACAGGCTGACTCATGCACTAATTAACAGATCTGGATCGCTTTGACCAGGTAGGACAAGACAGAAGTTATTTGATTTTGGTGGTGATCTGAAGTGGGATGCTGATCCTAAATTTGTTTTAAAAGGTTTTTACATTATGAGACAGGGTAGTTTCCAACATTCTTGCTAATAATACAGTTAGTTCTCTTTGGATGATATTGTCTGGGAATGTTGGTCTTGGCACAAGAAAAAAGTGATACGATTTTGATGGTGATCTGAGTCTACTGATCCAGTATTATTTTTAAAAGGTCCATTAATATTGTGAAATAGGGCAGTTTTCCACATTCCAACTAGTAACTCAAAACCGTTTTAACAGATGTGGATGACATTTTCAAGGAAGAAGTTAAATGATTTATGCTTATTGGATTCCAGATGTGTGGTCAGATTTTTTAAGGATCTGCTAACAGTGCAAGATAAAGCAGTTATCCACATTTTTTACAATGACTCACTCAGCAATGTTGGACTTTCTTGGTGAAGGTTTGTACTCTCTGAGCATTTGCAGTTAATGTTGTCAGAGCAGATTTTGTCAGACTTTCTTCATAAACACATACTTTTTGATATTATAGACACACTGATGGTTCAAGAAAGTAAGGCTGCATGTCACCCTGGGCTGCCAGTTACCCACCTCTGACCTTGAGCTTCCTGATATCTGATAGACCGACCAAAATCCTGGTGTTATTTGTTAAAAGTGAGGTGTAACAAAGTGGCCTTGTCAAGCTTGTTTTCTTCAGTATGTAGCCCTTAGAGAAAAAAGTGTGGACACCCCTGGATTAAGCCACTA
Organism: Scarus forsteni; assembly: GCA_036419115.1. Taxonomy (NCBI): domain Eukaryota; kingdom Metazoa; phylum Chordata; class Actinopteri; order Labriformes; family Labridae; genus Scarus; species Scarus forsteni. The sequence goes on from JAZDUH010000342.1 coordinate 18,705,474, forward strand.
TTTCATTTGAAAATAACACATCCAAGGAGTTAATTAACCAACTAACCAGCCAATAACTAGAAGGTATTTGTACTACTTAGGACATGATGAGTCAAGCATTTACGCAGCTTTACCAATAAAGCGCTTTAGCTGTGTTAATAAATGGTAAATGAACTGATAATGCTTGAGGTGATTAGTTTAGTATTTGCTAATGTGTCATCGTGTGTCGTTCTTATGAAGTGTTACCAGGCCTCTGTGACAAGGGGAAATATTAATCCTCTTGTACCCTTGCAGGCACACCGCAGCCAGACATTGTGTGGTACAAAGACGCTGTGCCCATCAGCCCAGTGAAGATCCCCAGGTACAGGGTCCTGGTAGGAGGCAGTCTACAGATCAACGGTCTCCTGCCGGATGACACAGGGATGTTTCAGTGCTTTGCTCGGAATCTCGCAGGGGAGATCCAGACAAACACCTACCTCGCTGTAACCAGTACGTCCCCTAGGAAAAATATTCAAAGCTATTTGCACGTCTGACGCTTAATTCAGCTCATCTTTCCCTCTCTGCTCCCTCTTCGCTTTTATATTCTTAAATCCGCTTCACTGTTCTCGTTCCCTAATCCTCTTTTCTGCCTCTCTCTGTCTTGCCTCCTACACCCATCTATCTTTATATCTCCACGCATTGACAGATTTGTCACCTTGGATGCTCGGGCAATTATCGGCTATTTTTGAATCAGAGAATGTGCAGGAGAGGCAGAGAGTGAGAGAGACGGGGGCGCCCTGTCAGATTCTCCGAGCTGTCCCCGAGAATGAGACCTGACAGCCGCCCCTTTTGTCAAGTCTATTAAGCTCTCAGCTGCCGTCTGCTTTATTAGGGAGAAAGCTGTTTATGTCCCTCATTATCACCTCCGTCTCACCTCATTTTCTTTGTATGTGTGTGTTTGTTTCCACGCGTGTGTGTATAAATGAACCTTTCCCTCCTCATAGGTATCGCTCCAAACATCACTGCAGGCCCATCTGACAGCGCAGTGATTGACGGCATGTCAGTCATCCTGCATTGTGAGACCTCAGGAGCCCCAAGGCCAGCCATCACCTGGCAGAAAGGTGCGTGGGCAAACAGCACGGGGGTTCATTATGCAGAGTTGTCAAAGACAGAAAACCAAGAGTTATGGATATGATTTAGAATATTTTCATTTCCTCCCAATAAGATCTTCATTCTTTCTTTCTCTGCACTGACGCTCCTCCTTTTTTTTATTTTTCAAGCTAAAAAGACATGAGAAGAGTGTATAAGTCAAGTTTTCATTACCAGCTGCCTGTCAGTGAAAGTTCAGTGATGGGTCAGGAAGATGGGCAAAGTTGTTTCTGTGGTCATGTATTTCTTATCAATTGGATTATATTATGTAGGCAATGCATGAACATGAGGCCCAGAGACTGCAACATTTGAAGACATTTGAGTCTGAAACTGAACCACTTTCCCAGCACTAGTGCAAAAGTAAAAGAAAAACCCTTCTTCAAATAGAGCACTCACAAAAAATAGGACGATTAAGAAATGCCATTACCTTGACTTTGAAATATGACCTATAAAATAAAATAAGACCCTTGTATCAGAATGGACATCCATGCTTTTTTTAAGAAACACCCACCAAGTATTTTTGAAACACCTTGACCTTTCCTGCTGACCTATGAGCAATAAATCCAATCTGAGTATCACTGAATCAGAGTGGACTAACAAAACGCAAGTTAAATGTAAATCAGCCAAAGCAATTTGGAATGAAAACATATTCATGAATCGTCCAGATGGACAGGTGGATGGATGAGTACGGACTGCCATCCTGACTACACAATGCCTCTACCTTAGGGTGTCACAGGCATAAATCATCTAGGATAACATTGTGCATTAAAATACTGGGAAAAAGTGTTTATGCTCTAAGAAGATGGAAAAGTTAACATGTCCTCCAAAAGTTGACACATTATTTTACAGTGGAGACACATCAAGCAATAACACAAATGCACAAAAAATACAGCAAACTTCATCATTTCTGGTTGAAAACATTAAAGTAAGCACCCACAGCTATAACAGAAACACATCTATGAATACATAAGTTGAAAAAGCTGCTTTGGATTCACCCTTCCTGGTGATTAAATCCTCTTTATATTGGCTTCAAATATTATAATTCAACATGGCTAGGGGCAGTTTCTTTCTTTCTGTGATTGTTTTTCCTTTTCTCAAAATTACCATGACTGAATACCCAACCTTTTGACTCCTGATGCTTGCATAACATTAGTTAGAAATAAGCAATTATAATTGACTGTTTTTTTTTTGATTGATTTCTAAAACAAAAATGCAACAAATTTAGAGTCAAATTCAAATTGATCAGTCCTATGTCTGATTTGTTGATGCCACCACCTTGCACTTTCACGTGTTGCCAAGCTGGGGGGAGCCTATTGCTGCTGGCTAACTTTGATTTTAACAGATTTGACATCAAAAGCATATGAAGCCTGATTTAAAAATGCAGATCCCCATACAATCACAGAGGCTGGTTTTAGAAAGCTGTGCTGATAAAAATCGGAATTGTCCTTTTTGAAATGTGGATCCATCAGACCACAGCACACTTTTCCACTTCACTCCAGTCCATTTTAGAGGAGCTGAAGACGAGAAAAGTGTCGACACTTCTGGATGTTGTTGATATACGGCTTTTGCTTTAGAGTTTAAACTTCATGTTGTTAAATGACAGTTTTATTCTGATGTATTCCTGAGTCCAAGTCATAAAATGCTTTATAGTGTGAAGTTGTTTTTTTAATGCAGTGCAAATTGCAGAGATTTCTCCAGATTCTCCAAATTTTGATATTACAGACTGCAGATGGGGAAATCCATCATCTGAAGTTGTAAATGTATGTTGAGAAATGTTGTTCTTTAGCTGTTGGGCTATTTGCTTCCTCACTTGTTCAAAGAGAGGTGAACTTTGCCCTGTTTTTGGTTGTGAATGACTGAGGCGATATCCTAAAGCTTTATTTAAAGGAGACATATCATGCTTGTTTCTCCTTTTCACTGTGCCAGACTAGGATGCCTGTAAAGCATTTCTGCCCTCAGTACAAGTCATTTAGTTCCTTCATTGCCCCACAAAAGCGTTCTCAAAATCCTCATTTTAGGCCATTATCAAGCCCTCGTTGAAATACTCGGATCTCAGGATGACCTACAGTTACCTCGTAACGTCACAGCCCTTTGTGCTCTGATCGGTCAGTTCTGTCAGAGCTACCGAGAGGGTAGAGCCAGCCTGTCCTTCTTCTTCTACTGTATTTTCCGGCAGGCTCAAAGCAACGACCGCGTATTGAGTCCCCCTACAGGCCAGAGCTGGTAATGATTGAGTGTGAGCTAGGGAGCTATATACTGCTGCTGGTGGATGTGTTCCTCGGTGATGGTTTTGTGGCTAACGGACATCACAGAGGAGGAAGTGTTTTATCAGATTACTCCAATAAAAAGAAAGGTACCTCATGTCGTCACGACAATTTAAATCTCGCGGACATCTTGCAATGACCTATTTTCAGAGGCATCAAATCTCGTTCTAGGATATCAGAAAAAATACAATATCTCATTTTTTGAAAATTAAGGGGGTGTAAGGTCTTGTTTTCAAATTTATTATATTATATGTAAGTATTAAATCATGCATCAGCATGATATGTCTCCTTTAAAAAAAATCCCTGCAGAACAGCACTGTTTATTGTGGTTTATTAGCTTTTAACTTTGTCCAAATTATGCAACTTTTTAAAATTTGAATGCAAACCTGATCAGATATATCTCTCCCACATGCCTGACTGGTGTTACTGTTCAACATGTAGCCATTTAACTGGTGATAGCAGTCGCAATATTGGTGTCAACGTCTCATATTACCATGGCAACCAGAGCAAGGGGCTTGTGAAACAATAACACAAAGTATCGTCTGAATCCTCAGGGGCATTTGAATCATCAGAGCATCATATGTTAAAAGTCCAGTTATTACCATTTTAAAACATCAACACTTTAACAATGTCTGCTGGAGCACAACAGTTAGAATGTGGCATACCTTGACATCGCCCCACAGAGAAGGTGGCACAGACTGTGACATTTCAAGCCTACAATGCTGTTTTTCCTGTTTTCCTGTCCACACCCAAAAATCCTCACTGTTAACAATTGAAAACAACATCCCAAGTTTGTAGAAATAAGGGTTTGTGGTCTCTCTGAGGTAGAATAGACTCTGTTCATTGTCTTTAATAGTGTTTTTCTGGCTTAAATTTCTGCCTTTTGTTGTTTACCCTGACATTTCTCCAATAACCCAACCCTCTCCTTCCCCTTGTTCCCCCTCCTTTTTCCACACATTCTTTATACCACACCATCAATCATCCTCTCCTTCCCCTGCAGGTGAACGTGTCTTGGCCAGTGGCTCGGTCCAGCTGCCCAGGTTCACTCTGCTGGAGTCGGGCAGCTTGCTAATCAGCCCCTCCCACCTCTCGGATGCTGGTACCTACACCTGCATGGCCAGTAACTCCAGGGGCATCGATGAGGCTTCGGCCGACCTGGTAGTCTGGGGTGAGCATAGCAGAAACCCTACCCATCATTCATAATGTTTGTTCTGCCTGTAACCCCCCCTGTGTCTTTATTTACTTCCTTGTCTGGCTGGCACATGTGGAAAATATCCCCAAAAAATCTTCGTATGAGCTGGTACAAGAGGAGGAAAAAATTTGAAAAAAAGACATGTCCTCCTTTCTTTAATCCATGACTTGTTTACTCAAAGATTCTCATTCTGGAGGTCATTGCTGAGATATACAGCCTATGGACCAATGACTCAACCGTGTGCTCGTTTTTGCTGCATAAATTCACTTTATCAGCCCCTGAAAGCTTTGCAAAATACTCCACCCATCAGAAATTCTCTGTGATTCACCCCATCTCAAATAGACTTTGAGTGAAGGATGTGACCGAGTCCAGTAAGTAGAGCTCTGTTCAATCCGCTGTTCAAACATAGTCTCTAAATAACAACCTCCGTCTGTGTTCACAGCACGAACCCGCATCACTAAACCACCACAGGACCAGAGTGTCATCAAAGGAACCAAGGCTGTGATGAGCTGCGGCGTGACCCATGACCCCAGTGTCACTGTCAGGTAATGATGACAGCCGGCTGCACCAGATCTTACACTTCTGAAGAACGTATACAGTGAATGATGATGTCAGATTTTGAAATGAACATGGAGGATAATGATCAGTTTTACAGTACTCATTACAGAATAGAGGATCCTTGTACAGGGCAGTACTATTTACATTACAGCCAACAATCTTCCTGTACAGTATGATCCTTTTATCATCGAATAAGCTGTAGGAAAGTGTTATAGATCCCTTCTGTACAGTAAATGCAATGATATAGTAAAAACGTTCTGTGTTAAATTGAAGCTTGTTAAAATTTTTCTGCTGCTGCTGTCAGCTGTGTTGGGCACGTTGCTTTAAAAAAGTAATTAGTTAAAGTTACTATTTACTTTCCCTAAAAAGTAACTGCATTACTAACAAAATTACTCCTTCATAAATGTAATTAGTTACCTGGGAAAGTAATTGGTGCGTTACTCTTTAGTGAAAGCTTTTACTCCTTTAACTGTGTGACTCCGTCTGTGTCCTTCCTTGTTGTTACCTGCCAGCTGCAGCAGCACTGACATCATCATTTTTAGATTTAGATTTACTTATAACAGACCAACACTTTGCTTTAGGACATAATGTACTACACACATGTGGGTTCTTGCCTTTTATTCGTGTATTTTCATCCTGAAAGCGCCAGTTTTAACTCCACAGACCCCTCCCGACTCGCCGTTGCTGCAGCTAGCTTAGTTGCCAGATTTTGTGATTGAAACAAGCATTTTTAGAGATAGAAACCTGGAAGCTGTTATTTCTAACGCCGTTACTCCCAACACTGGCTGTCAACACACTTAAGATAATATTCGTAATACTCTACATGATCAAAAAATGGCTGATATGAAGACAGGTATTTCGTATAAATTATAATAGATTTGCTGCAGTATTATTTGAACATTTTTACAGAACGTGTAAAATACGAGCCCGTAATATATATTGTTAAACAGGATAGTTAGCATAAATTATTAAACCAGTCAGGGGCAGAACAAACTGCAAGAAAATGAGGGATGCAGGTGCTTTGATGCAGAAGACATCAGCGGTCATAGCTACAATATGCAGGGGTGCTACCAGAAATGTTGGGCCCCATGTTAAGATATCAGACTGGGCCCTTTTCTATGCAGTTTCTTATATTAATTATCTGTAAAGTAGAAATTTATGAATGAATGTGATGACTCATATGTGTTAAAAGCACACTTATAGTTAGATTATTGTGTTTGAAGACACAAATAAGCATCAGACCATGAGGGAGCATTCAGAAGCTACAAAATTAATGGAGACTTAATCTATGTAAGATACAGAAATTTCTTTTAATTATTTAATTTGTCATCGTAATTCTCTAACGTTTCAACTCTTTAAAAGACTTGTCTTTTGTCTAATTGTACTTTTGTCTTGCTGAATAGCCTCCTTGTTCTAAACATCCAAATTTTGTAATGTGCTGTTCAGTACAACAATAGCATAAGTAATAATTCTGTCTTTAGATAGTCATTAAAGATGGGCTTTTGTCTTTTCTTATATTAATATTATTAGATAGAAGTTCATCAATGCAAAAGGTGTTTGAAATTTACTTCTAAATTATATAAGAAGATCAAGATATAGCCTATGGCAAGAAAAGAATAATGAATAAAATAATAATTGATATTCTAAAAGACTGAGATTTTTAATTGGCCCTTAGAATCTCCCAAACTTTCCCCCCCTTATGCCCCTCAATGATGTTTAACCGCACCTCCAAAAAAGTTCCCCTGTCACCCTCACTGTCTAGGTGCAGTGTCATTTGTGGGAAATACTAAGGTAATATTAGTTGTTAGAAAAACAAGACCAACGTAAATAACTTGAAGTGCTCCAAAGGCTCGAACCTCTGTCAAGGCTTTTCTGATATTGTTAGCCAGGTTTTTATTAGAAAAATGAAAACAGCCCTTACACCAGATGTTAACAGATCATTTTATAAAAAATTCCTTGATCCATTTTCAGATCACCACCAAAATCAAACTACTTTTGCCATGACCAACATTCCCTGAGAAATGCCTAAAAATCTTGCTCATAGACAGATGAACCAACACGAAAATCAGCAAAAAACTGGCAGATAAACAGACAAACACATAAAAAACTCATACTCCTTAGTGAATGTAATAAACAGCTTTTAAATACTCGCTGGCCACTTTTTTAGATACACTTTTAAATGTGCGTGTGCAAGGCTAGACCTATTAGCCTTCACATCTGCCTTGATGCTACATTGCATGATCCAAAAATGTGAAATTTCTGGGTCCATATTGACATGATAGCAGGAACATCTCATTGTTTTGGTTTACAAACAAGCCAATGGGTCCTGCAATAGTGAGTTATACTGTGTGACACACATCTGTTGGCTTTGCTTTTTCAACAATGGTCAGGTAGGCTGAGGTGTTTGAATGCTGATACTAAAAGGCCCAAAGTGTGCCATAAAATGATCCACCACATCATCACACCACCACCACTGGCACAATGTGACACAAGCAGGATGCACTTGTGCTTTTTGTGTTGCATATAATCAAATTCTGACCGCATTATCTTAAATGTTACAGCAGAAATCAAGACTTACCAGACCAGGCAACATTATTCCCATTGTCTGTGGTCAAGTTTTAAGATAAGTGAGTTGTAGATTTAGGTCTGTGACAAGCCTGTCTCCTGTCGTGGTCCTCTGCTGCTGCAGCCTGCCTTATGATTTGACGTGTCGTGCCTTCAGAGATGGTCTTCTGCATACCTTGGTTATGTAAGATTCTGGACCCTCTCTGTTAATGAAAAATGCTCTGGCTGCTTGGCGTAACAAGCCATTTTAACCTTGAGAACTGCTGCTGACTGGATTTTTTCCCTTTGTTGGGGCATTCTTTGCAAACCCTGGAGTTGGCTTAAAAAATCCCAGTCAATCAGCGATTTCTGAAATACTCAGACCAGCCCTTTTAGTACCAACAAGGAAAAGTCACTTAAATCACCTTTCCTCCATGTTCTAGCAAGTTATCATGAGCATGCCTATTTGCCTAAAGAAATTTTGTTGCTGCAGTGTGATTTGCTGATTATCTATTTGCACTGAAGAATAAGTTAAAGGGACTGTGAGGAGTTTCTAAGTAATTACAAAAAAGTCTCACTTTTAGATATATGCCTGATCGAAATACACACTTTAAGATGAGTTTTATAGCATCAAAATAGGTTATCTATAAATGCTATTCCTTAGCTTCATGGTCAGGTCGGACAGGGCTGGACTGGCCTGGATACTCAACTTCGGTAACAAGACAATTAAAACTAGAGCAAATTTATATTATTCGGACACGTCTTAGAGCACTGGGCTACAACACGACAAACACACGCTTTGGCATTGGTAATGTGTTGTGGTGCGTTCCAGTTGTAGTCAGAAGTAGGAATTACCGAGTTCCAAGTAGGAAACTGCAGCTGGAACGTCCCCCGAAGTCTGAATTTCCTACTGGGAACTCGGTGAAACCACGTCACCCCCGAGTTGACAATCAAAGATGGATGTGAACAGTTATTTAGCTCCTGTAATAATCAATTTATTTGCACTTCTGACTGGAGTGTGTCGCTCTAGATCAGCTGTATACATAGTATTGTTAGACTTATATTTACAAAAATGCTGCCATAGTGATAATCACATTCTTCATGTGATATTTGGGAACAACAACACAGGGTGTGCTAACAACAGCTAACAATAGCCTGGTAGATCAGCATTTTTTTTCCGACTTCAACTGGAACGCTGATAAGTCAGAGATGATGTCACTCCCAGTTCCGAGGTTACTGGAACACAGCATTACGACAGTCGCCGCGCGTACTCATGGATAGCAGAGTCTTTGTGTCGCTGGTAATAGATTCTCCTCACAGTCCCTTTAAAGGGTGTGTCTAGAAAAGTGGCAAGCGAGTGTATGTCTTTTTAGGTGTTTTGGGTGCACAATGAGTGAAAGATGTTGCGTGTCCCAGACCTGGAAGCAAAAAAACTTAGAGCATGGCTGTTGGAACGCCAGATCTGTCATCATAGCTGTCTAACTTTGATGGATGTCCATGGGCGAGGTGTGTTGGAGCACCATCAATAATTTTATGCCTTTGTGCACATGCCATTTTTGTGAATTATTGCTTATATACAGTAAGTCTTCTCATACATCTGCATGTGCAATATTAATTCAAATCTGGCGCTTTAGCTCGGGCAGTAGGGTGATGTAGTTTTGCACAGTAGTGGTCAATGTGCAATATAACAAGGACCTGAGTGCCCAGGCAGCTAGCACTCTGCACTTGAGCACTATGGCACTTTAGATAACACTCCAGCACTTTATGATTCAATGTGTATAATCCCCATGATCCCCCAGCCCATTATATTTTGTTTCAAATATTTTTATTGATTTTAGAAAGAAAACAAAACAAAAACCCCAATAAAATAGTAACTCAGCCAGCCCCATCCCCCAAGCGCAAGAATCCATGCAAAAAGTCAGGAGGCCCTTTCCTTTTCCAGGAAGGAGAGCAGTGGTTGCCAGATCTTCTTAAATTGTTCAGTTCTGTCTTTTGAGTATCGAGCCCTTTCCAGATGAAGGTCTGTCTGCCATCTTTTCAGCGTCTGCAGCTCTTTCCCTTTCCAACACGTCAGAATCAGCTTTTGAGCTGCGATCAAACCGTATGGTAATAGAAGTTGTGTCACTCATAAAGATTTCAACAAATTTGATATACCCAAAATTATTAGGATTGGTTCAGGTTGTATTTGCACTTTCATATGTTTTGAAAATAGGCTGAAAATGTCAATGTCAATCCTTGTTATTTGGAACACAAAGCAAAACTGCAGCAAATCAACTCTGTCGACTCAAATTTATCACAAATATAATTGCCTGTGATATGTTGGACTGTATGTCGCTTATGTTGTCCAGAGTTTATGTTTGTTGCTTTAATGTGCTGTCAGGGTTCTATTCCGATTATTGGTGTTTGTTTTTGTTTTATGTGTGGACACCAACCTTCCAATGGAACTGGGGATGTAAATGAGGCACTTTGCTATAATCCCATTTATTCAATGTCCATTAATGCATGCTGTGCCATTTAAAACAGAAAAGCTAAATGAATCTTAAATAAATCTTAAATAAATATGCTATTGTTGTGAAGTGGTTTAGAGATATTATTAAACAGCACTGCTTCGATAAAATTACAGGAACAAACATTATGATTAACACTTGATTCAAACATAAGGAAATTTTAAAATAAGTATACTGTATGTAATGGTGTATTTTTTCAATCATAATCAAAGGATTTAGGAAAATTTCAAATAGAGGATGCTCTCTTGGTCCTTTTTCAATCATTGTATATTTTTATCTATAGTAGCGATGCCTGTAGCCTACTTATTTTACAATGGAACCACTCTGTCTTAATGCCACCCCTGTCTAGAAAACAATCCAGGGTAGCTTGTCGTGCTTAATAAGTCTATGAAAACAGCGTGCAGTCTTATAGTGTTTATCCACCCTCAGTTTACCTCCTATGGGAAGATTTTGAAACTCTTTGATAGCCTGATTGAGGAATTAGTCAATCGCTTTCCCCCCACTCTTCAGACCGTCTCGAGCATGATAGAGTGCGTATACATGCATCTGTCTCTGAGGGAGTGAAAATGATGTCTGTGGAGCCCGGTGATTAGAGTGCCTGTCACCTGTGGGCCCGCGGCATTGATCAGATCGCGGGGTAAACAGATGAATATGTAAACAGAGTAATAACTTCAGACAGCGCCTTTAATTAAACGCAACACAGAGGAGATTAGCTGGAAAGCCCGAACAGTCGCAATTAATCACCCAAGCTCCTAGCGTGTGCATGTGTGTGCGGGGTTGTGGAGGGGTTGGGTGGGAGGGGACGAAGGAGGGTGGGAGGTGTTCCATATGTGCTGTTGGGTGTGTGACAAGAAGAGGAATGCAAGGTGGAAAAGTGATGTAATGTATGTGCAAGGACACTGTGTTGAGGAGAAAAGTTGGGACGAATGAACTTTTTTGTCCTAACTATTTGTCGAATAATTTCGTTCTGTATTTATTCATTAATCAATCAGGGAGACACGTTATGCATTTGTGTCTATGTAGTTAACAGCAAATGTATCTTCAGCATAACCAAAAAATAATAAACTTAACCACAGTGAAATATGCCCTGTATAATAGATAGCCAATCACTTCTGTCCGGTATGTGTTAAAATATATGACTGGCTGATTGAAATCAATTCTATTGGCAACAGGTGTGATCAGCTATAGGTGAAATGTCGTTTTGCAAATTTAGGTTGCAAAAATCTCCACCACTTGTCCACTCATCTACTACAACAAAAATGCAGTAAAAAAAACAAAACTAGAGATGTATGAGTTTGGATGTTTGCAGATATCTATTATGAAAGTGTTTCTGAAGCCACTATCACCAATACAAATGTGTTTGGTCAAAAGGAAAGCCCTTTAATTTACAAAAATGAACTTGTTTTCTTGAATGTAAGAGTCTAATTGTGTAAGGAACTTTAGATTTTGAAATGTGCCCTTGCAGTGATAATAAGATGAAGCACCATGGTACCTTTGCGCAGCTTGCTGATATTACAGATGACATATGCATGTTACATTGGTTGTAAGTATCCACAAGAATTTTAATAGAGGCCATACTGATATTTTAAATGTTCTGGATGATACAGATGGTACAGATATCATGCCAATATTATTGGGCATTCCCACCCAAGACTTTTTTTCTTTTGTCCAGTTGGTTAAAAATATCCATCTATTGTTCAAATCTGTGCAATCTGTGCTGAGAAAAGCTGATCAACAAACCAGACCAGCTGTATGGCAACTACATATTCTGAATTATGATGCATTTGAGGTCCAGTCTGAAAATTGATTAAAACAAGAAGTGCTTTCTGAGCTTGAGTTTTGCCAAGACAGTTCTGAAATTGTTAGCAGAGTTAATACCAAAATTGGGGGAAACTTGCAAAATCAACAAATCCTTTAAAAATCTTCTGGATCTGCATCCATGTCAGGATCAAATTATATCACTACCTAGAAATGTCATCGAAATTCTCTATTAACATTTTTTATTTATCTTCCTCACAGATAGACAGACAGACAAATAAACATACAAACGAACATTGACAAAAAACAAAAACATAAACCCCCTCTCAGATGTTATAATCATGATGGTATGTTCAAATACAAGTTCTAATTCCTGGCCAAAACAAAAGTATTCATCTCTTGAACTTGTACTTGAACACATCATATTAATTCTTACGTCTACCAAAGAGTTTGTGTTTTGCTGACGTTTGTCTCTTTGTTTGTCTGTAGGATCAGAAAGTTCCCAACACATTGTGATGAAATCTTTTGGGAATGTTATGAAGTAATGATATTTTGTTTGTGATCAAAAAGCATAACACTAGTCATGAGCTGGTGGTTGAGTCTAATGAAATATCTTTTTCTGTGTATGTATGATGGTGTTTAGATTCAGATCACTTAGCCATCAGACTTACGAGGCTTTTGACGGGTGTCAGTGCCTTCGTTGTTTTTCTGTTTGACCTGACACAAAGCAAACAGTCACAGCACTCAAGCACACCTGTCTGTTAAACGAATGCACTCTTTCATATACTTGTTCACACCTCCAGGCATGTGTGGGAGAAGAGCGGCTCTGTGATTGACGTGAACACCTCGCCCCGCTTGCGGCTCGACTCCGATGGGACCTTGCACATTTCCCAAACGTGGTCGGGTGACATCGGAACATACACCTGCAGGGTGACCTCAGTGGGGGGCAACGACTCCCGTAATGCCCACCTCAGAGTCAGGTCTGCATATCTTGTGTTATCCTCCCTCTCCTCTTATTTACGTTTAATCAGGACATGATGGATGAGTGTTTTTTCTGTTGTGGTGGTTTATCTCTCCTCTCCTCTCTAATCCATCAAACGCTCTAATATTTACAATGCAAGGCCCTCGCTTTGCCTCTTTAATTCTGTTATTTGCCGCCTCTCTTGTCTGATCCTATTTCCCTTTATCACTTTTTCCCAACTCGTGCTCATTTATGCACGTACAGGCAGCTGCCACATGCTCCAGAAAACCCTATCGCAGTTCTGAGCACGACTGAGAAGAGGGCCATCAACCTGACATGGGCTCAGGCCTTTGATGGAAACAGCCCCCTCATTCGCTACATCCTGGAGGTCTCAGAAAACAGTAAGTACTTTTATGTAGTCTTAGACTTGAGGGAGGCCATATATCTAGTTATTATGAAATGCACTTTAAATGAAACAATATTGTCTATATTTGAGTCTACTTATTTTGGATATCAGGTTTCTCAGGATTTCATATGAAAGTTTGTTGAATGAAGTGATATGAAACAGTTGTTAAGAGTGATTAACACTTAATGATAGACATTCTGACCATAGGATATTCTATTTAAAACATTACAGGGTTATTTTGGGTTTTTTGAAGGGCATTGCTAGAGGCCCATGGCACTAGTCAATATGATTGCCAATAAAGGAACTTGTAAGCTTTGTCCCTGAGGGACATATCCAGGAGTGGGTGGTAGCCGGTGGCTGGTGCCAATGAAAGCCGTGTACTTAACCCACTAATAGGACAAACTATTTAAAAAGCTATGTTGGCTCAACAATCTTACTATATTTTAATCAGCCAAAGCCATGTTGACTCAATTAAAATAAAGTGAGATTGTTTCTAGCCTCTAGCAACCCCACCTCAAAAAACCCAAACTCATTCTTAGTTTAGGTTTTTTGAAGTGGGGCACCTTGCAGTTACAGTCCTATTGATGCAATGACTACCAGGAAATGTGTTATGCTCTACCTCCCATTGACTAAAAAGTCTATTTGGCAATGTGTTTATGGTCCCATAGGTAAATACTTTAACCCTTTCATGCACAAATTATTAAATCATAAAGGGATACTCTTTTCATTTTTGTTTTTACTTTCAAACACGTTGAAAATCATGTTAATTTATTTCAGCTATATTTTCAGGGAGTTATGCATCCGTCCACTTCACCGTGCATCAGTGGTATAAATAATAAGTTAGTGGAACTATATATACAGCCACAAACATCTTTGACAAACTTTTAAGAGTAGTAAAAGTAAAAGAAAAGTCTGAAGTGTATTATTGCTGTTTAATCAAACTTTTCACTTGTGAATTACAACAAAATTTTAAATAAAAAAGACAAAATTATGTAAAATATGATTACAAGTCTGATGCCATATTTGCCCTTCGCCAGCTGTTTTGGATTTATGATGCAATATCTGAATATGGTTAAAAAAAAAAAAAAGTTGATAGTTAGTTGATACTGATGGACAGATAACATGAATATCAGAGTGAATGGGTGTGAAGTCAAAGTCTAGAAAAGCGCTATATAAGCTATATAGCTCAAGCCAATATACCGTGTTATGATGTATGTATATATATATATATATATGTATATGTATATATATATACATATATATATATATATATATATATATATATATATATATATATATATATATATATATATATATATATATATATATATATATATATATATATATATATATATATATATATATATATATATATGTATATATATATATATATGTGTGTGTGTGTGTGTGTGTATATACTGGGCAACATGGTATTGGTCCAGGCAGTCTAGTCTAGGAACTGTTTGATGGTTATGATGATAAAATGTCTCATTGGCAATGTTTTTTTAAACCTGGTCAGTATGAATAAACATTAGACAATCTATTAAATGTAGCCACTGCTAAGAGTACAATTAGGATGCTAAGAGTATGATAAGGAGATACATTTATGATCACGGTAGGCCCTCAACCAAAGCAGTCCCAACATTGTCAGGTGAGTTCTTGTCAAAAATGTGGAAAACTGCTCCATCTTGCACTGTTAAGAAATATTAAAAAATTCCAAGATCGGCATCTGGGTTCAGGTCACTGTCAAGATCTTATCTCTTCTTCAGTGTCCCATGACCAACATTCCTTGAAAGCATTCTGAAAATTATTTGAGACATCATTGAGTTTTTAAATGTGGAAAACTATCCCTATCTTGCAAGGTTAACAAATCATTAAAAACTTTCTGGATCCTCATCTAGATTCAGATAACAACAGAGTCTTACCACCTCTTCCTTGTGCCATGAAGAGGTATTGTCTAAATATGTCTTGCTCATTGGTTCATTTGTTTTTTAGTTATCTTTTTCCTGAACCAACAAACAAAGAAACAAACGCTGCCAAAGTAATTGCACCCTTGGCAGAGGAAAAAATAATTTATTTTAAGATAAAAACAGGTCCTTTACAAATGTTGCTGTTGAACCCAGCTTTATGGTTGTTGTTGTTAAAATAACTATAAAGCAAGGGGTTTACATTAAGTATGTGAAATGAACCCCAGCAACATGTATACATTCCCCTCAGTTAAACTGATTAAGCCATCTGTTTTTAGCTCCTGCTGTCAAAATGTCTCTCAGCCATGTAAAATTTGCTTACCCTTTCATCTATAAAATTACAACTATGTGGTACTTTAACAGTTCAAATGGTAAAATAACTGTCAAGCAATGTCTTCACAGTTTCTTTGTTAAAATGTCTCTTAGGCAATGTGTTTGTCAGGCCTGTCAGAAGTAGAACTAATAGGTGATACATTTACTGTCCCATCTATTAAATGACAACTTGGCATTATAGTAGTGGTGACTACAATGCATTAATGGGTCTATTATTATGACTACAATGCAGATAAGTTACTTAAAAAGACCTGATTCCAAGATTGATATCTTACTTAAAAGAATAGCAATATGAGCAGCAGATGGCCTGATCAGGTCATAATAAATTCCGATTGAAAACAAATGATATCACTAATTTGATACCACAACAACCATAGTCCATAACATCCAGTATTTGGTAAATTATTGTTTTTAATTATGGGACATTGCATAAAAACTCTTGGCCAATGACTAAATTGTACAAATATGTGGGCAACACTTAGAAAAGTTGGTTAAGCTACTGATTTCTAAATTGACTTGTGCAGTCAAAATGGGGTGTTGGAGTGTTTCTGCAGTTTTTACAATTAAAAATGACATAGGACAATATCAGGTGTTGAAGATTTCCTACTTTATTGCTACAGATCAAACCATCACACTTTTACAGGACTTTTGTCAAAGCTGGAAATTCTTGTATTGTAGCAAGTGTTTGTTACATTACAGAATAAAGTTAAAGATACATATTCTGTAATGGTGTGAAGCTCAAAAATACAGGGGCATGATTTTTTTGTCCATATCTCCCTAGCCTACTATAAGCAATTCACATTGCTGTTGTTTCTTGTCTCTTTAAAGCTAATATAGTTTCTTTATTCTCCCTCAAAGCACATACTTTCAGGCCCTGCTTTGGAAATATATTTCCATTGCATCGCTTTAAATTGGCCGTAAAGTCCTCTTCTACCTTCTGCAGTCATTAAACCCAATTGCCTTCCTTGTGAATGATCAAGGGAGCAAAATTGTGTTGATGCTCGATGCTTCCAGCTTTCTCTGGATGATAAAAATCAAAGAAGTCGGAACACTCTCACCCACGGAGAGTAAATTGTTCCGCCATTTTTCATGGAAGCTCAGGCTAACTGAGAGGATGACAACTCATTAGGAGGAAAATGAATCCGAAGATGCAGATGGGATCTGCTTTTTGGATAATTGAATTTCAATCTGATATTTAGAAAGAGTGTATACAAAATAAATGACTTGTTTTTTATCCGTGATATTGTTATTGAAAATGAAACAATGGAGCACAATAACTGTCAGGGACAGCACTGGATTGAAATTAAAGTTTACCCGTGGAGATGTTTCTCAAGAATGTAAATGTTCTCACAAGGTCATTTACCATTTACTTGCAACAACTTACAGCTTCGTCTATTTTCTCCACCTCAGATGCCCCTTGGACGGTGCTACTCGCCAATATTGAACCAGAGTCCACGGGGGTCACTGTCAGTGGCCTGATACCGGCACGCTCCTACCAGTTCAGACTGTGTGCTGTCAACGACGTGGGCCGAGGCCAGTTCAGCAAAGAGACTGACCGGTTGGTGCAACAGATTAGCTGTTTCTGCATCCTCTGCATATTAGATATGTCTGAGTCGGAACAACTTTATGTTGACGCTGGCGGTGAGAACAGCTTTGCTCTAGGAGGGCTTTTACAGTTTGAGAACAACTCGTTCTTTCCCCCCTCCTCTGGTTTTTGGCAGCTCAATAGAAAACCCTGTGATTATTTCCTGCAAGTCCACTTTTCCATCGTCACTGCTGTGGGAATGAGTGAGAGATGAGGCAGCTTTTAGGATGTGCCTTCTCAAGATAAAGCTGGGAATGAGCTGAAATTGTGCTTTGTGGAGACTTGATGGGTGTGCTGACCCAACTTCATTTTCCTTCCTTCCATTAACTGTCTTTACCTCACTCCATGAGGGAAATACAGAGAGGATTAAAGAAGACAGAGCAAGGGCGGGGTAATACTTTAAGTTCTTCAGACTTATCAATACAGTTTTGAACAAGGTGTATGGAAAGATAATACTGGTTTATACTGGTATCCTTTTCTGAATGACTCAGGCCCAGATAGGCCATTATCTACACTGGTCATCCTTTTCAGTGTCACAAGTGCTTGAGGTAATCACAAGGCTGACATCTTGAGACAGACCACCAATCACAAATACTCACACCTCGGGGCATTTTAGAGTCACTAATGCACTGAATGAGCATGCTTATGGTCTGTTGGGAGAAACTGGAGGACCCAAAAAAAGGCGTGCATGCCCTGGAAGGACATGCTAACCTCTTCTGACCAGGGAGATAATTTTCATATTTTTATTCTGTGTTTCAATAAAGTTTTTTGTTTCCTTGACTCACTCTGATGAGTGCAGTGTAAATGCAAATTCAAAAATGCTATGCACAATGCTCAGCGAAATGATTGCTTATATCTTGGGACTACGTGTGGCCCATCTGTTCAATCAGTGAAGACCACAAGTCGAGTAAAAAACCCTAGACATTTTAAACATAAAAAAAGAATATATCTGCCATTAGACCACTGTAATAATTTTTAAAATGTCATAATAGATCAATGTGCGTTTATTTTTATACAGGATAATTTAGTTTAAATTGGCTGACCTATACTGTAAAATTCTAAGCTGCATTTAGGAATGAAAAGTAGAAGAAAGACATACTGGCAGAGCAGTAGACTGTTTTAATGTACTTTAAAAAAGTAGCTCAAATACACCTGAAATTATTATTTTCATAGACTGATCAAAACCATAGCAAAGTCTCACACTGCGTCTTGAAAAAGTGAACTGGCAGTAAAAGACAATCCACTTTAAAGTAACAACTAACCCAGTTTCTCGTGAGCAAGTATCACATACTTGACATCAAAATTTTATTGACATGATTGGCTAATTTGGCTTCTTTCTTTAAAATTGAGCCAACGGCTGCCTTTAAACATCTGGCTGATCTGGGCCTCTTTTAATACATATCTTTTCAATTTAAATATCTGTCCACTGTACTGTCACCCAAAGAAAGGCGTGGGAAGCCCAAATGTAACAGGTAATGGTTAATGCATGCTGTGACTGAACATGAGGTTATCTATATTTTTTTCATCAGTGCCAGAGGAGCTTTTGGTTTTAATTTCTGAGCTATAAAAACCAAAAACAACCTGGACTATTGAAAAAACATGAAGGCTGAGAAAGATGCCATTTAGAATACATCTTGGATGGGATTCAGACTGTCAGACTGTCCATAAGACCTACTGAATTAAAACAGAGTCACCTTGAAAACAAGTCACCCTGACCACTGCTCAAATAAACATAATCAAATATTTCATGAATCATATGAATTTAAATAAAGTTTATACTTCATTAATGGTCTTAAAACAGAGTTACCAGGATATAAAAATTTGCCTATTTTTCTAAAGTGCAAAGGGAACTTTTAACCCTTGAGACCCTTTTAAAGGGTACACTCTTCACCCTCCAGTCTCCAAACAGTCCTTCTGAAAAAGGTGTCATAAAATGTAAACAAAAAAAAAATCACCTTCACTGAATAAGATCTTTTTACAACTTCAGAGCTTATGGTAGATATAAATAACCTTTTTTTAAAGGGTTTTATTTCCTTTTCATATGAACATTTGGAAAATGGGAAAAACTAAAAAAATGCCAATTTTTTCACAAAGCATGCCAAGTGATATATTTGAGGTGAAAACATTTAAGCCTTGATGTAGTCATACAGCACTTTTTGGAGGAGTATACATTCAGAAAACTTGCACTTTTCCATTAAATCCTGGTTGGTCCCTTAAGGTACCTTAAGGTTTAAAGATATTTGCAATAAAGTGTAAAGGGCAGCATAATTTGAACAACAAAGTGTATGTTCCTTTGATGCAACATAATTCAGTATACAGTTATTTAGGCTTGTTTATTTCATTATTATTGTAATTATTATTTTTAAATAGAGGCCTGTCAGGCATGATTACCTGAGCTTGATTTGTGGTCCTGGATGTACCCCGCCTGTTGTCTACTGTCACCTGGGATATTTTCAGCACCCGCAACCCCATAATAGGAAAAGCAGAATAGAAAATGGATGGAGGGATGAAAAACGAAGCTATCATTCACACACCACCTACACTCTCTCACAAACACGCGTTTTAACTCAACACAGTACATCCCCGCGTACTGCTGTTTGACCTTGTCCACATCCACACAGTCATGGAAGCTATTGAACCTGCAGAATGTTACGTCTTCAGGCTGAAAGTCATCACCGCTGCACACTCGTTCACATCACAGGGCAGCGTTTGTGTATGAATGTGCCCAGACAAGAGCGCACCGCAGGAGGGTGACTGAGCGTCAGAGCGAGTGCTGGGCTTTTCTAAGGCATCTCTCGGGCACACCTCTTTGATCCTAAACACTCCGCTTCATCTCCTCCAGAGCGTTGCTCCGGTGCACTGGGAAGAAATCAAGATGTCATCTTAAATTGACTTAAGGGAAAAGTCTGCCTGGATCGCTCTTTCTTGTTCTTTTGTATCTTCCCCCCTCACTCGCTTTCTTTTTATTGTGCTGCTGCTTCATTTTTCACCCAAGGCCTCTTTGATCCTTGTCATGCCACAGTGAGATGTCCCTCCGCGGACAGCAGGATGGAGAATATGTTTTGGACAAAGGCACAGCCGTGCTCACATCAACTATCCTTTATGGTGTTTCTTCAAAAAAACACTTTATTATGATTTGATGTCTATGATGAAATGGCCTAGAAATATGCAGAAACTCACAATAATTAATGCATGCTTTCTCCCTTGTCTCGTGTCTTATTTCTTCTTTTTTTCCATCTTCCTCCCTCGCCGCTGCAGACTAACTCTCCCAGAGGAGCCCCCCAGTGCCCCCCCTCAGACAGTCATTGCGAGTGGCCGCACCAATCAGTCCATCATGATACAATGGCAGCCACCCCTGGAGAGCCATCAGAATGGTCCGCTCCAAGGCTACATCATCAGGTAAGAAGACCGTGACAACCTGCCTAATTTCTACCCAGGGATAGGTGCCTGTCTGGGCCAGAGCCATTCAGAAGTAATAATAACTGGTATGTCAGCTCCTCTTTTTCCTCTCCATTTCACTTCATTCTCACTCGCTGCTGCAATAGAATAATTGGTGCCAATTAAATACCTTCCTCTTCATTCATCTGTTGTCACCTCTCTTTTAGTAACCATTTTATAACCTCCCTGCGTGGCTTCTCTTCTGTTTAAACCCCCGGCTCATGTTCTTTTTTAATCTCCACAGAGAATCCGTCTAATATATTCATATTTGTGTCTGTCTATTGATTCCTCCCTCTGCTGCCAGGTACTGTCTGTCGGGGCTTCCTGTTGATTGTCAGATGAAAAACATCACGAGCCCAGACCAGACCAGCCTGCTCCTGGAGGACCTCATCATCTGGACCAACTATGAGATCGAGGTGGCAGCTTATAATGGAGCGGGCCGAGGCACCTACAGTCACAAAGTCACTGAGTGGACTCTGCAGGGAGGTGAGGCCACACACAAAGACTGGACTGTGTATTGGGGCCCGTGATGTGAAATGAAAAAAACAAGATCAGGATGTTTGAGTGCTGAATGTTAAAAACAGGATTTTCAATATTAAGAAGAACAACTGTTTTATTCTTGTGACTTGAGTGATGATGACGTGTTGAGAGTCATGGTTATTGAACTGAAATATGCAGATGTAGAACTTTTGCAGATGGAGACGCAGGTTAAAAGAGGAATGAAAAAACTTTTGGAGCAACAAGCACTTTCAAGGGCTCACGGAAATAAAAGAGATTAGATGAAAGGTCCAGAAGAAGCGTTGTTACTAAGCCCTGCTCATGACAGAAATAGACATTTGGGACTCACATCTGCATGACCAGGTAGCTTGCAACCTGACCTGCTTCCTCAGGAAGTTTCTCCAGAATAAATAAGGATGTCCAAGTATTCAAAGTATACCACTGTCACATTTGCTAAAGCAAAAACACCATTTCATCCACTTTAGTTATGATTATTTTTACATGTGAAGACTGCATATTCTAAAAGGATGGTTCTACTGGCGGAAGGACATGTAGGATGTGCCGTGTACCAAAGTAGTGCCAAAACAAAGTAGGAAGAAGTAAGTTGTCAAAAAAATGAACTCTTCACTGTTTTTCTTGTCTTCACCTAAAAATGTTTGAATTACACAGAGATATTGGTCTTTTTTCACAATATATAGTTCTGCCTCTGGTGTAGACTTTTTCTAAACAGACATAGAACTAATCTCTGTCACTGTGGTTAATGTTCAGGTTAGTTCTGTGTTTGTCATACAACCTTATTTAAAGAATCCTGAACTATCCCTTTACAGTAAAGACTCAGCTTGCAAAACCTAAAGCTAAGATACTTCTTTCTGGTCATCATACATGTAATTTCTTTCTTTTTAAAATGATCATAATCAATGTTGTTATGAGCAATATCATCTTACCATGCAGTAGATCTTTTTGAAAATATGTCGACATATTCTTAGAACTAGACTTTTTTTTCAAACACTGAATGTCTCCTAGAAAGGCTGCCAGCAACCAAAGCAACCAAACTTAATTCAAAGAATGTCTGCCATCTTTGCTCTAACCTTTCAAAGTTTGTGTGAGACACTTCCATCTTATTCTAAAAATTCCACTCATTACCTGCAGCCTCATCATCTCACTCGCTCAGCTAATGTCAAGCCTGCGGCACTAAACTCATGGTGCTAATCCAATCATCTCTTTTAAAATCAAATTAAGAGATGTGAAGGCATGTTTTCCCCACAACATAAATGCCTCTGCTCACCTTGGAAAAAAAAGTATTTATGAGAGTTGTCAGTTGTTAGTTAAGACTCCAGTGGCGGAGCTTTTAAAGAAATGTAAGGAAGACAAGGCCGTTTAAGTGCTTTTTGCCTAACACTGCTCGGTGTTTGAATTTGTCAGGTTCAATGTAGTTCATTTTTGCACTAAGTGTGTCTGTACAGAAGACTAAATGTGTGCAGGGATGAGCTGATTGCCTTCAAGAGGCTTTTTGAAAGATAAACTTCTGCTGAGGCTATTGCTTTGAATCCAAGATTATTTTATGTTTTTTTAATTTTTGCTGCATCATCCTGGTTCATGAAACGATTTGTTTTTACAAACAGAAAGTTAGTAGTCTATTCAGAGGGTATTGGTTAAGCTTCAGTGTAGGGTTCTCAAATCATCATGACTACATGCATGGCAAAAGCAGAAATCTATGCATGAATCTGTGGTGAAATATTAGAAACACATGCAAATAACAGCAGCTCAGGCTTGACTTTGTACCTAAACTGATTAAAGCATCAGCCAAGGTATTTAGCTAATGATGAATAATGGGTAATTATGGTTTTCGAACATTTTTTAGACAAGTTGGCAGTTAAACGGATAAGTATTCATGATTACTACACTAGAAGGGCAACGGATTGGTTAGTCATTGGTCTGCCCATCAAACCACGAGACTTGGATTTAGTTAGCACATTAATAAATGTGTAAAGTAAAGCTCAATACATGCAAGATTTTCAGGCATGGAAATCAAGGACCACTTCTCCATCACCTCCTTCCATGTAGTTGCAGTCAGCAAGAACAACAACAAAAAAGTCAGTAGTCATTTTAAATGTAGCCTAATGTCACTTAAATTAAATGACAACAGTATAATAGCACAATGTGTCTGTCTACGTGATTTTAAAGGGATAGTTCTGGTTTTTGAAGTGGGGGTTTCTGAGGTTCATGACATAAGCCTGAACATTAGCCACAGTGACAAGATCAGCTCCGCTCCTGAACAAAAAAGAACCAGCTCATCAGCTAGGGCTATAAATTGCTGAACTTGGGCTTCTACCACTCTTTGTACTTTAAAGAGTTTAAAGTGAAAACAAGTCTCAGAAACAACCTTGTAGCTGTATTGAGCACATTTGCAACTTACTTTTCAACTAGCAGGCTACTTTGTTTGTGAGCTATCTTGCTACTCAGAACAGTTTACGTGTCCTTCCTCCAGCACTGGCCTAACCCACTGTCTGATAAGGGTCCAAACTGGATTAATGGTGACTTTGAATACTTGTAAATACTTGTATACACTGGAGCAGGGACAGGGAAAACTTTTTACAGGACCTCGAGGCACGGAGAAACACAAGCTACCTGTTGAAATAGATGTGCATATATTTATCGTTAGCTCATGTTGTCAGACTAGATGAAATAATAGAGTGACTAAAAAAATTACTTCAGAATCAGTGATCAGATACCGGTGGCTTTTATATATGCATTCATACTAAAACATTTATTTAAAAAATATTTGGGAAACCTTGATGCGTTAAATGAAAGTCTTCTGTCATGTCAACTATTTTGCTTAAATTGACTGTTTACAGTACAAAGATACCAGCCATGGTTTTGATAACATGTTTACTTGCTGAAATATACTGTGAGTTTGTTTTTGAAGAGGTAAAACCAAGGTACAATAATACATCCATCCATTATGTGTACGGCTTATCTCTTCTGAAGTCGCAGGACTGGAGCCTATCCCAGCTGACATTAGGCAAGAGGCAGGGTATACCCTTAGCTAGTTGCCAACAAATTGCAGGGCAAAGAGAAGGACAACCATTCATGCTCACACTCACCCCTAAGGGCAATTAAGAGCCTATGATTAACCTAATGAGCATGTTTTTGGGCTGTGGGAGCGGACCAGAGTGCCCTTCAACATATGCGTGGGGAGAAAAGTTAAACTTCACACAGAAAGGCCCTGAGCGACAAGGAGACTGAATCAACAACCTTCTAAATCACTGTGTCACATCAATAATAACACACAGGGTAACAGTTAAACTGTTCATCTGTACATTTGGCTTACCTACATTTGGAATGTAGTGATCTTGTGGTACTTGGCAAATGAATCAGCACACTTCTGGCAGAGATCCGTTCTTTTTGTGGAAATATTGCCGGAAGTCAACTGGTGTGAATGTGCTCTATAGATCATATATCACCTCATACAATTTTTGAAGCTTGTTTTAATCTGAAACTCTTCAGTGGCCCACTGCTCTGCAATACATAGTTGTTTGCTATTTGTTGTGTAGTACCAATTTAATGCTGATATATGACATAGCTTACTGCTGATTTTGAGTATATTTTCCATTCAGGGCAGTAAAAATGACCTGTTGAACAAACTGTGATGTGTTTTCATGATCAGACAAAAAGAACAATATTGACATTATGGGAGGATGACACTAAAAGAAGGAATTAGAACACAGTATCTGCTAAAATGATGATATCAAGTATTGGTATCAGCTTTGACCCAGATTTCAACAAACAACACAGACCTGATCAAAATCTTAAGACCAGTTGAAAAATTGCTAGAATATGCATTTTGCTCATTTGGACCTTAATAATGTTTTAAATAGAGCTACAATATGCAAAAGCAAGAAGGGGGGTTGTGACAAAAAGCACTTTGAAAAAGTAATTTATTGAAAACAACAAGTAAACTGAAATAGGCTGTTTATCAGCTGATCAAAAGTTTAAGACCACAGGCTATTAAAGCCAAAATCTGCTCAAAATTTTCATTTTCTGTCAGGCATTCACACGGTCATGCCCTCCTGATGGCTAAAGCTAAGAAGCTTTCTCTTCTTGAACGTGGTCGGATCGTCGAGCTGCATAAGCAAGGCCTCTCGCAGCGTGCCATTGCTGCTGAGGTTGGACGCAGTAAGACAGTCATTCTACATTTTTGAAAGATCCTGAGCATTATGGAACAAAAAAGTCAAGTGGTAGACCCAAAAAAATTACACCTGCGCTGAGCCGGAGGATCCAATTGGCTGTCCGTCAAGACACAGGGCCGTCCTCAACCCAAATTAAGGCCCTTACTGGTGCCTACTGCAGCGCAATAACCATCAGACATCATCTGTGGGAAAAGGGTTTCAAAAACAAAAACGAATTCAAAGACCTTGTCTCCTTCTACGCCACAAAACTGCCCATTTAGACTTCGCCAGGTAGCATCAAACATGGGACATTGAAAGGTGGAAAAAAGTTTTATCTTCTGATGAGAAAAAATGTAACCTTGACGGTCCAGATGGCTTCAATGTTACTGGCATGACAAGGAGATCCCACCTGAGATGTTTTCTATCCGGCACAGTGGAGGGGGGTCTATCATGGTCTGGGCTGCTTTTTCATTCAGTGGAACACTGGAGCTTCAGGTGGTGCAGGGTCGTCAAAAGGTGGCTGGTTACGTGCAGATGTTGCAGCGGGCATCCCTCATGACTGAGGGCCCTCGTCTGTGTGGTAACAGCTGGGTTTTTCAACAGGACAACGCTGCAGTTCACAATGCTCGCTTGATGGGAGAATAACATCACTCTTTTGGACCATCCAGCATGTTCCCCTGATTTAAACCCCATAGAGAACATTTGGGGATGGATGGCAAGGGAAGTTTATAAAAATGGCCATCAGTTCCAGACGGTTGATGCCCTTCGTGAAGCCATCTTCACCACTTGGAGCAATGTTCCCAAAAGCTTCCTGGAAACACTCGCATCAAGCATGCCCAAACCAATTTTTGAAGTGATTAACAAGAACGGTGGAGCTACTCATTACTGAGTCCTACTTAGAAAAATGCTTGTTCTGGTTTAGAGAGTTTTTTGTTATTTTATGAGCGATGGTCTTAAACTTTTGATCAGCTGATAAACAGCCTATTTCAGTTTACTTGTTGTTTTCAATAAATTACTTTTTCAAAGTGCTTTTTGTCACACTCCCCCTTCTTGCCTTTGCATATTGTAGCTCTATTTAAAACCTCATTAAAATCCAAATGTGCAAAATGCATATTCTAGCAATTTTTCAACTGATCTTAAGATCTTGATCAGGTCTGTATATCACCTATATAACAAATGTATTTAACCACAGTTGGATAAATTTGATGCCTGATGATGATATTTCATGTTTGACTCCAGTTTTGTAATGTTTTGCCTCACAACAAAGCAATCATGTCACATAGATGTAGATTGATAAAGGGTATAAAAGGCAGTTGATGAGGAGTGAATTGATTAACTGTGTTCTTGATGGCACTGCTATCAATGAACTCTGGATAATCAAGGTCCGTACTGATATGTCATCATAACTACATGCATACATTCATGCTTGTCATGAGGAATCCATGCATAAAATTCATGATCATTTGCGGTCCTACGTTTCAGCATTCTCAAGAGGTTTTCTTGGCTGCAGCCTTTCAACAAGAAGAAATGTTTCTGTCTTGTTCTGAACACCTGGAGATGTCCATCGACCTCTCAAAGCACATACTGTATTTTATCATCTGCATGTGTAAATTACCAGGTGATGAAGTGCATTAGGCTTTCAGCATACCTTTCAGTGTTGCCAAAGACGGCTGCCTCGCTTCACTTCTCTTCTCATTGAACATGCTGAGCAGCATAATTAGAACACACATCGTGAACTTTCCCAGGTGTTCTGCAGCTATGTATTTCTATCATGGCCATTGATTTCTGTATCCCTCACCTAGTCCTTAGATGGTGAAAGTCAAATTTTTATTCAGTGAGAACATCACCAAATCTAAGTTCATCTTTATGCACCTCATTTCAAAAAGAACATGGACTCTGAATATGCCTCTTAAGATGGAGAGTCGAATGAGAAGGCCAAATGTGATGTTATGATATGACCCAACCATAAAATACCACATTGAAATGAGTTTTTCTATTAAGAAAACAGCCAAAGTAAGCTTTTGTAAAAGCATCAGAGCATAAAAAAGTTAATCCATGTTTTTATTACAAGAATACTGAATTAAGCTCTTTTCCTTGCCTTTCCTAAAAAGTCAATTCATAGATTACAGCGAGTAAGAATTGCTGCTGCAGCTGCTAGACTTTAACAAACACAAGGAAAAATAAAAGGATACGGCTCCTGGTTAAGATATGCAGAGCTGGCTCCCCATTTGATTTGAAATTCCTTTAGCTTGTATATAAAGCTTTGAAAGTCTTACCACTCTCACATATCTCTGAATCCCTGTCATGTTAAATCCACTCTATGAACAGAGATCTTTTCGCCTGACTCCCTAAATATTCTCAAGAGCACTCGGGAGAAAATTGGGGAGTGTTTCCATTTCCTATTCTGTTCCACTCTCTGCTCACATACAGCTATTAGAGAGGGTGAATCAGCAGATATTTTGATTTAATTAAATTGTGCAGGTGTTCCTGAATCCTTATAGCTATCTGCTATGCCACTTTCAAGTTTGTATTAATTACATTTCACATTTGTCTTACTTGGAAGTTCAATTGAGATCAGAAACCTTTTTTTCCCAGAGAGTTCCCTGTACAAAGCATAACAGAAGTTTCTAACCTATCTTCCCTGGGGCTCCCTCTACTGATGCTTAAAAACTAGACCTGCCGCCTGACAGTTTTAGCTCCAGAGATGTGCCTAACAGGAGGGGTCTATAAGGAAGAAGGGTCGGAGCTGTTTTGAGGACGGGTAAATAGTTGAAATCGAATCATCAATTGGTGAGCATGAGGCTCAAAGATCTTTGTCTCTGTTGTCCAGAATCCAGTAAGAGAAACTATATGTCAGAGTGGACATTTGTGCATTAATTAACATGATGTTCATGTTTACCATCATGAGACACAGTCTCCAGTTAATGTTGGGAGTTTCAGACTTCATCAAGGCAAAACATGAAAAATATTACATAAAATCTAAAGTCATCTAAAAGTGATTGCAAACAAGGGTTGAAGAGAAATCTTATAAATTCTGTTTTACCTGGAGTGCCTGAGACTGAGGGCCTACAACGTTGACATTCTGGACTTAAAGTGAGTGCCATATACCTCTGAACTTGGACGTGGAAAGTGGGAATTATGTCACTTTCCCCTAAAACACAGCTCAGTTATGAGCGAGTAAAGTCAGGGTGCCTGAAGATCGTTTGACTCCCCAGTATGAAATTCTGGCCTAAGGGAGTGTTCCCACTGATGTATCTAATTTGTAACTCTAAGGGTCTGTTTACATGAGGCAGAATACGGTGTAATCCACTAAGTTGCGTTTTGGCCTTGTGTATACATGGGAGCTCTACACAGAGTGCCTGAATCCGGAAACTTTTGAAACCAGTGTCCAGAGTGGAGAGTTTTCAATACACTCCTCAATGCAGCGCCGTGCTTAAATCAGAGCATTTCAGGGTGAAACACTGACGTCGCCACATGTGAAGTACTCATTAATGTGAAGGCTGCACGCACATACCGGGGACAACATCAGCAACGTATGTACTGCTTACCGAGCTTGTTTTTTTATCCAGACAAAACCATCCAGGCAGATTTGTGGTCCAAACAGATTTGTCGTTCAGAAAAGAAACTCCTGCGTCTTTGTGCCTCCACTCGCCATTGTTGTTTGGGAAAAGTTTTTCTTCTTCGTTCGTGTGTTGTAGCAGCGCTGCCTCTCTGCAAACCTACATCACCATCTGCTGCATGCATACTACAGCCGTTTCATTCATCTCCAGGGTCTCTGTCTGACTGACTGTGAATACACAAAGGGAAAATCTCTGCGTTTTAAGCCACAGAGTCTCTGTGGGAACATAGCCTGAGAATCTGCCTTCTGAGATCAACTATAATGCAACATTAAACAGACTATTTCTGTTTGTCAGTGTCCCTCCAAGTGATATGGCATTCTCAAGCAATGGATGAACATTGACAATGACCTTGCCTTTTGACTGACAAGAGCTTATCAAGTCTTTTTTGACTTAGGGACAAAAAATCCCGTAAACATGCGTACATGGAATGAGGATGAAGCCTAAAAACAAATGATCTCTATGATTTTATTGGTTCTGTGGTTCTTCTTATTTATTATTTGTAAAGTGATCATTTAAACAAGCTAATCAAAAACACAAAACAGTTTTTATACTATATGTTGTATTCTCAAGCAAGCGAATAGTAAATGGTCAAATGCTCTTCGGCCTGGTACTTCTGAAATCTAACCACTTCATCCTTTAATCAGAAAGAACCTTTAATGGTGCTATGAGGAAAATCTATTTGCGGCGACATAAAGACTCTGTTACCCATGAGCACTCGCGACGACTGTCGTAATGCTGTGTTCCAGTAACCTCGTAAATGGAAGTGACATCATCTCCGACTTATCAGCGTTCCAGTTGAAGTCGGAAAAAAACATGCCGATCTACCAGGCTATTGTTAGCTGTTGTTAGCACGCCCTGCGTAGTTGTTCCAAATATCACATGAAGAATGTGATTATCACTATGGCAGCATTTTTGTAAATATAAGTCTAACAATACTATGTATACAGCTGATCTAGAGCGACACACCCCAGTCAGAAGTGCAAATAAATTGATTATTACAGGAGCTTAATAACTGTTTACACTGGGGGCATCCATTTTCAATTGTCAACTCGGGGGTGGCGAGGTTTCACTGAGTTCCCAGTAGGAAATTCCGACTTCAAGGGGACGTGCCAGTTGCAGTTTCCTAATCGGAACCCGGAAATTCCTACTTCTGACTACAACTGGAACACACCAAAAGTGACCAAGCGTGACCTAAGCAAAAGCGTGTGTTTGTTGATGCTAATAAAAATGCAGTCTGGACGTTCCTCAGAACTCTGCATTGATTTACAGCTTCTTTTTTCAACAACTTACAGGATGAAAAGCGACGAGGTAATGTATCTCTTTCTAGTTACTTAGCGGTAGTTTTTGATGTGTGACGGCTATATATCGCTACTTACAGCCCGGTGCTCTAAGACATGTCCGAATAATATAAATTTGCTCGAGTTTTAATTGTCTTGTTCCTGAAGTTGAGTATCCAGGCCAGTCCAGCCCTGTCCGACCTGACCGGAAGGCTAAGGAATAGCATTTATAGATAACGTATTTTGATGCTATAAAACTCATCTTAAAGTGTGTTTTTCAATCAGGCATATTATCTAAAAGTGAGACTTTTTTGTAATTACTTAGAAACTCCTCACAGTCTCTTTGAGCAAAGTCTGAGTTGCAACATCCAATGCATCTGACATTGATGATGAACTGCTATGGACAGAATTTGCATTCATATATTATTGTTTTTTTAATGAGCAGTCATACATACACCATAGCCAAAGCCAAGGGCAGCAATTTGATCAGTGCATTAGATTAAGAACAGACTCTCAAACAAAAAAATCACTCAGTTGTTTTTTTTTATATATACAGGGAGTGTAGTGGCTACATTGAAGTCAAACCACCATGTTGTACTTACATAACAGCTTATAAGTAGCTTTTTGCTCTTGGCAACTTAGTTTAAGCCTTAAAATCATGAAAGTTGGTTTGTTAATTAAGTTTTTCAAAGTGAGTAAAATGTGATCATTTTCAAATGACAGCAAAGTATTGTAAAAAAAAAACTGACTTGTAAAACATGTGTAAGGCCGAACACAGAAATATAAGAGCACTTACAGAAGTGTGCAAAATTGTTGGTAGCCTTCTTTAAAAGAAATACAAACCCATAGTGGTCTCTGAAATAACTTGAAGCTGAAACAGTAATAATAAATAAAAAAAAATTAATTAAAATTAATTAATGAAAATTAATTAATGAAAATCAGACATTGATTTTGAATTGTGGTTCAACAGAATAAGTTTAAAAACAAAAAACTAAATAATGAAACTGGCCTGATCAAAAAGGATAGTACCCCTACAAAAGACTGAAAATGATTTGTAGTAGGGACTGTTGGGACACTTTCAAGCTTGTCATATTTTATAAAGCACAAGCTCAACTTGAAAACGTGTTACATGGAAAGTCAAACATTCCAACCTTGATTCCAAAATAAAGAAAAGTAAAAATGATTTCATCACCCAGGCCACTGTCAGTGGAAAATGACAGGAAACAAGTGCTTTGTGTTGTTTAGCTCGGCCCTCATTAGCTGCATGCTTCAGTCACTCACTCCATTAAATGCACAAGAGCAGATCATGTTTTGAATTTCAATCTATTCAAAGAGAATGCAGGATCGCGTGGGGATGAGAGGACCAATACTGGCCAATCAGCTTCATTAGAGCGGGACTGCCCGACTGTTTTTCCTGTGTTACATCAGAATCGCACGTTCACTTCAAACAAACCGCTGCAGGGTTCACCTGGAAGCTGCCTGAGGCAACCGCTCTCACACCCGGTTTGATTGGCATGTTCTTACCTCCCCAAATGAGCCAGAATAAAAAAAAGAGAGAAGCTTCAGCCTGATTCTCACGCTACGGCCTGAATTTTGCCTGTTGTACATTTCCAAGTTATTTCCTTCCCCATCTCATCACTATTCTCTTTTTTCCCTCCCCTCCTCTGCCCATCCCTCCCCCCTCTTTATTTCCTCCTCTTTCTCCCCCGGGTCTTTTCTTCCTCTGGATCAGTGCCCACTGTGCCACCAGGAAATGTTCAAGCTGAGGCTGTCAACTCCACCACGGTGCGTCTTACCTGGAGTGCCCCAAGTCCTCAGTTTATCAATGGAATCAACCAGGGATATAAGGTGAGCCGCCCCTTTCTGTCAACTGGTGCACTCTAGTGGCCGGAGGCAGAATAACACCTGTTTCTCTTTGTGTACTTGTCAGATTAATTGTTCCAAGAGCTCAACAGATGTTCACAGTTGTACTTCACTTTGGCTATATGATAACTTCGACTTGTTTGCTGTGTTTAAACTGTTGTCTGAATCTGGAGTGCCCACATTTATCCCCTGTCAAATCAATTCCAGCTTTTGGCCTGGGAACCTGGTCGTGAAAATGATGTCACCATGGTAACAGTGCGTCCCAACTTCCAGGACAACATGCATGTCGGCTACATCCCTGGCCTGAAAAAGTTCACAGAATACTATGCGTCAGTGCTGTGCTTCACCACCCCAGGGGATGGCCCACGCAGCCCAGCTCAGCGCTTGCGAACTCATGAGGATAGTAAGTGCCCCCATTCTGGGAATCATGATGACTAGATCAATACATATAAGGATAGGTAAACAGATAGGAAGGGAGGGAGTTAGGGTTGGGAGTGGGAGGAGACCAGGTAGGTATGCAATAAGTTGATCCCAAAGGTAAACTGAAGTTTCTGGTTCTTCTGGTTCTTAAACTTGACATAAGGTTTATCACTGAGTCCGACCGGCTCCGGCTCTCTACTGCGCATGCGCCCGGACGCGCGTCGTCCCACAGCTTGTCAAAATGTCCAGCGTCCAGCTTCGGGCATTAAGCGCGGCGCGTTACAGGCTTTACCGTAGCATAAGAAAGTGTTTGGGGAGGGCAGAACCTTTCAGAAGTAT
This sequence comes from Scarus forsteni, assembly GCA_036419115.1. Classification (NCBI taxonomy): domain Eukaryota; kingdom Metazoa; phylum Chordata; class Actinopteri; order Labriformes; family Labridae; genus Scarus; species Scarus forsteni. The sequence goes on from JAZDUH010000342.1 coordinate 18,738,280, forward strand.
ATCCGAGATGTGATTTGATGATTTGTCCGTCAATCAAAACTATTACAGGCTCTCATAACGCAGTAGGTGGGTGCTACTGCATTGCAGAACTTGACTCATGTAAAACAAACTCTGGTCGAAATTTATCAGAAGTGGAGCAAAAATATGCTCACTATAGAGAAATGTGTAGTGTTGACATTTGTTTTTCATATGATAAAGAAATGTGGTCACAATCTGACAAAACCGCTAGCATATGTGCTGATCTCTATAACTGCAGTCACTTCCTGCCATCATCTCGCTCGTCTCCACCTCTGCCTGCTCTAAAAGACTGATTGGACTGTGCTGCTTTGGGCCGAGCACAAACTTTGTAGACTGGAGCTTGGCATGGTGGATCTGCATGATCATGATTACAGGCATTGAATCAGGCAGGTCCAGCTGTTACTCAAGGTAACTAGGGGTGGAGTGTGTGTGTGTGTGTGTGCTTGTTAGTTCTAGCATGGTGAGCAGTGAGAGTTGCCATGGAGGGAGTGGTTCTGAGACACAAGAGTTCATTGGCCAGCCTCTTGGAGGTGTTGTGGGGGCTGATATGGACGAAACACGTAAAATAAGAGGTACCTACCTGGTGACCCCAGTGTTGTTGTGGCTCTTGCTGCTTGGCTGTAATGGGTTGAGGGCAGTGTGGTAACTTAGATATCATTGGCTTTGTCACAATCTGAAGTTCACATGTGCAGAGACTGGGTAACTAAAGGTGTTAATGTTGTGCCAACAAAGGGCAATGCCATAAGATCATGTTACTCCTCAGAAATGTACAGAGCTACGAGTGAGGTTAGGTGTCTCTTCACTGGGCACCTATCTTTTCATTATAGTACAAGTATCTTATGTTACTTTTATTGTAATACCTTGTACATACTGTTTCTCTCTATTAATTTATTTTAACCAGTAACTCCCATTAATCATTTTAAAAACCCTTTACCAGAGCAACCTGGCCAAGGTAGCAGTAATTGAAACCCTTGTTATTGTCAGATATTAGGATTAATTAGCCTTACTTGTCTTTCCAAATGCATTGACACAAATTTATTAAATAAACAAAAAGCTAATTATTCCAAATAATTTCTTGCGAGGAATAAAATTGAATTAATTGTTTAAAGCTTTAGGGGAAATAATGCATTTCACCTACAGTATATGGTGTCTGAAATTGTGTTGGAAATTGTCTAGAGGCCCCCATGTGGCCCTTGAGCTCCCAGTTGCCCAGCATTGCTTTAGAGAAACTGTTTTAGAGTCTTCAAATCTTGTTTTCACTCCTGTTAGTAACACATTTCTGTCCACTGTTGAAAACTGTGTTGAAATCCCAGCTGAGGCAGGCAGGATTGCAGCACATTATTAACATTTTGTGTTGTAATGTGTTTGTGCTGGCTCGTTAAAATTACCATTTTGAGAGGAAGTACACACGATGTGTTTAAATGGGATTTTAAGGAGATAGAAATTTAGTTTTGGCTGGATTCCCTAATAAATTATGTTGATGGGTGACTTTGTAGCATCAAGAAATAGTTACACAAGTTACATGATGTGTTTGAGTAAATGTTCTCAGACTGGCAGCCTTTACTGATTAGTCGACTTGGACTGTTTTGCCTATTGGACAGACTTAATGATCTCTTTTTAGTCTGGAAATTTAACACATATGAAACTAGTAGTTAATTAATCGTCACATTGTGTAACAAAGTCAATCTTGCACTGAAGAAACAGTTTCTACAGAAAAATTAAACATCATTGATCTCTCCATTGGTAATGGCCAATCTCATTGACAGGTAATGGGTTATTGGTATTGAGAAGAGTAATACTGAGCTAGAAGCTGACCATGACAGCTGAGCAGAAAATACTGGTGAAATTAAAAGTGTGTAAAACAGAAAAAAACATTTTGTGTTTTCTGTAGTGCTGGTGATGATTAGTAGTGTACAATTTTACTCAATATTTTGGTAGTGACAGCAAAAATAGTAGTTTTTTTTATTTTCTGGCCTACCTGAGAGTTGCATGACGGATGTGATTTTTTTCCTCATGAGTTTATGGCACTTTGAAAAAAAATTACTCAGATAAATTAAAAAAAAATGTTAATAACTGATCTTTGCTTTTTTTTTTAATATATATTCTTTGGGCATTTTGTGCCTTTAATGATAGGAGAGAGACAGTGGATAGGCTTGTGAAAGGTTATGAGAGAGTAGGGAAGACACTCTGCAAACTGGTCACAGGTGGGATTCGAACCTGGACCGGCAGAAGCATGTACATGGGGTGCCTGGTTGCTAACCACTCCGCCAAACTAGCACCCACTGATCTTTGCTTTAAATCTACCCACTGTTATTACACATTTCTAAGTGTAGTCTACGGGTAAAAAGGTAAAAAGATCATGTCTAACTCTACAGGAACTACATAACAGTAGACTTCTTTTGAGAGTTTATATGTGAAATATGATGTTGTTTAAAGAGCCCAGAAAGAAAGGTAAGACTCAACTTTTCTATAGCTTCTAGTTTTCACGTGCTGAGTCTGCCTGATGCAACCTATTCTCAGTCTGCCTGCTCTGTCAGAGCTGTCACTTTCAGGCCCTTTTCTTATGTGGGCCCAGTCTGCCTGATTGGACAACCTGTCTGCCGTCAAATGTTTCATTTTTGCGCTGTTCAGAGTCATGTTTTCAGTGCTCTGCATTCTTTTTACAGTTAATGCTTTGCACTTGGCTTGCTACCCCCAGCCAATGGGCTTTAACTGGAGACAAAAGCATGGTATGATGTCACACTGGTAGTTTTGTTAGGGGAGGTCCATAGGAACAAGCAGTTTCAGGCAGCTACTTGCACTGTAAACAGGAAGGTTCTGATGCAATGGCCATTTGTCTTGTGCATAAAATAACTCTAGCGCAAGAAGGACACTTGTCAAACACACTAAAGCTGCATACTGAGTGGTCAGGTTTGGTTCACTAGGGTTTGCTCCCATTTGAAGCAGTAAGCCTTGATGTTGCTTGTGTTTGCTGGGCCAGCTGTACCCTCATTTAGGGGAAAGGGTGTAAGCAGTAAAATGAGGATCAGGATAGCCACATCCAACTCCCTCTGCACGTTTATTCTCTAAAGTAAGACAAGTTGCTCACTCTGATGTGGTTGCTTGCTTTTGTTTTAACTGCTGTTGCATGGGAAGTGACAATTCTTGCACCAATCAACTAACCCAGTGTATTTAGCTCCACCCTTTGGGTCAGCTGGGTACACCTAGCACCCCTACAAAAGGGTGTCAAAAATTGGGACGGCATGTATCTTATGGAGTGCTTAAATTTCTCTGACAGTCCTGTAGTTGAGCCACTTGTTTGCAACCAGGATTTGCAAGACTTCAAAAAGCTCCCGAATTCACAACTGGGGCAATCCCAGATGTATTTTCCTACCTTGATTCATCTAAAGACCTCATTTTGGGCGTTTTCCCAAATGACTTGAAAAAAAACTGAAGGTGCCAAAATTCAAATTTATTCCTACCCTGTAGGACTCATTACTTTCACCACTCATTTGCAGATAATAGCATGTGTCACTGCCCATTTATTGTCTTCTTTTACGACTTCTCCTAACAGCCCCTGGAGCTGTGGGACACCTCAGCTTCACTGACATCTTGGACACCTCACTAAAAGTCAGCTGGAGGGAGCCTCAGGAGAAAAATGGAGTTCTCACAGGTGACCATTTATAGACATCTCTGTATTCCTAACGTGTACTCTAACAGTTTTTAAAGTCCTGAACATGTGTTGTCTAAATGGGATTTCGCTGTCCGACACTTTTTCCAGGCTATCGCATCTCCTGGGAAGAGTTCAACAGAACCAATACTCGAGTGACCCATTATTTGCCCAACTTAACTCAGGAGTACAAGGTGACAGGGCTCACCGCTCTCACCACTTACACCATCCAGGTAGCAGCCATGACCGCGAAGGGCCAGGGCCAGCTCTCCGCCTCCACTATTTCCTCCGGTGTACCGCCAGGTCAGTGTGTAAATGAGAAGATCAACTGTTTGACTCCTAGCTGAGAATTTATAATCATTTCAAGAACTCACTCAGGGGGGTACAGTCTGCTGATTTCTGCCCTGCTAATTCTAAATGCAGTGATAAATGGGTATTTATGCAAAAGAGGATAACACTCCATTTAAACTAAACATTATTTTGTATTACTAAAGTGCTGGAAAAGCCAAAGCAAATACCAGGGGTGGAAGAAAACTGATCGCATTTACTTGAGCTGCTGTAATTGAGTAGTCTTTTTAGGTGCCTGTACTTTTTTGATTAAAGTTTATTTATTCTAAGATGTTAAATTCCCTCTTAAGAATTGTATTGAACATAATTTGCTTGGTTCCTCTTAACATCCATGGCACTGCTTTTCTGTTTTTCCTGCTTTACATACCTCACCAACAGACCACAATTCCCTCACATCAACAACTCATCACATATTCTGGCCTATCATTCTCAGTGGTTCTCAAGATTCAGTGTTTGGTCCCATTCTGTTCTTCTTACTCGAATTGGTTTGATTCATCCGTAAACATTTCACTGCTTTTTTTGTGTATCAGTTATGAATATAACGGCTTGGTTTATGTATTATAAAAGCCAGATAAATACTTAACTCTCTTTTACCCAGATTAGTCATGATTAAGTGTTTTATTTTTTAACAGTTAAGAGAGATTTGCTAATAATGAATTCATTAATCTTTTATGTGTCCAATAGTTATCTTATTTATAGTAAATGAGGGAGGCAGTGATTTAGATCATTAAATCAGCTGTTATATCAGCTAAGATGTAGATAAGGAGGTGGTACTGAATAATCTGATCATCTGGATTTCTGCTGCAGCATTTACACAGATGTTTACTCTAATCTTGAACTAATGTTTAATCTGGTTCATCAGATTATCATTTATGGCTGTGAATGGAATATGTCAGTTTGTTTTGTAATGCTTTACAGGTGACCGGTTTAATGTACAACATTTGGCACTGTGACTCTGATATATGTACATTTATTCTGAAAATGATGAATCCTTTGCAATATGTAAATATTTTAAGTTGAGTGCCTATGTCAGCTCAGATCCTTACCACCCTGTTCATAGACAGAGTAATATTTCATTTCCTCAATTATTGTTTTGTTTTGATGTCACTGCACTTTCTTGTAACTGTCCCACAAAAGCCCATGCCTACATTTAAGAGGTCATATCAAGGTATACTGTCATGAAAATCAAAATGCATAGTCCCCAAACTGAGTCAAGCCAAGCTGAGCCACAAATAAACAGCATCACAAGTTGCTAAGGGACATGCTGACCAGCTCCACCTGCATCCAATACTATTTTTTCCTAATTTAGGTTCATTTTGAAGATACTGCATTCTATAAGAATGAATTTTAACATAGAGAGGAAAAGTGGCAATTAAAAGTGGCTTTTCTGACCACTAGACACTAAAACAAATCTCTATAGGCTTTGTGAGCAGATTGAGGGGCAAACAAGAAATGCCCACTTAACAGCATTTCTCCCTCAGAATTTTAAATCCCCCAAATGATGGTACTCCTTTCAGTAAGTACACCTCTCGGTTTTATCTAAAGAATGTCCTTAACTCAAAATCAAGAAAGCACCAGAGGTGGGCAGAGCTGAGAGCATGTTTCTACATGTGTCTTGTTGTATCTGCATTGGTTATGAAGGCCGAGGCAATGAAATTAACATACTATGCCTTTAAGTGTTAGTGAGTGCTTTGGTGAAGCATTAAAAAAGCATTTCTATCTGTGTTTATTTAATATGTACATAATTGATAACTCATAGTTGAAGATGGGTTATGTATTTACTTATGCTTTATTAATGCATGATACTGTCTTTTCTCATTCGTCACTACAGAGTTGCCGGGTCCTCCAACCAATTTAGCCATTTCCAACATCGGCTCTCGCTCTGTCAGCCTGCAGTTCAAACCAGGTTATGATGGAAAAACATCCATCTCCCGTTGGCTGGTTGAAGCACAGGTGAAACTTTCAGTTAAACATGATAGAACTAGCCTGTACTGTTTTCTACCAAGCTGTAAGCTGTCTCAGGACTTGTTCCAGGTTTTTTTTCCCACACCCTTGACTTTATTTGATTTGCTCAGCTGCGTGTAATCTCGTCTCTCCGTACATTTCAGATTGGCATAATAGGAGAGAATGAAGAGTGGCTGTTGGTTCATCAGCTGGCTAATGAACCTGATGCGAGATCAATGGAGGTCCTGGAGCTAAACCCATATACTTTCTACAGGTGAGCACACAAAGCATTTTCTTTTTATAGAAATGCATGCTTAATTTCCTGTGTTACAGCCTGGCTATAAAAAGGAAAAGTATTTTATGTCAACCTGTAGGTAGATATGTTTACAGTGAGTGAGTTTGCCTCCATTCACAATCACATTTAACAGAACCATATGTGAAAATGCATCACAAAACAACAATAGCGCTGAAGTAGCAGCCCTACTGATTGAGCTATGTAAAAATAAAAAAATCTATAGTACCACGGAAAAATAGAATCAACATAGAGATATACCATCAGTAAAAACAAAATTAGATCAATGAATAGTCTGGAAAAGACAACAGTGTTGCATCTACAACATTGAGCTGTTCTGTTATGAATTGTTTCTTTAATGCCTGTTGTGCAAAGTTTCATGTAGCTTATTTAACAGGATGGTGGTATTGTGGTTTGATCATTTGAGATATTTTTAAAGGGATAGTTAGGGACAGGCTCGGCTTTACTTCATAGCAAACAAGGGTGTTTTATCAGTCTTACTTGGCTGAATTACAAAAATAAGCAAAAAAGAAAAACAGTTTGGGGGGTAGATATGCTCCACATAGAAAACATTCTTAGAAGCTTTTTTTCAGCTTATTTTGGTAATTAGTGTGATTTTACATAATTACCTAAATAAGCTGGAAATAAATAGTTTGGGGGCAAATGTGCTCTACATAGAGGACAGAAGTGTAAATGTTTAAATGTGTAATACAGGGGCAAAGACAATGCTGTATAGTAAGGATGCTTCTACACATATTGCTGTAGAAAGTTTCTCTTTATTAATGAACAAAAGCAAAGTGAATCTAAGTCAAAGCAAAATTTGGGTTGACCACCCTGGTTCTTTGAAACAGCATCGATTCTTCAAGGTACATTTGTAAACAGTTTTTGGAGAACTTGGCAGGTAGGTTCTACCAAACATCTTGGAAAACTAACCACAATATTTTGTTAATGGATGTTACACCAATGATGATGTTGAGTTTAGGGCTCTGTGGGGGCCATACCATCACTTCTAGGACTCCTTTTTCTTCTTTACCTCCAAAATAGTTCTTAATGACATTGCCAGTATGATTTGGATCATTACACTGCTGGAGAATAACTTAGGGCCAATTGGGCTGCCGATTTGTCGGAGTGGTTAGCGACCAGGATGTCCCATATACCTACCTCTGCCGGCCTAAGTTCGAATCCAGCCTGTGGGCCAGTTTACAGAGTGTCTTCCCCTACTTACTCTTGCCCTATTTCACAAGCCTATTCACTGTCATTCTCTCTCCTATCACATAGGCAGGAATCTGCTTGTACCTCCGTAGTGCTTCACTGCTGCCTGCAGACACTCATTATTGTACCACTCTACAACCCTTAGCGAACAAACTGCTTTCTGCTACCTGCAAATTTTCACATTTTGATGCATTAGTTCAGACCCCTTCTGGCCAGACTTTTATGGACAGTAGATGAGTAGATCAAGGCCCCACTGGTTTCTCCCAGTTCTGAATTGATGCTGTATTAATGAGCTTTATCTGCATCTGCACTAAGTTTCTCTGGCCAACTACTGCTTCCATAGTTCTTAATGTTGCCTGCTTAAGTGCTTTTTCAGAAGACCTTGGACCGTATATCTTAAAAACTTAGTCTAACTTGAAATCTCTGCGCTCAGTAATTCTGTGGAATATATCCTGCAATATAAAACTGTTTTTAACAATTTCACCTTGGTAGCAAACCATAGCAGTGACTGTTTCAAGCAATGACAGTATGTCAATCAGCATATGAAAAGATGATTATTAACTTCAATTTCCACGTAGTTCGCCTGTGTAGCATCTTAATTCACACATATCCGCACCCACTGAAATATTTAAAGCTCAATGAAATGTGGTCATAATGTGAACAACAGATTATATTGCCCTCCCGACATGGAATTTGATGTTTGCATGGATCTTATTTCCACAAAATGCTGTATTTTGAAACCACCTGAAAACTATGAGCAGTTTCCTGTTTTGAGTCCATCTGAAGTTGAAGCTTCTACACCTGAAAACAGACTCTCCACATATTTTCAGCTACCAAGCACAGAGCTGTGTAGCTGGCACACATTGGGGATGAACTGAGGCGCAAAAACTACTGATTGAAAATGACCTGGGTGATTTGCTGTGGTGAATGTGGCGTACATAATGCTACGCAGGTGGACAGTGCCAAAATTGGGGTTAGCCTCTGTTTGGTATGATGACTTAATTATACACCTCACCACAATCTTTTAGAATCCCTGACTCTGTGCAAATAAAAATGTATGTTGGTTTAAAGGGAAGTGGTAGTCAAACCAAAAACGTATTTGATTTCTATTTTTCTTCTGGTAAGTGACTTTGTTTATTTATGAAAAAAACTGTGCTCTGTTAGCCTTAATACATTAGCAGGTTGAAGCGGATCATTTTTCCAATAGAATATAGTAACTAGAAAAGCACTCGGAGAGCGCAGACCTCCGCCAGCACCACAGTCCTCTTCCATATTGTGATTTTTACCATAAATATTAGTTCTACCTTTATTTCATGTAAATATTTAGATTCCTTGACCATGCAAACATACTATTAGCAATTGGTTTCATAATGATATCTATTTTAGTTCAGTAGTTATTCACGAAAATCACATTTTTCGTCATGGCGGATCCAGACGGTGATCCGGATCAACACCAATATTGAATCACTTCTTCCTTTTCCCATGCTGAACATTTCCTAAAAATTTCATCAAAATCCATCCATAACTTTTTGAGTTATTTTGTTCACAGACAGACAAACTCTCCCGAAAACATAACCTCCTTGGTGGAGGTAATGATGATGTGTCGGGGACAGAGCAAGTGTGTGACAATACTAGAAAACCAATTAGAAAACCAGAAAAGTATGTCAGATTATAGCTTGTGGCCCCTTTTCTGTTTCTTTTCTAATAAATGAATCATAAAAAGATAGTGTTTTATCAATAAAGTTTATTCCATCGTTGTTTTGTTATCACTACAATGCATGCGCTTCATGCGAATTAAAGACAAAGTCCTTTGCTGTAGTCTTTTAATAGGAAGTGAAAAATACACTCCCCTCGTGCCACTATCCCTGATTATCTTTGATCTTTAACAATAAATTAAATTATCCAGATTACAGCGCTTTCTTTGATTTATCTCCTCTATTCTTCCCTCAAAGATAAATCATTTTCTGCTAGTGTAATGACCCAGTTTTCATTTACACAGCACTAAAGTTTCTTCTAATCTAATCTAAAATCATCTAATCCTTCCACATATCATCATGATTAAACACCCACCTTGAGATAAATTATCCACAGTCAGCTCTTCTCCTCTGCCCCAGGTTTCGGATGCGTCAGGTAAACATTGTGGGCACCAGTCCTCCCAGTCAGCCTTCCAGGAAGATCCAGACTCTGCAGGCCCCCCCAGACATCTCCCCCGCTAATGTTACGCTGCGCACAGCTAGTGAGACCAGCCTGTGGCTCCGCTGGGTGGTAAGTTGTCACAAAGCATTGCACTTTGGACCTACATCAGCATGTGTGGTGTAGTGAAGGTAAAGTGGAGTTTCATTAGATTATAATTTGATTCAGGCACGCATGTCTGAGCTGTTCCCTTTCAGAGTTTCAGGCTGTAGAAAATTCTGTGTTGATTTCGGAATGCATGGCCATACTTTATTTGAAATTGCTGCCTTTTTTCTTCCTGTCCTTCTCCTTGATGGGAAATAACGTTGTGGCTCAGACAGAAAAATGCCCTCGGAATGTTAATTGAAAACAACGTCTCCAGAATAAACTTTGCAAAATCATATTTGGACCATTTCATTTTCTCCATCAATTATAATTCAATTTCTCGCATAAAAGAAATTTAACAATAAATCATGATTGAGTTGCCGTCGACTCCCAAGAATCCCTCTTGGAACAATAAAATCATTGTGCGGGAAAGGCTGCCTATCTCAGTAAATCTACTCTTACTTACCTCATGCTGTAATGTGATGAATACAGGCGATGGCACGGATAATGTTGAGAGAGCTGCGTGCACTCAACCCTTGATTAGAGCTTCTGTGTGTGTCAGCGTTTGGCCAGGGTGCTCTTTGCTGCATCTGTCCATTCCCCTCACTCTGCCAGGCTGTGGGGGAGACAGAGGCAGGGGTCCTCCTCCAGCTCTAGCATGAGCATAATGAGTCCATGTTAATCTGGTTTTAACTGCAGAGGGGTGTCAGCAGATTGATATTGCTCTTAAAATTTATTACATTAGCTCAATTATTGCAGCTCCTCTCTAAGGCTGGGTGAAACTGTAAAATTTGTGGTCCACTTCATGATTGTGTCACCCAAGTCCTGAATAAAGGACATGCTTATTTTTTAGACCATTAGGACTTTGGTAGAACACTTTAAGGTACATGCACTCATTTGTAACACTAGTTATGAGCACATGTCAGCTCTGTAGCCTCAGTGTGTATTTGCCTGAGCCTGGCAGGGGGAGACTCCTAGAGGCACAAAAGAGAGCCCGGGCTGTATACAACTACCTGTTAGTGTGGAATATGAACAACAAACATTGCAAAGGAGAAAAACAAACTGGTCATTACAAAGCTTTCACTCATCATCAATTGCAATGTGTAATTAATTTGTAATTAATGTGCAATCCTCAATACTCTAACAATGTGCAATTACAGTGTGGAAGTACACCCATGTACAATCAATCAGTCAATATAACTTTATAAGATTTGCTTTTAGTTTTGTATCCAGGCCCTTTGTATATTTTTATATTCTATATCTTATATAAGTAGAATAATGTATATGCTACTATTTTTTATACTTAAGTCTATTTTTTATTCCATTAATGCTGTTCACCTTGCTGCTGTAACACTGTAAATTTAAAGGGAGGATTAAAGGTTTATTCTACTCTTCTTTTCTATTCTATTCTATTCTATCTGCACCATAAATAGATGTTAAAATCCAAATTTGAGTAGATTTCAGACAATCTAAGCACAGAACACTGTTTCTTTCAGTCAGCTATAAGATAAACAGTAGCATTCATTTTTAATAATTATGGTCCTATTTTATGACTGGATAGCGTGTCTTTTTGCCAGCTCTTCTTGGCACAAATAATTAAACAATTGCATTAACAAATAAGATAAGACATTTATTCAAGCCTATAGATGTTCAATGTAAGTAACCAGGTCTATCATAAAAATATAAATGTCTGATTGTGTTGGTTTTACAGGAGGTTTTAAAAACGAATGTGGTTTCATTATACAGAAGTTTCTGACTCGTCTTTTGGATTGTTTCTCATTATGCGAATACCTAAAAAGAAAAAGCACTTTGAAATCTGAGCATTAATATATGGCATACAGTGCTTGAGGTCTGTTCTTTGAGTGCAGTGGCACAACGAAAGGAGAGGAAATTAATGATCTAGTTGAAATTCAGACCAAACTAAACAAATTAAACTGGCTATGTAAATACTGAAAAACCAACTGCCTGGCACACTATGATTTTAAGGTAATGAGAGCAGACTCTCTGATTGTTTTGATTTATATTACGCTCAAAATAAATTCCAAGGCCCATGATCAATCCTCATACTGTCCTACACCTGGCTTTGCACTAAGAACGTACATCCTTAAAACAGCAAAATATATACAACATCATGCCCCCAAAAATGCTGATATCATACCAATACCTTACATTTCAGAAGCATGCAATCAACATTGCATGATATGATGGACGATTTAATCACAGTTACATTCATAGTTAGAAAAAGAAGCATGTTGGAATGTGTAATTGATAAAGTGCTTCTAATTTAATTACAGAGCCTGGTAATCATCTTTTAAACAGTTTGACAAAAACTAGAAAATTACTGATGAGTGCCTTGTAATTAATGTTTGTATGTTTTGTAAATGAATGACTATGATTAAACTTCATTATTGATGTAATTATGGGTGTTTTTGATTTAATAGAATGACTTTCAACCAAGAAACAGTTTTGGCACGCAAAAATTGTTTTGAAGAATCCTTGGTGTATTATAAAGTTTATTTTGTACCTATTCTGCCATCTTTAAAATCTTAATGTCAAAATTTACATACATATGTCAACTAAAATTGTTATGCTTTTATTAGCAAATCATTTATGTGTGAGTAGATTTAGTGACATAATGAGATTTTTTACGAAATTACATCTGTGACACATTTTATTTAGTAAAGATTTGGATTATTCCATGTAGTCTTTCTTTAAACAGAGGGGTGCTTTAATAGAGAGAGCTACTGCCATCTGTGCAGCTCATGTTTAAAATATTATTAACCATTACACACAAAATACACTCAGACCATCCAAGCAGACACCTAACAGCTTCTTACATTCTGTTCTCCCACTGTCTGTTTTAAACACCACTAAAGTGCTAGAAAGGTGAACCAAGGGAAGGTGGTTGTTCTGTATGTTGAACTGATGTTGGGTGTTAGCTGATAAAAATGCAAATATTTCAGTGATCAAAACTGAACAGTCTGCCCTGATGTTTAAGTGGTGTATCAGTATCCTCAAAACCATAATATAGATCCATATGTATATAGCTGGCTATTGTGACCTTTATATAAAGCTTTGACAAAGCTGGTTAGCCTATTATAGCTTTAACCATTAGCCTTCTATATTTGAAATGTGCTTGTGTAATACTGTTTAAAGGCCATCACAGTGCAGCTGCTTTGTGAAAAAAAGAATGGATCAAGCTTTGAAATAGAATAAAAATGTTGGTTCATGTTTAGAATTTAAGGAGTTTGATTACATGCTTAATATCACTCAGATATGGATCAAAAGCCATAAAAATCCACAATGTGGTCTTCAGCATTCTGGCTTTTATAAACAAAACTTCACCAGAGAGGTAAGACATAGTAAATCCTTGCCTTGGGATGCCACGACACACGGCTTAAAATAACAGATTTAGCCTAGTTGTACTTATGCAAAGCTTTGAAACACAATCAATTTCAAACAGTTGAATAAAATATTACCATTTAAGGATTATGTTAATGGTGCTCCAGCAGATTTAGGGAATGTGCTATTATTTTTAGACTCCTAAGTCCTACCTTATTTTGTTGAAACCACTCCATAAAGTGCTGAGAGGGCTTAGCTTCTTTTCCCATAATGCTCCTCATCGATACAGTCACTGCCTCTTACCCGCTGTTAAAACTGCAGTAAAGTACAACCTCTCCTGGCTTATTGCTTCATTATGCACCCTGTTATGATGTCATTTATATTGATTTTGCCCAAACTGAGTGAATAAAAACACAAAAACAATCCTCTCAGCCTCTTCCAGAGTGGGAGTACAATGGGAATCCAGATCTTGTTGGCTACCGAGTGCAGTACTCCAAAGCGGGGTCCAAAGGAGGAGTTCTCTCTCATGTCATCATGGATCGGTTGGAGAGAGAGTTTACAATCGAGGACCTGGAGGAGTGGACTGAGTATGAAGTCAGAGTTCAAGCCATCAATGGTATCGGCTCCGGTCCCTGGAGTCAGCCTGTTTATGGAAGGACGAGGGAGTCTGGTGAGGGAGAAAATTTATGCAAACACATTCCATAATTTATCATACAGGCATGTTTGAAGCATGCTCAGCTCGGCCCTTCACCTCTGCTTTCAGTGCCCTCCAGCGGTCCAACCAACGTGTCAGCTTTCGCCACTACGTCCAGCAGCATCCTGGTGCGTTGGGGGGAGGTCACAGAGGCAGATCGCAATGGACTCATCCTTGGGTACAAGGTCAGACTTACAACAGTCATCTGAGAATCTATTGTGATATGAATAAAAACACTTGTCTTTATGAAGATGTAGAACGAGGGGGTGCTGAGGGTGCTGCAGCATCCTCTATTTAAAGCCAGTGCAAAACCATTCGCTCTTGAAGACACTTAAACTTGCATCACACCAACATATGGAGTGGACTATCAGTATGTATGATCACTTTTGGGTCTGTTTATAGTGGTCTGAATCTCGTTTAAAGGACCCTTTGAAGAGTGAGCTGACTCAGAGCAGCTCAGAGCACTTTATCTCGGCACACACATCAAGGTGTTTTGGAGATGTTCAACACAGTCAAAGAAATCAAAGACATCCGTTTGTTCTGTCAGACTGAACAGCATTACCACAGTTTACCCCAAATTCTTGATTTTTTCCTGAGACCACTTCAAAACAGCTGTAGTAATGGAAGGAATGAGATTTTAAAGTGCAGTGATTCCATCTTAGACCTTTCACAAGAGCTCTTAAAGCACATTGTGTTTCAGTTTAAGACAAGCAAGAGAAGGAACACACAATTTCTATTACATATCATCAATGTCATAACCACAAAAACACAGAAATATTTGCTTTACTTTAAGTTTTGGGTACTTTTGGCCCTCATAAAGCACGAATGAGACTGTTGAAAGGGCCTATATTGTATTCTTTTTTTTTGTTTTATACACTCTTTTCTTGAGCAAGCCTATTCACGAGACAAAAAGCATGGGTCTTCAGGACCTCTTCTTCTACACCTCTATATAGCACCAGTAGCTGCCTTAAACAGCTTGTTCCCACTAATAGACCTGTTAGTGTGATGTTCTCCTGTTGATTTGTCAGCAGTTTAAGCCAATTGGTTTGGCGTGACAAGCCCAGAGCAGTGTAGACTGGAGGCTCTGAAACACTGGCACTGAGCAGCACCAAACTCACCAAACCACAGACCGGGCCCATGTGGGGGACAGGGCCTTAAAGTGATAGAAGCCTTGACAAAATGTCACAAGCAAAAAGAAAACACAGCTAAATCAAGGGAACTCTGTATTAGAGCTGGGCAAAGTGTTGATTAAAGCGATTAATTCTAATTATTTTCTGCAGAAGATTAAAAAAATTAAAATTGAGATTTTTTTTCTTGCCTTAGTCCAGTTGTAAGTAGTTGCAATTTTTTTTTAAAAAGTTACAATTTTCATGATGGTTGGCCTTGTAGGGTTTGCACAAGCAATTTTATAGGCTTGTATTTGTTATTTAAGTAGATTAAATACAAATCCACATAATCAACCTTTTATGACCCAGACTTTGACTTTAAGAGGGAAACATTTAGACAACATAATGGCAAAACTTGATTTGTTTCATTTTTAAGTTACTGGGAGTTTTCTTTCTTTTAGGGAGGGAAAATTGGAATAAAATTGTAAATCGAGTGTTGTGGAAAAAAATCTGGGATTTTGTTTCTAGGCCATATCGCCCAGCCCTACTCTGTATGTGAAAATTAAAAGTTCTTTATGGACATTAGTTATCGTGAACATGGTCAAGCAGCCATTAAAAGCAATCAGTGAACCTCAAGTTAATGCAAATTATGACCTCTTTAAATCACTGAAGTTTTTACCAGAATCTGGCTTTGGTGGTTTTGACATGCCATACTCATGAGCAATACTCTCTTTAACCCTGCCGCCAGAATAAAAATCCTAGATAATACATATATTTCTGCACTTTTTTAGTATGAATTGGGTGATACTGTGCTGTTTCAGTGACGTGGGAAATACTTGATTTATACAGAAAAGTGCATATATGCTAAAACTGGACTGGTGATATTGATGCTGCATTTATGTGAGTTATTAAGCAGGATGTTTGTTTAAAAGCAACCATAGTTGAATGACATTGTCACCATATTTTATGGCAAAACCATTTGAATTTGGGGTGTCCTGTGGGAGCATCTAACAGCATTTATCTGCCATTCGGTCCTTTCCCTGTTTTCTGCCTGAAATGAGGCTCAGTAGGAATATAAATGGGAATTTTACCTTTAGCAATTTCTTTATCTCTACTTTTGTATAAAAGAAAATAGTAATTATCAGGTTAAAACATAAACATGACAAGGGAGGTCATTACTTCTTCATAGTGTGACATTACATGAAAGCTACTAATATCATGTTATTTCCATTGTTGACCCCATTTTTCTGCATAAACTAAGGAATTACACACAAAAGCAGGTGAAAGAGCCGACACCACACCGGTAGGGGGATCAGGGAATTTGATGTTTTGAACAGCTAGTGCCATGAGTAAAGGGGGAGAAGGAGAGGTCCTGATACTGCAGGCTTGCTGCCTTTCACCTGTAAGTGCCTGCACAACACTGACTACACATCAGTGGATTGAAGAACTGTCTTGTTGTAATTTAGGTGATGTATAAAGAGAAGGATGCAGACACCATTCCAAACTTCTGGACAGTGGAGGGAAACACAAGCCACAGCGTTCAGCTCAGCGGTTTGGGCAAGTACGTCCTGTATGAGATCCTGGTTCTTGCATTCACACGGATAGGAGATGGCAGGAGCAGCTCGCCGCCCATTTTAGAGAGGACTCTGGATGATGGTAAACAAATCTGCTTTATCTATCTACCTGTTAAATCTTGTTATCTTTGAGATTGTTTTTCTCTCTAAACCAAATTTAAAAAGTCATTTCCTCGAGCTGAGATAATTTCACTTGCTGCAAATCAGTTTGTATCGAGAATTTCCTTGTTAGGAGGGTGTTTTCATCCAATGATTGCAATGTTCTGCCTTATTACTCATCATCTGAGAAAAACATCTTCAGCAGGGTTGTTTTACTCTCTGTTCTCTGTTAATAATTGAAAAGTGTCCCTGCATTGTAAGAGGGATATTTTCCTTGATCATTTTTTAATTCTTTGATATCCTTGCTTGATTTGTTGCTTCGGTTCTTTTATGTGACAGTGCCAGGCCCACCAGTCGGCATCCTCTTCCCAGAAGTCAGGACCACCTCAGTCAGGCTGATCTGGCAGCCCCCTGCACAGCCCAATGGCATCATCCTGGGTGAATAAACTCACAAACACACTTTCATCTAAATCCTCAGATATAATCATCAGACAACTCCATGCTTTTATGTTAGCCTGACAGAAAGAATCGCCCTTCAAATTTCCTCCACAAAATAGTTTGATTTTTAAAACAACTGAATTGTTATCCTGCTCTTGCTGTAATTTTGTATTGATATGTTTGTCTTCTCAGCCTATCAGATCACATTCAGGAAAAACTCATCAAACAGCAATGCTGCCACCGTGGACGTGCTGAGCCCCAGCGCACGACAGTACACAGCCACTGGACTCAAGCCAGAGATGGTTTATGTTTTCCGGCTCACTGCTCAAACTAGGAAAGGATGGGGGGAGGCTGCTGAGGCTTTGGTGGTCACAACCGAAAAAAGAGGTAATAACATAAAAATGTTTCCTCAAAATCAAGCTCCTGTGAATGAACATTTGTGGTTTTTGTGACTCAGGTGGTCAAAACAGGTCGGCTTTCACTTTGCTTATCTTGCCCTGTGTATGTTCAGGTATTGTGCCTTCAAAAAAGACACAATGTTTCTTTGTTGTCTCCACCGTGGAGGTAATGTGTTGGCCAGTATTTGTCAGTCTGTGACACAAAAAAGTTATAATTGGATTTTGATGGAATTTTCAGAAAATGTTAATCATGACAGAAGGACAAACTGATCAGATTCTGGTGGTTAACCAAATCTGAGTGTGAATCCAGAAGTTTTCTAAAGGACAAGTTTGTTTGTGAAGAAAAAGGCTGTTTTACAAATTTTGGAAAAAACATTCCTCGCTTATCTGCATGCTCAATACACAAAGATTAAAGCAATGGAAATATTAAAGTCGATTAGATAACTAAGGTCTTCCAAATGTTTAGAAACAGGAGGGTTGCAAAGCCATGTGCCTTAAGTTTTTATCCAAACATTTTTCCATCCATCCATTAGCTATTCCGCTTATTCCTTTGAGGTTGCGAGGGGCTTGAGCCTATCCCAGCTGACATTGGGTGAGAGGCAGGGTACACCCTGAACCAACCACCAGGCAATAGCAGGGCCACATTAAGAGATGCACAACTATACAGTCATAACTAAGGGCAATTTTGGAGTCACTACAAACATGATGAGCATATTGTGTGTGATAGGAGCATGCATGTGGAGATCATGCAAATCAAACCGGGAATCAAACCGGCAACCTTCTTGTCCTGAGGCACAGGCATTTCTTACTTATTAGGCTTATTTATACAATCTATTTCCACAGGTATTTCTGTATAAGCATCATATTTCAGACAGACTCACAAATCATAAAACAAAATCTTCATGGTCACCAGTTGTCTCTCAGGTTGACATTTTTTTCCTTTGGATGTCAGATGGACGCATAAGTATTCTTGTCAGTCTGTTTTATAACCACCTCTGAACTTCTCCCCTGAGTCTCAAAGTCAAAGAGTGGCCACGCTTGTATTTCTATTCCTGTGTGTTCTCCTTTCAGCCCGACCACAACCCACGAGCCGTCCCGTCGTGCCTCAAGAGGAAGTCCAGGCTCGCAGAGTGCTGTTGTCATGGGAACCGGGCAGTGATGGCCTATCCCCGGTTCGTTACTATACAGTCCAGTACAGAGAGCTGCCAGACAGCAACTGGACCGTCCACTCTGCTTCAGTCAGCCATGAGACACACTCCTACATAGTCGACAGGTAAATGTGAAGGTCCACTTTTATACCTTCAAGAGCCAGGAGCTTTTATGATCGCTCTCACTGTCTGAACATGCCATTTCTTACATGAAAACACATTTTTTTTACTCCTTTCCAAGGTTAAAGCCTTTCACTTCTTACCAGTTCCGCGTAAAAGCCACCAATGACATTGGAGATAGTGAATACAGCCAGGAGAGTGAGGCCATAACCACACTACAGGATGGTAGGGACTTGACTTAAATGTTATTAAAAGATCCATTCTATTGAGATGCATGAGAGCAGTTTGATAGAATTTGTGTAAACATCTTTTTACGTCTATGTTTTGATCTTGGATTTTGGTTGTGAAAACTTTGCTCAAGAGTGTTTGCTCTTGCAGCAGACTGGTTAAATTATATATCACCCTACTCAGCCGTGTTAGTCTCCTCACTTGTTGTTTATCTTCTCCAGCTCCTGACAAAGCCCCCACGATTCTGTCTGTTACACCTCACACCACCACATCTGTACTGGTCCGCTGGCAGGTATGCCTTTACCGATCATATGGATGATGGTATTGCTTAATGCTTCAGCATTAATTGGCCCATTTTACCTCCACAGCCCCCTGCTGAAGATCACATAAATGGAATCCTGTTGGGGTTCAGGGTCCGGTACAGGGAGTTACACTACGACCGGTTACGCAGCTTCACAATCCGGACTGTCAACAGCCCCTCCAACAACTGGGCTGATCTCTCAAGTGGGTAGATGCTTTCTTTATATCTTGCAGCCTTTTTGGAGAAAGATTTACCCCTTAGAATTCCATTTGTGCTACCCAGGAGTACAAGGGTCAGCCATGCTGAAGAAAAAGATTGGGGAAAAAGTTTTTTTTCTTTTTTTTCATTAAAAGGAAATTGGAAATGACAACAGAAAAGTCAAACTGTGGGGAAAAAAATAAAATTCAATAAAATGATAAGCAGTTTCATCAACTGAGTCAGAATGTTGAGGAAAATAGTTAATGTATCAATGAATTTCAATATAATTTTTAGGATGCAATTCAAATGATATGATAAAGGTGACTGTCTTCATTTGTACTCATATCCTAGGAGCATAATATAGATTATATTTGTCCTCTATTTTCTTTTTCTTGGCTTTCCCTTATACTCCTACATAACATACCTAAACAACGGCAAACCAGAGCATTGGGAGCACCTTTTAAATCTAATGGTAAAAGCTAGAGATACTCAGATGAATCAAAAGCTGATCATGTTGGGCGGATGATGGCACTGATGCCTGTCGTCAATGATTAGATGAAGTTGATAGGCTAACTTTGTCCTTGTAGTTGTACAAACCCCAGTTCCAGTGCAGTTGGGACACTTGTGATGTGCAATGTTTTTTTTTTTTTGACTTGTCAGACCTAGTCGCACTCTTCCACTTAGCATCATCCTACTTAAGATCAGAAGCTTGAGCCCGGACAATCAGAGTGTCATTGATACATGGCTTTTACTTTTACTTTGCATGGTAGAAATATAACTTGCACTTGCAGCAACAAAACTGTGTGTACTGACAGTGGTTTGCAGGAGTGTTCCTGAGCCCATGTGGTAATATCCTTTAGAGAATGATGTCCATTTTAAATCAGTGCCACCTGATGAGTTGAATTTGGGTTTCATTAACTTAGGTTTTGCTAACATCTAGATATTTTTTTGATTCTTTGAGTTATTTGTGGATGGTATGGACTGTAGATGATAAAATCCCTAAATTCCTCACATGCTTCGTCGAGAAACATTATTCTTCAAATTGGACTACTTGCTCACTCACTTGTTCATAATGTGGTGATCCACGCCTCGACCTTGCTTGTAAATCTTTTATGGATGTTAACTTTATCCACAATCATGTTCTCACCTGTATCCAATAAAACTGTTCACCTGTGGTGTGTGATCAGTCAAATATTGGTCAAAAAATATTTAAAAATCATTGTATGCTATTTCTATTTACATTGTACACTATGTCCCAACTTCATTGAGATTGAGCTTTTTTTACATACAGCTAAAAATCATCTCCTACTTTTTATATTTAAAGGGATCTCTGTGCAGCCATTATGCTACACTTTCATGCAAGACCTTTAAAATGTCAGTTTTTAACAACCTCTGATAAATGAGCTACATATTATGTATTTTCAGGCAATTTGAGGAGGCCAATTTATTTTTTTCTCCATGTCTGAGGGACGAGTTGCTGTAAGGTCCTTAGTTTGAGACTGGTGTTAATGGGGCTTCTATTGTGTGTTTTCTGAGATATTGCATGAATAAATGATAGTGATAGTGATGGTGATGATATTTCCATTTATATTTCTGAAGGATGATTTTTCACTGAATGTCACAAACTCCTTTAAATCCTGTTCTCTTTAATCCAATCCTTTGTGTTGCCTTTCCAATCTGCAGCTCCGTACAGCATCAGAAACTTGAGCGAGTCCACACTCACCCAGTATGAGCTGGATAGTAAGTCTCAAACCTTTATTTTCTTCCAATTATCTCTCTGTTTGTGCATAATTTGTTCAATTATACAAAGAATGCTGCTTGTATGATAGTTTACAGCAAGTTCATGTTGTTCCATCCTCCCACTCAGCCGTATCCACTGAGGGACGGCAACCAAGCGCTCTGATGTATGCGTGTGTGAGACTTTAATCTCCTGGAGCTGCCCTGTCATTATTTCACTGTTTTTCTGCCTTTTTTAATCACTGACAAATCTTTCCCGTGTCCCCACGACAACCCCCCCATCTTTTCATCAGTTTGCGTTATAAATTCACTTGTTCCTCTCCCTGCTCAGGTTTTTTTTTTTTTTTTTTTTTTTTGTGATGTTGTCTTGCCACAGGCATCACTACAACTGTGTGGTCTCTCTGGAGTAACTTTTTTTTGGTTCTTTTATCCTAACTGTTCCATTATAATGCTGCTGTGGATTCTCTCCTTGTAGATTTGAGTAAACACAAACGCTATGAGATCCGTCTTAGTGTGTACAACGCGGTGGGAGAGGGTCCCAGCAGCGCACCGCAGGAAGTGTTTGTTGGAGAGGCGGGTATGTTTCTTCTCTCACCATGCTGAGTGTGTTTGTCAACTAAAATGCATTTCCTGACTCTGAAATGACTTGTATTTCATGTAAAGTTAAATATTCTCATTTAAACTCTGCCCCCCATCATAGTACCAACATCCCCTCCTCAAAATGTGATGATCCAGTCTGCTACAGCCACACAGCTGGACGTCGCGTGGGATCCTCCACCTCTGGATACTCAGAATGGGGACATACAGGGTTACAAGGTATTAGTTATGTCTTCTTTTTATGAGTTAAAGCTCAACTCACTTCCATTATATTCATTGACAAATGTGATGAAGATTATAGTCAGCAACCTCATATTATGAGACTTAGACACCGATGTTACAAGCTGGTCTAAAAATATCAAGTGGTTTTCTGTTTGATTTACTTTATACAATACAAGATGAAACGACATGTTAGAGAAGAGGATAGGGGTATTTATATCAAGTATCGCAGCATCAAAACTTTCACAAAATCACTTGTGGTATTCATTGCTCACGTAAAATAAAATCCATCCATCCATTACCTGTGCCGTTTATCCCTTTGAGGCTGGAGCCTATTCCAGCTGACACCTGGTTGGAGGCGGGGTACACCTTGAACAGCTGATCCCAGGGTGACATATACCCCTTTTCCACCAAGCTGGTTCCAGGGCTGGTGCTAGTACTGGTGCTAGAGCCGGTTCGCAGTTGGTTCAAGTGCGAACTGGTTAAGAACCGTTTGCTTTTCCACAAACTGGTGCCAACCAGAGAGCTACGTCATCACGCCGATGTATACGTCTGTATATGTCACGCCAGTTTCCCATAACATCTAGCACCAAATTCAATTGCCACAACAAAGATGGAGGACTACGTTGCGGTTCAAGTGTTGCTGTTGGCTTTTCGAGCCTTCCTTGGAGAGCAAAAGTTGGCGATCCAGCAAGTTAGTGCTGCTCGACGATTATGCAATGAACAGCGATCACGCTTGAGAAGACGGGTGTTTTTACTCTGCTTTGGTTGGTCAATAATCCCGCCCCCACCCCCTGATGTAAGCTGTAGCCCCCGACGTAACGTGGTTCTTTCTGCTGGCCCAGCAAAGTGTTGGTGCTTGCCAAGCACCGGTTTTGAGAGCCAGCAACTGGTGCTTAGTCTGTGGAAAACCAAAGAACTGGTGCTAAGTCTGGCTCTAGCTCCAAACCAGCCCTGGAACCAGCTTGGTGGAAAAGGGGTAATAGAGAACTAATGAGCATGTTTTTCGCCTATGGAAGGAAGCCACAGTGCGCAGAGAGAACCCGTGCATGCACAGTGCGAACATGCAAACTTCACACAGGAAGGCCCTAATCAACCCAGGGATCAAACTGTCAACCTTCTTGCTGTGAGACATGTACACTACCTGCTGTGCCGCACCATCCTTGAAATACCTTTACTGAATGAGTACTCTAACAAAGGCAGGCTGTGAAGTTCTATGGACAGTTTTCAGTGTTTCTCTCTTTCTGTGTTCCACTTTCTGTGTCATGTGACTGTGGACCAATCAGACCTAACAAACAGCACTCAGCTGCACCTACAAGCATACACACAGAAAACTTAATACAGTGTTGTCAGGACCCCTATGTCAAGAAAGAACATCAGTTATTTAAATGTTTCTTTGTTGCCATATGCATGTAAAGAATTATGAACAGTATATATTAGCTTCAATGCAGATTGTTGAATTTGGTGATATGGTTCTGATGGGGGCTCTCCCTGCCCTTCTTCCTGCCAATTGCGTAACACGTAAGCAGAAACAGCACGCAATCCTGCCTGCCATCCTTTCACCTTTTTAGCAAGACATTTGATAAAGTCAGAAATGGCATAAAGAATGAGCTGGGGAGCAGGAGGGTTGCAAAGCGGCTTGAAGAGGTAACAGCAAAGAGTCGACAGGCTAAAACAGCTTAAATAAGTCGATCTGGTGTATTTAATGGCAGCTTAAATACAATTGGCTGGTTGTGCGCAGTGGCGAGTTAGTTTGGGATCAGTGTTAATCAATGGAATGCTTGGCATAATAACAATCTCTGTCCTGCCAGAACTATTGCCATTTAATTTTTGTGGCAAACTAACGTAACCAAATATTAAAGACTTTACTCCAAATACAATTTAAAGTCCCTTTTCAGATAACACAAACTCGATTATGATTAGTTTAAAAGATTTTAAAAAAGCAGTGTGAGGCAACACACACACACACACGCACATGCACATAGTCAGGCTTTGTCCCCGGGGGAAGATATCAGGAGGCGGATGGAAGCCATTACATAGCAGAATATGGTGCCACCAAAGGTCTTATAATCAACCCACTTGATCCAAGTGGGTTAATTATAAGTGCTCTGGATCAGGTCAGAGTGATGCAGCATCACTGAGGCTCAAACTGTTATGAATTACAAAGTTTGGTTTGTTCTTTTAAATATGGACATCAGGAATCACCCCTCTGTAGCAACAAAACATTGTGTTGGCCCATTTTCCAATCAGGACTATGATATATAACAGGACTTTGAAGGCTTACCAAAATTGCAGAGATCTGATGAAGGTCCAGAAGAAGCCATTTTCAAAGTCTCACTCATAAGAGCAATAGACCTCGTAGTTTTTGGACATGGACTCCCAGTTCATGCATCTGTACCACCAGGTAACCCGTCATCTCACCTGGTCCTCCTCTCCATCCATATTCCTACCTGTGACTCCAGTTCTTCCGCTGTATATGCCAGTTCATGAAGACACCGACTTGTACCCACAACTATCATCACCTTGTCATTACTGACATTATTCATTGGTGTCTGTTGTGTCCTCTGACTACCTAACCAGCTGATGGTGGAGAATTACGTAACACCTACATCCCAATACACTAAAGTTCTGAACACAGGCTTGTCGAGGAAAAGGTAACCAATGTGAAGGATCTGATTGTTTAGTCAAGCCAACATAGCTGAGTAGTTGTAACCTACAGTGGAGTTAATTAAGCTTTTGTTGGCACTATGGACTGCTATGTACCCACTACCATCTGCCTCCAGGGACAAAGCTGGCAAGTGACTTAATTGGCCCTCATATTTTTTTGTTTCATGGGCCTCGAGCAACCCCACTTCCAAAACCCTGAACTAACCCTTTAACAGCTTACAGAATTGTCTTTCTGTTTTGGGTTGGCATCCATAAAGGGACACATTTTGTTAATTGTCCACTTTGTTTTCAACCTGTAATGGATTTGTTTTTTAAAGAGGGGACTTGACAGTAAAATAAAATATTGCTTTTATACCGGTAATAACTCAAGTAATTTAATCCTGTTTAAAGAAAAAAAGGCCCAGAAGTGGGAAATTAGGTTGTACACACTGCTATTTCCAAAGGTGCATTTTCCCAAACTAAACTTTGCTTCAGAGAGAAAAAAGAGGCTTTGGTAATTACCATGTTAAATATATTGTTTGAAGGAGAAACAGTTGTTCTCATTACTTTCTCCCTATAAGTAAAAACATAAATTTTGTCAATTAAGTTTTAAGTTGGCTATAAGTATCTAAAAGCATAACTGAGGGAAATTAAAAATATCTTTACTGTATATGAAGTATTTCACAACACTGAAAGCTCTTTAAGTTTAAATATGTAAGTACCGTTTTTAAAGTTTGTTGGTTTTTTGCTAAATACAGACTAAGACTGACGAGGTGAAAATGAACTAAATCCGGACTAAAGCTTTAACCATATTTTGTGCAAAATTTAGCACTAAATATATTGCCTAAATACACACTGCTTACATCATGCATTTCTTTAGAGAAATCTTGTGAATTTTGCACCCTGAACATGTCCCCTCCTGCTTGTAGATCTATTTCTGGGAGTTTCAGCTGCAGAATGAGACAGAGCGCCTGCGTACTCTCTTCCTGCCAGAGCTGGGCGTGAAGCTTAAAAACTTAACAGGATACACCACCTACATGATCAGCGTGGCAGCCTTTAATGCTGCGGGGGATGGACCCCGCTCCGTGCCCACTAGAGGGCGCACTCAGCAAGCAGGTGAGTTCCTCTTGATCCAGATGTGGCTTAGGAGATCACAGTGATGTCCCGGGGCATTTTTCTACCGGCTACAACCTTCAGCTAACACATTTTAACATTTCACAGACTTGTATCCTGTAGGTCTTTTTTCCCCTCTGCCTGACCTCTATCCGTCACTTTCTGCTCTCTGTTAGGGATGGGCATTAAATCAAGTTTATGAGATATGTATTGATATTTTTACAGATCTGATACAAAAGTCGATGATAATGTGGTAAAGAAATAGAAGAGCTTTCAGGTCTAATGCCGAAGAAAGAGAAATGGTTTACTGTAAGAATCCCCAACAGAAACATTCCCATTGACCGCAGGATTGTGCTTAAAATGTCTGGTCGGGTTAAGAAAAAAACATTTATCAAGTAAATTTAAGGAGCATTTCCATTAGTGTTAAAAATGAAATGACATTGAAACATTATTGATACTACAGCAACAAAATTAACTCTTGCTCACTCCTAGAACAAGGTATTTAGTTGCCTTCAGTCTCAAATATCGTAGGCAAACCCTGCACGTTGTCTAAATTGCACAAATCACTTGAGTACCGACAACTTTTCCAAATACTTGCAATGCCTTTCTTCAATTTAGACAGAGCTTAGCTCAAAATATGACTATAGATCATGAAATTTCTGTCCTTTTTACGATCAGTGATTTGCGGTTTTATTATTTTTGACATTATATCTCTCAAATTTTAACATTGTAGAGTTTTGTTAAAATCAGTGAACAGAAATGTCGCCAATATTTGTACACAATTTAGAAAGTGGAAGATGTTTGTAATATTCAATTATCAAAAACAAAAAACTGTCTAATATGGGTTTTTACAGCTGTTATTTTTGTTGTGATGTCAAATACATTACAATTGCTTTTGATATTTAACACAATCATGTCAGTGATTATCGTTACATCCTCCATGGTTTCTTTGTGATTTAGCTAGTTAACAAAAACTGATATATAGATTTCTAACATTTAACATCACAACATAGGGAACGTTTCAACATTTTTGGCAATAAGTTCTTTGTTTAATTTTGATGATTTTTTTGGTCAATGCACTGGGGAGAAATGTTTAGGATTTTATGGTGATCCAAAGTCTGATGCAAACAGTGGGACATGGGATGGTTTTTTCACATTTTTTGACAGTAATTGCCAGATAATGTTGATGTTAATGTTTGTGCTTTTAGAGCACTTCTACTACTAGCATTGTGACTCTCTTTGCTTATTAACCATTCAGTTAAAAAAACAGAGACATGTTTTTAATGCTTGGCTATTCAGGTAATGGCTTGATTAGAAAGCTCTAACCCATTTAGATTTTTATCCAACCCTGACCCTTGATATTGAATGTAAGGCCCAAATGCTCTTGATCTGTGGCATAATCAGGGTTGAGTCCAGTATGCCCCATGACCCTGAGCTGACAAGACCGACATGTCAGAATTATTATTGCATCGTTCTCCTAGTTTGAAACCCTGACCTGAGGTTCATATTCTAATGCTGACCAAAAGGTAAACATAATGCTTCTGGAAACCTAAACTCTTTCTATTAAGGGGAACCTGATGTTAACGTACAGCAAAGCCAGCATGACTTACAGAGAGTGTTCTGCAAGCTTTATGGGGTACATCTTCTTCAGGAGAAATCACAATAGTACTTCAAATTGCAATTGAAAGGAAGCTAAGCTATGGTTATGTTTTCTTGAAAAGTTGACAACTTGACATGTTTTCTTGGACAAGTCTGCAATCATTTTTTTCTTAGTTGGCATCTTTACTGAGTATAGGATGGCAAACATCACTCAGCCAGTGGTTCTGCAGATATGATCATAGCGGGTTTAAACACTGTTGCCTTTCTGGGTGAGTGTATTCATGTTTGCAGCAGGGGGAAAATGTTAGAAATGCACAATACTACACTGTGGCCTAACTAATGTCTAATGCGGCTTATTTATGTCATCCTTTTATGGACATTAAAAAAACGTGATATGATGTTCATGATATATGTGCTAAAACGAGTAGAGTTTAGACTGTGGCCTTGTCCAAACATAGGTGTTATTTTTGGCTTTTTGTCATCATACAAGCAAACAGCAATTTAGGTCAAAGAAAATGCACAACTTTAATAATCTTCTTTCAGAATGAAGATATCAAAAACTCAGCTCACAATGTTCTCTCTCGATAGGAATAATAATCTTTTGGGCTGGTAATGTCACAACTTCAACATGTTTCAGTTTTGCTAACTGAACCACAAGCTCACACATAAAAGCTGCTCTCTCGCTATGATACTGCCTCCAACGCTCTAATGATACAAACTCTACCAATGTTTTGAGAAAGACCTTGTGAACTGTTTAATTAGTCACTGTGTTGACTTGTGACCCATGACGGCCTGTGTCTGTAGTTGCTGTAGTAACAGCAGATGCTAAAAACATGCTCAGAAATGCTTTTAATTCCAGACCCTAGTTCACCTCAAAATATGTCTCAGGTTAAGATCTAAATGAATGACACTCACATGTATTAAAAGACCAGTTAAAGAAACAGCTCAGTATTTTTAAAGGGAGGAATAAGAGGTTTATTTTAAATATGAAGACATTTGCCACTGTGATTTTGATCAGGTCTGCCACTGTAAGGAAAGAACTGACACAGAAATTAGGCTGTGCATTACTTCAGATGGGGCCAAGATCTCTGTGTAAGTTACTAAACTTTGGATGATAACAAACAAATAACATGGTTTGAGTGACTGTTCACTGTACCAAACTCATTTTCAATGCTTCCATAGCCCTTTTATTTACCTGAGTGAAGACAGTATATGTTTTTTTTCCAACATTTATCTGTTTGTAGATATGTATGTTGTTGTTGGCTGTGAGGTATATCACTCTAAAAGTTTTTAATGGATTTTAATTACATTAAAAGGGAATGCTGGGTGTAACATAAGGGAGAGATTAACAGACATTGGTGGTGATCCTAATCTGCATGCAGATTGTTTCTTGACATTTCACAATAAAGCAGTTTTTCCCAATTTCACTAATGTCTCAGATAACAATGTCAGAAGTGCAGTGGCAAAGGTTTGTGCTTTCAGAGCACTTCTGTTTTTTATACAGAATTTGCAGTCTGTATAGCTAAAATGTAAAGGCCTGGAAATGTGAACGCAGTGATCAATCGCTCCAATGCTGATTTTAAAATTCAGTCGATCTTGGCTCCATCCACATTAATATATATCACCTTACTTCTGTACTGGATCTCTACTTACAGGAGCAGAGCTGATCAAAGTTGCTTTTGATTATGTACTCACTTTTGAAATTAACCGTGTAAAACCTCACTTCAAATATACTGAACTTTACTTTGATGATGTCAAAAGTTAAGCCCTGTTGAGACTTGCAATTAAATTAACTTAATAGTTAAACAGCTTTTGAATAAAAATCATGAACAAAAAAAATACCTGTCATGAAAATCGTTGCATTCTATGGATAGCACTCAAGATGTCATTCAGACATTTTCTTGTGGACAAAGCTATTTTTAAAATGATAATGGAAAACTACTTTATCAATCGTACCTGACTACGTGTTGACATAGTCTGACACAAGGCAGTGTCTAAATACAAAGATAATATCAATGGGACACTGTGTTGAGCCAAAGGAACTTCTCAATGTGATGTCTACTCCAGCCAGCATTATTCCTTTTCAGTATTAAACTTTATTTTTGAAAGTTCTTCTGTGAAGAAGCATCTCAAGGTGAGCCCTCTCTTCTATCACAGGTGGTTCATTCAAAATAGAACACAAGTGCTTCCACCTGAAGTCTTAATGCACAAAAACTGCAAACTTAGAGCTGAGTACTGCAGCATCCAGACTATTAAACTAAGAGTTGCTCCTCCTTTTCACTGAGAAATAGAACATCTCCACTAAAGAGTTTACTTTTGTCCTGGGAGATATGGCATAACAGATCAGAGTCCTCTTTGCACCTCCTCCTGAGTAGTCATGGGGGTGGAGGCCTAATGACCGCCGGGTAGAAATGAACACAAAGTGCGGGGGGACACATGCAGATTAGTTTCTTTGCCCGCTGCTGCACAAAGACGTCTGTGTTTACCAGCGAGTTAGAGTCTCCTCCTCTGCGGTCTCAGCACAAAAATGGTTTACAGTAGAAATGTCTCTTGTCTTATCCGCCCCCTTGAAGGCTGTGACATTGGCGAGGGGTACAAAGTGCTGAGAATTTAAAAAACACAGGCAGGAATTTTGGGCTTTTAGCACTGCAGGGCACTGGGAAGTGAGCCAACATAAGCTTTAGTGAGTTTTATGTAGAATTGGGGCAAAATCCTGACAGAGCTGAGCTGTATCTGGATTGGGTCAGCAGACGGGATTCTCATAGTTTTGTTCTCCTGTCAAGGACACAGGGGGATTTTTGCACACTCATATTTGACATTGGCTTCGGGGACCAAGAGCTTTTCTCATTGATGTTAGCTAAAAGAAATCTGTAATATATGCCGTCATTTTTTTGTGTAAAGAAATGACAAATGGTTGTCACAAAACCCAAAATCTAAACTTTTATATAATTCATGTCAAATTAAACGGACACCTGTTTGATGTCAAGGCAACATTACTCTCAGAGATACACTGAGGAAATTGGGACAGAATGTACTGTTTCACTTGTACATTCACTTGCACACCCTTTCAATAACCTCTTCAGTAAAGTTTCCCAAACTACAGTGGCTTTTAAAACCAAGAAGTAATCATCCAGGGGAGACTTGGTTATTTTACTTTTTTCTAAGTGATGAGGGAGATGTACACGTACTGGACACTTTATTAGATACACCCTGATAGTGCAAGGTTGGACTCATTTTGCCTTCAGAATTGCTTCATTTCTTCATGGCATAGTTTCCCCAGAGACTGTGTTCCATCAAACACAACCCAAAGGTGCTTTTGACCTTGTGACGAAAAGTTAAGCAATATCAATATTATTGGCAACACTAGTAGAAATCCTTGATACCGAATATTAATGCCCCAGTCACACATTCCCGTTTCTCATGGTGATTGTGCACGATTGTCATAATCCTGATGAAACGTGCTTTGGTCGTGGTGCATGCGCTACTTGGTCTGGATCAGCGTTGTATAGTCGTGGATGAACGGCGGGGAACGTGGAAGGGTCCCGACAGTTTTGAACTGTTCAAAACTGTCCTGGAGAATCGGCATTCTCGGTAAAGCGGGATGGAAGCCTAATGCAGTCATAAGGCGATCGGTATTAGCGTGGCATGTACGGAGCTCAGTCGGGCTGATCATGGCTCAATCCTGAAAGCTTTATGAGGATGACTGACACGGATGTATGCGTTTGTGCCCCGACTGTGTCCCGTTCAAGACGGCAACAGCGACGGGGATCAGTCGGGGCTTACATGACGCGAACTGAGCTGGAGCGGGGCTGATGTCGTGTCAGCGGGATGGATATTCATGCAATCCTCATCATATTGTTGTACTAACCTAACTGGAGCGGGATGAACTCCCCCGAAGCGCTGTAGAAGCGCTACTGATGGTGTATTTACGGGGTGTGTCCAGGGGTGAGACAGTCATTTTATCCCGTATCATAGCGATCACACCAGCCTCCTCAATCATGTACAATCGTGCACAATCGCCATGAGAAATGGGAATGTGTGACTTAGGCATAAGCATTATTATAGAGTTAAACCTCATTTTTGTGAAACACCTACAGGCCATTAAATCTGGAAAAATCAGCAACATCATGTCAATGTACACTTTTATATACACCTTTCTAATACTGTGTTTGACCCCTCATAAGGACTGCCTTTCTTCTATATGTCATATATTCCCTTTTTTGTCATAAACATTTGAGAGAAACTGTGATTTCTGTTGATCCAGAATGTAAACGCACACTCAAAGGTGTAGCCAACTAGGTCTCTGATTATCCAACATTAATGTTTATGCTCAATGTAAATTAAAAGTGGGGTTTGTATACATTAATTTGACGCTCTTGTGTGTGGCTACAGCAATCAAATATGAGAAAATTTAGTCAAAACCCAAATTTGCACATTTTGAAGAAATCCAAATTCAATTCTGACCAGAGATTGAGACACACACAAACCTGTTTTTATATCACAGTGGTAGTTAACAACACTCTGATACGGAGCCCTCCATTTGAGCCAAAGTCTCAGGTCATTTGCTGTAATTACTCGAGCAATAAAAACTGCAGAATAGCACTCAGTCTGTGTGTACATTTTGTTTGAATTGAGCTGGAATTACAGTTTTACACTTGCATAAAATTAAGAAAATAGCACACACATTAAAAAAAACTTAAATACTGGGTGCTCAACACAAAGAGAGTTGTAGAAAGAGAAAGAGGTCTGCAAACCCAAAGTCAGTTGGATGATTTTCACCACAGATGTCAGCATTTTTATGGCTAAATACAGTAGAAAAGCTAGTAAGTAGGCCACTTGCTTCTTAGCTCAAGGCTGAGTGGCTCCTCTGCACAAAGCATGCAGTGATTTGAGCCATGATCTAAGTAGTTCATGATTAATCATGGCTTAAATTTAAGTTTTTAAAGTAAGGGTACTGGTGCAGCTGGACAGCTTGCCAGGCAGAAAAGGCAGAGAGAGTTCAGCATCATTGGCTCGGCATTTAGTTTACGATACCAAATTATAGTACACAGATCATTGTTATGATTTAGTTTGATAGGTATCATTTGTTTTGGCTGTTTTTTCCCATCTCTAGCCAGGACTTGTTCATTTTTGTTTTCCTGCGGGGATGTTAATGCAAGCACTATATATATACAATACGGTATGTATCAAAAGTAATTAATATGCTTGCTATATTCTGCAGGTCTGGGCTTATGCAGCACAGTTTCTCAGCCAAGCAGACAGCATATGTCTCAGTGTTTTCTCTCAGCTCTAACTGTCATCACCTCTTGTCTCCTCTGCTTACAATCAGCGCCAAGTCCTCCCAGCTTCATCCACTTCAGCGAGTTGACGACCACTTCGGTCAACGTGTCCTGGGGAGAGCCCAAACAGGCCAATGGTATCATCGAGGGTTACCGTCTGGTTTATGAGCCATGCACTCCAGTAGATGGTGAGAAACTCAGCCTGGAGCCTAATAACTCTGCCATGTCTTGACATTCCTCCGCTTGCTTCTGCTGACATTGATTTACAACCTCCTGCCTGGTTAGCGTATTCTTTTTTCAAACTCACGCTGCTTCATCTCATGCTCTAATCTGTAGCAGATGAGTGTAGGCCCTGCAGTTGCATATATGGCAAAGCTGATAAAAAATATGTTGGAATGCTCTGGTGAGACTTTGCACAGCTTCCTGCCTCTCACTCAGAGAAACATGGCTATTAGCTGGCTAAGTGTGGTTCGCTGGACCAGATTGTCAAGTAATTGGGAGCAGAGGTGGAATGCTGATTTGAGGCTGCTTTGGTCCCTGGACTATCCGCTAATGGACCCAGAGCAAAGCTGAGCATAGTGGTAAAGACAGGCAGAATCAGTCTGTCTATTAAAAAAAGGCTGTGCAGTTTCATCCTATCTGGAAATTGCTGTAAGAGTAATAGAGCTTTCTGTGCTACATGCAAAGATGTTGTGTGTGATTTTTCTGTGAGTGTCTGTGTCGTCCCTGAACTCAGCAGTCTCCAACCTTTTGGACCAGTTTCACATTACACAATATTTTCATGGCCAGCACTGAGTGGGCTGAGTAAAAACAGACAAACATAACTGGCAGAATAAAAACAGCTCACCAAAATGCATGATTGGTGAATACAATGTTCTTGCCTCCCTGACAAACCACATGGAAGCAAGATAAGTGTTACGATCCAAACAGTGTTTGTGTGAACTGGTGACTTCCAGCCAAGGATGTCCCCGACTGTGCCAGTAGCAGTTTAGCTTTCAAATGTATACATACCAGATGAGGATATTTACCTCCACTAAGGAGGTTATGTTTGAGTCTTTTTTTGTTTGTTTGTGTGCTTGTCTGTTAGTAACATAATGCAAAAACTACTGGATGGATTTACAAAAAATGTTAACAAGAGGTGTGTTTTGGTCTCGTGAAGAATCAATCATATTTCAGTGGTGATCAGTAGTTTTTGTCTGGATACAAAAAGTTTCCAAGATTTGCGAAATTTTAAAAAATATTTTAAAAAGACATATCTTAGACATTACTTGATGGATTTGCTTCAAAATTTACATGGTAATATATTTAATATAACTCTATCATCAGACTCAATTTCATCTGGATTCCTATCCAGATTGACATCCCAAAAAAAACAAAATTTGAAGTTTATAATAGCAAATTCCATTCTTTTCTCCTTGGCTGCTCTGACGGTCCCACCCCCGGCTTTACGTCATGGGAATTTTGGTTTATTTGCAAACTCACATAAATGTTTTTCTAGACTATTTTACTTCATTATCCAGCTTCACTTGATATGCTAGCAGAGGACCTCTCCACATGGAGTTTAGCATTAAAATAAATGTAAGTATGAATGAATGAATGAATGAATGAATGAATGAATAAATGAATAAATGAATGTAAGTAGTGGTGGACAACTGACAGCTTGAGTGCTACATGCAGTTCCTCATTAAACATGCTAAATGCCAGCTGTAAGTCAGTTGGCATACATTTTCAGTGAATTGTAAACATGACAAGAATTAGGTTATTCCATTAAAATCTTTGATCACCATTGAACTGTTTAGTGGTGGCAGAGTGAAGCAACAAGTAATGTGCATGCCTCTCAGCAAAGAGAGCAAGGTCATGCTCGTCAGATTAAACGGTGACTCTAAACTAGATGTGAGCGAGTGTGAAAGACTGTCTGTCTCTCTATGTGGTCTTGCGATCAGCTGGCAACCAGTCATGGTGTACCCTGCCTCTCGCCCAATGACAGCTGGGATCAAAAGCCAGCAGTAAATGTTTCTGTAAAACTTTATTACTGGCACTGGTTGATTCATTTTAGAAAATAAAAAACATTAAATTTCATTAAAAAGTATCTGAACGTTTAGTAATATTTGATTAATCCTGTTTACACTCTGTAGTAACTGCAACTATTGAGTATCAGTACGGCAAACGTATTTACTGGTCTTATATAAATTAATAAATATTCCTTAATCACTGAACACAGTTATTTAATGTTTAAAGGCCCTGGACACCCACACAGGTATCAGTAATACAGCTCTTAATTCGACCTCCTCTCAGGATTGTGTGGGTGCGGACAAGCTTGTTTGATTGACAGCTCCACAACCCTATGAAATCTGAAGTACCTATGTTGGTCAGAGGACTTGTTCACCTGTCAACTCAACTGATCCTTAAAACATGTGAAACTATAGACTCTTGCCATAGCCCCAGTTATCCCAGGTCTAATCAATCAAAAAGATTAAAAACACTTGTGTGAGCATCCAACGCCCACAAAGGTGTGCAAAGAAATAAAATTGGTTTTATGCAACTCACATGGCCCTAAACAAACTGTCCATGCCCATGTGGTTGGAGACCCCTTTGTTCACGTCCAGTTTTTTGTGTTTTTTATGTGGAAATGGCCGAATGTCTCTGTGTCTGGTATGTGCTTAAAGCTTGGCTTTTGTGGCTTGCAGCAAGCAGCATCTAGAGTCTTAGTGTTTCCTGTACAGACTCCTCTCCTCGCACTCCAGGTGTCAGTAAGATAGTGACTGTAGATGTGAAGGGCAGTGCTCCACTGTGGATGAAGGTCAAAGATCTGGCAGATGGTGTCACCTATAACTTCCGTATCCGGGCCAAGACACTCAGTTATGGCCCAGAGATAGAGGCAAACATCACTACTGGACCTGGAGAAGGTAAAGTTTGATTCACTATTTACTTCAAACATTTTGATAAGAAACACAGATGTGGAGACAAACCAAACAAACGGTGACTACATTTGACATTTTATGTCTTCCCAAGGAGCCCCAGGCCCTCCTGGAGAACCCTTTATTTCCCGATATGGCAGTGCCCTTACGCTGCATTGGACAAGTGGTGATCAAGGTCGGGCACCCATCACAAGATATGTAATCGAGGCCAGACCAAGCGGTGAGCCCCTCTGTTATATTTATAGAAGATCTGTTATTTTGTAATTAAAGAAACAAGGCATTTGTGCACTTACTGCACAGACTTTTAAGGCATATTGTCTTGGACTTTCTGGCATACAGTCTGCAAACCTCTGGATAATCTATTGAAAACATCCTTTTGCCACTTTATTTTCATGTTTCCTTTAAGAAAACTTAAAACTTTATTTTTAAAATATCCAATCCCTTTGTGTTAAGATGAAGGATTGTGGGATATCCTCGTCAAAGACATCCCAAAAGAAGTGACATCCTACACACTGAACCTGGAAATGCTCAGAGAGGGCGTCACCTATGACTTCAGAGTAATTGCAGTCAATGACTATGGCTATGGGTCACCAAGCACCCCCTCTCCTTCAATATCAGGTACTAACACTGCACAAGAAAGAGACAAATTTTGTTACTTCCTCGTGTTTCTGCTTAGTAATGTCTTTTATTTTCTTGTCTCCAGCCCAGAAGGTGTCTCCATTTTATGAGGAGTGGTGGTTTCTGGTTGTGATTGCCCTGGTGGGCCTCATCTTCATCCTCCTCCTTGTTTTTATACTCATTATCCGAGGCCAGAGCAAAAAGTACACCAAAAAGGCAGATGCAGGTAAGAAATGCAAGACTATCGTCTGATTAATCTGTGCACTGTTAGTGAAATGGCAAGTTATTTATGCTACTTAAGGCTCTAAGTGTAAACAGTCATAAAAGATGCCATGTGGAGATACACTGCTCTGCTCAGCCCACCTCTGCTGCTCACTTGTCAAGTAAAGATGAGGGCTTTATTCAGCCAAAACTTAACTTCACAGGAGGATAACATGAAGCAAGTTCAACACACCAAAGTCCTCTGTCTGTAAGCTGGCTCAACAACAAAGCCTGAAACTGCAGTTAGACATAACAGGTATTGCAAAGCTGACAATGAACTGCCTGAACTCAGATTATCTGCACACTCACAGAAAACTGGATTTGTCTCATCAAGCTAGGAATCCTCTGCACTGATTGGAATGATCACTAGATATTTGACACTGTTCGAAAAACTAAAAAGATGAGACAATGAGTTCTTTGTTCTCATGTTTACTTTGGTTAGACAGACAGATATGCCAAGACATGGTCCTTCCGTTGGAGTTAGCTTTCAGCTGAACAAACACATGGACCAGGGAGTGTTCACATATAAAACAGGTGGCATAACCCCCCTTAGTTGATTTAGTATTTCAATGGACTGTTTGAGCACACATTTTCTAACAGGTGGAGCAGGAAAACTAACTTTGGGAGCTCCATGGATGCATATCTTATATAAAACCCATTTGAAATTGACTTTGTATAGTATGGGACATGTATGCTGACTGATCAATCAATCAATCAATCAATCTTTATTTGTATAGCGCCAATTCATAACCAGTGTTATCTCAAGACACTTTACAATAGAGCATAAAGCTCTTCATTTTGTGGATACACATATATGCATGCATACATATATACATATAAAGATACACATATACATATATATACAAATATATACATCCAACTCCCAACATGAATCCATATAGCCAATCATGGATCCCTCCATCATGGTGGCAAGAAAAAACCTTCTGTTAAGCAGCAGGAAATCTTGAATGTGGATCCCAGTCTCATGATGAACAGCAAATCCACATGATGCTGTGTTGGGTGTGAGGGCAAAGAAAGGGAGGTAAGAGGAGACAAGTGGACTAAAGTAAGAACCAAAGTTAGTGACAGATCCATGAACCATAGTCCTGTTGTCTGATTTATTAGAGGTTAGCCTCTTGAGATGCTACATCTCATTTCCAGGAGGGTTCTCATGTCTGAATGGTTGTGGTGATCATTTTATAGAAGTATAATCAACGATATTCTTACTAAAAATAAGAAGTTATGATGGTGACGAACTCATGGATGCCCAGACCACAAGTGCATTTCTACCATATTTGTCTCCATTAAGTATAAATGTGTTCAAAGCCTCTTGAGACGTGACATCCCATTTTCAGAGGGACCTCATGCCTATGAGGTGATAAAAGAAATAGATACTGTAGATGTATCGATCATAGATAGGGAGATCATGCTAATATACATTAACAGCTATAATGATAATGGGAATGGAATGTTCCTAATGAAATGGCCAACTATGTGTCATGTCTATAATTGTAGTTTTTGAGGCTTCGTGACTCCACAGCAGCAGGCAGTCTCCACCAAGGCCACCTACAAGACAAGAGCCAGAGACGAGTACAGGAGCAAACAAAAGGGGCAAAGGCATCTCAGTCATTAGTGTTTTCATGATAATGCCAACAGTATCCAATACAAATCTCTGATTATGGGAATCAAACACAAGTGTTTCCATGTCACCATCTTTGAATTCTTTGTAGCTATGGAGATGATCTGTTGAACATTATGCTTAATTTTAGCATGCAACAAAAAGGTAACAAAGAGACCGACTATTTCCATGCATTTTTTTTCAGTGAGTAAAAATATCCCTTTCATGCAGATCTAAACTATCAGCAAAAACTGTCCCTGATAAGGTTATGAGATGAAATGTTACCATCGTGGCAATCTACCAGAATTATGACAGCTTTGTAAAACTACAGACTTTGACTTTAGTCTCAACAGGTTTGATTTCTCTCTTATTTTGTAGGATTGGGAAGAAAAGCTGTAAAAAAGTGTTCCTCCTAATTTGTTCAGCAAGCACTCAGGAAAGCACGGAGTGACCTCTTACTGTGCAAGCAGACAATGTCACTTTATAGAGCTTTCATGCTCTTCATTTTTAAACACACCTTTTAAAGTTAAATTTTTGTTTAAATGAGTCCTTTGTCCAAAAAATATGAAAAAATAACGTCAGCAAAACAAACAAAATAAGAAACACAAGCAGTTAGTCTCTCATTGACCTGAAAAATTCTTGAGGGGACCCACTTTTTGCAGTGGGAGCTTTTAGATACATAAATGAACAAGTTTTCCCTTCCTTATGAAGCAGTCCTTGATATAACTTCCATAATTTCCATTACATCAGTAAAACATCAAGTGTCATGTCACGGCTGCTCAGTTACTGCAAAAAAATGCTGATTTTGTTTGGCTCTAAAAATGTTTTTTAATCATTCAGACATTTCAGTGTGAAAATTTTATGTGTTGTCCTTTTAACCTCTCCACTGAAATCTGTCTTCCTTGTGGGCAGCCTGCAAAGAATTGCACTTTAAGGATTTCACATCCCAAGACTTTTAAAGAATAATGGTTGCTCAAAGGTTCAAACGATTAGACAAATTACCTGAGCTCCTGCACATTGTTTGGCTGGCAGGGGAAAAGATGAGAGTAAAGGTTACTGGTGAAACAGCTGCACGAGGCAGGTGAATAAACATTATTGTTCATGTTTAACTGCAGTGAGAATCAATAGTGGGATAAATGGCTCGGCCCTGGTTTAATGCTCAAGTCATTAGTCAGAAGCAGAGTAATTATGTTACTACAGCACTGTATCAAGGAGCCGATTTTCAGGATTGTGAGCTATCCCAGGTGACATTGCTGCTCCTGGTGGCTCTTTATCACACTTTTTCTCCTTAACATCAATGATGGGACTTTGTGTTAATACGTCACATTAGACTTGGCAAGTAATCACACAAAGGGCATCTGAGGAGAAGATTTTAGAAGTGGTTTAATTAGCCAGAGGAATGGAGGAGCTTTTAAAAGGATGGTTAGAAGGGAGAAGAGAGGGATAGAGAGAGAAACTTTCCTAATAATGTAACTGTGGTGAAGTTCACACTTCAATTCAGCTAGCTCCCAGCTTAGTTCAAATACTTTGAGCCAGACTAGTGAATGGTTCGCTGTTTTAGTGTTCACTCACTGAAAAATATGAACTAGTTCACATTTTCTTCTTATCTGTTTTGGCTGGAGTGAGCTTTTAAACATCTTTCTAATAGTCAGTTGTGGCAAGGGTTGGCATGCCCACTCTTTGAATAGTGCTGTCTACCCCCTGTGCCAACCCAAAATCCAAATATTATTAGCTATTTACTCTTGATAGAGGATGGACAAGGGTCAGTCTTAATTGGACCCCTTAGCCCATGTTTTAGCCCTTGTATTTGCGCGTTCACATCTAGTGAATGGCAAAATGGTAATTGATTTTAAACAATTTTCCAGAATTTTAGCTACTCAAAGCATCTTTACACTGCAGGTCACACTACCCATTCACACCCATTCACTCTCACATTCATTCACTCACTGATGGTTCTGAGTTTCTATGTTAGTTTTCGAACAGTAACTAGCACATGCATGCCCTACATGCCCAGTTACACACTGATGAAGTAGTGGGGCTAAGTGTCTTGCCCAAGGACACGTTGCTATGTGTCGCACGGAGCTGGACTCAAACCTGCAACCTCCCAATCACAAACCAAACTGTGTCACAAATGCCTCAATCAGAAGGGTTATCCCAATCCTATGTAAGCTTAAAGGGAAGGGCCGAGGGAAAGGGCTACACAGCCCTTGAAGGAAGACAAACCTGGTACAAACCTCATATATCCTCCTTGAAAGGAGGATATATGAGTAATTTTCCATAATACACTGCACCCACTTACTAGATGGCAGAGTGGAGACTGAAGCAAGCACATAAATAAGTAATTATTACAATATTAAGTATATATTTATCATGTTTTGAATATTTTAAAGTTGATTGTTATAATGAGCTAGCTTTCGCAGTTATAGCTACAGCTATTGTCACACTTGCCTACAGCCCCAACGAGCAGCTCTGGATGATGATGTAGGGGGAATCGAGTGGCGTTTCCAAGGGGCATGTTGTCACCCCCACCACTTGGCACTCAAAACAGAGGGGCAAGGGAAGGCGCAGACATAGGGATAGGACGAAGGGGGAGATCTGAGGGGTACATTTGGGATTGACCCTTGCACTTGCGGGCCACTTTATTAAGTTTGCTCACTACAGAGGGAAATTCTGAAGGTCAGAGGTTGCCTTCAGAATTTCCTTGACATTCCTCAGAAATTTTGGTCCATATTGACATATCATGTCTGAACATCCCTGATGTGAGTCACCTGTTCCACTACATCCCAAAAAAGCAATATTGGATATCAGTCTAGTGACTGTGAAGGCCACCAAAGGACAGCTAACTGAGCCAGTTTGAGATGATCTATAGTAACCATGAGAAAATGGGGACAGTTTGGTCATAAAGTGATGGGCATGGTCAGCATTACTCAGTAAGCCTATTTTATTTATTTATTTATTTTTTGTAATATGTAATAGTTGCAGACCCCTCTCTGCAGGGGGAGGAACAGCAAAGAACAACCACATGTGGTAGATCAGAGGGAGGCATGGGCTTGATTCTTAACTTCAATAAAACAGCATCCATGAGGACTCATTCTGTTTCTATGAGCTGTTTAGCAACAACATTTTGGAACCCAGTTTGCTGAAAGTTACCTGTCGACATGGTAACTAATAAAAACCCCACATCTTCTAAGCATTAGACTCATCAGACCAAAGTGCCAAATTTTGGTGATCCAGTGGGAGATGAAGCCTCAGTTTCCCACACTGACATAAACTGTTCCCCTGTAGTCTGGATGAAAAACTGGCTGCCACGGGTATCTTCACACATGCACACACCGCTGATTGGCTGTTTACACACACACACTACATCGCCTGAAAAGATTAACTTTTTTTAACTTTGACATCACGTGACGTGTGAAGTGGTCATTTTGTACACCGCAAACACATCGTGGGAGGGTTAGCCCCGCCCCACCGCGGCTGTACATTGACTTTGCATGGAGAGTGATCGCCAAGGTAGTACAAGTAGCGTCCGGTGTAAAAGCACCTTTTGTATAAGTTGCATCAGTCAAAAAATGGGTCATGAAGAGGAAGACAAAATATATAAGTTGCATTGGACTATAAGCTGCATTTATTTATTTATCTGATAGGAAGGTGGTTGCCTTGTATGAAGCAGTCACACCAAGAAGGTCCACCTGCCTCATTTATATTCATCACCTTGCAGGTTACCAGGGTGTGGAGACGTAACTGCGCCATTAACAAGCCCCTCCTGGCAGCCCATTGTTCAAGCCCCTACTGTATCTGTGGACAAGTTCCTTTAGCACTGGCCATCTTGCTTTTGGCCCAAAAATAGCTTCCCTTTTCTTAATTGCAGTAAGAGTAACCTCTGCTATTCTCCAGTCCCTCATGAAATTCTGACTCACTCATTACTTATTTTTGCTTGATTATTGCTGGATATTTTACGACCTGCAGTTTGTTATCTGCAGAATGGGCTTTTCAATTTGGGGGCATTTTGTTTATGTCCAGCCTAGCCTGGTTTCTCCTTATGTCATGTCAGTCAGTATGATTTGATGTTTTAAACATGTTAAATTATGTATACTTTGATATATGGGTTGCACCTGACTATAATGGCCCTTTTCCACTAGCACACCTTGGCCCTACTCTACTCGGCTCCACTCGATTTGCAGCGTGTTTCCACTAGCTCGGTACCTTCTAAAACAAGCTAGTTTTAGTACCTACTCCGCTCTGGTTCCGGCGAGCTGAGTCAATAGGCTACTAAAAGATGACGTCGCTGACTGCCAGCTACTGATTGGTCAGACAATGTTGTCATCGATGAGTCATGAGCGCAGTGACCTAGCATGCTAGTGGTAGCTACCATCAGCTTACCCTCATACGTCTTTTCTTTGCAGCTCGATTGCTCTCGTCCTCGGCTTCATTCTGTTGTATAGCTTCCAAAACTCTCCTGTGCTTCTCAAGGGGTATTTCTTCTTGCCAGTTGCAGCCTTCTCCTGCTTTCCTTTTTTACTCGGTTTGTGACAAAAAGCCACAGATTGTTGTGTCGCGCTCAAAATGACGTAACCGCAGTGCCGCTCACCCCGTTGTTTAAAGCGATACTGCATGCCGTTGGGCAGGCAACTGGGGCTAATGGAAAAGCAGCACAGTTGAGTAGAGTAAAGCCGGGTAGAGTCGAGTAGAGTAGAGTAGGGCTAATGGAAAAGGGCCATATGTCGCAGGACTATGAAAACAAGTTCAACTTAAAGTCAAGAAAGTACAGTTCTCAGTCCAGCCTGTTGGACTCAAACAAACATGCCACATTCAAAGTCACTTAAATCAAATTTAAACCTCTTGGTTGACATTTTTTGTAAGGTATTTAAAGATGCTAGACATAGGAGATTTGTATATGCTGAAAAATAAATCCAATGTGACTTGCTAAATTTGAAATGAGATAACCCACGTGCTTAAATGTGACCTTTTTCGGCATGGTGTCTCTTTAGCTTAGTCAGCGTTTAGCATGATGCCAGGGTTAGCAGGGTCAGTGAACAGGAGCTTGGTAAGACCAGTGAAGACAAGGACTGTGTCTGTGTGAGGACACAAAGAGAGCCTCTTTAGCCCCCTCACCCCCTCCCCAATTTTCTCAGCCGTAAAACTGATCTGGGCTACTGGCGGCTGTTTGTTTTACTGGTGGAGGTCAAGACTGGACAGTGGGGCCTGACTGACAAGGCAGCGCTGTTTGGCTGATATTCACAGCTTTGTTTCTGAGGTTTTAGAACAGAGGCAAAAAAGGCAAACTTAAGTAACTGACAGAAACACTGTTTACTCAATGAATTACAAGGAAGGTGCAACAGTTAGCTTTACAATGATTTCAAGGTCATTTCAGATGTGCATGTAAAAAGAATGCACCAAATACAGGCAATAGATAAAAGTAAATGCTGACATAAAAGCAGTGGATTTAAAATGAAATACGCCTTTAAAGTGTGTTGAGAGGAGAATTTGTGTTTCTTTTTATTTTTTGCAATACATAATCCAACCTCATAC
Source organism: Scarus forsteni (assembly GCA_036419115.1). Lineage (NCBI taxonomy): Eukaryota > Metazoa > Chordata > Actinopteri > Labriformes > Labridae > Scarus > Scarus forsteni. The sequence goes on from JAZDUH010000342.1 coordinate 18,781,800, forward strand.
TCCAGTTTTGTTGTATTCTGTCTAAGTGATCCGTAAGTCTTAACTTGCATTTAGATTTGACAGAGGATCAAAAGTTGCTCCTTTCATCCCAAAACCCTCACAGTGTAGTCTTCCTCCTCTCTCCAGGCAACCACTCCAACTGCACTGCTCTTCCTCTGACCCACGGTGAGATGGTGCGGCTGGATGAGGGACGTTTCCCAGCGCTTGAGCTGAACAACAGACGCCTCTCTGTGAAAAACTCCTTCTGCCGCAAGAACGGCATCTACACACGGTCAGTCCCACTTACAGTAAACACAACAACAAACACTCAGGGTGTTCCCATGACCGCTGAACTCACTTCCTGCGTAGAGTTTTTTGCCGCTTGAAAGATGCTTTGTTTGCCCAGTCGCTCACAGAAACACTCGGATACGTCTCTCTTGTACTTGAGGTTGTTCTATTTCAGAATCAGATATATTTGTTAGTGCTCAAAGGAAAAGAAATAGAAAAAAGTATAGGAAAAGTATAGCGCAAGAAATTGAGGTCTGTATATAATTTGAAAAACTGTACATAAAATGGAAAATAGAATAGGTAATTACCAAAATACAATGTATCTTAAGTACAGCAAAATACTCAAATCTTTAAACAAAACTTCACTAAATTTGCAACTCTCTCATTAACATTTAGAAAAGGAAAAATGAAGTTTCATTCACAGAATGAGTGTGAATAGTCCAGAAGGAGGATTTAGACAGTAAACTCAGTAATATTTTCATTTTATTAAAGATGCTATGAGGAGTTTCTAAGTAATTACAAAAAACTCTCACTTTTAGATGCCTGATCGAAATATACACTTTAAGATGAGTTTTATAGCATCAAAATAGGTTATCTATAAATGCTATTCCTTAGCTTCGCGGTCGGGTCAGACAGGGCTGGACTGGCCTGGATACTCAACTTCAGGAGGAAGACAATTATAACTAGAGCAAATTTATATTAATCGGACACGTCTTAGAGCACTGGGCTGTAAAGTAGCCGTATATAGCCGGCTACAAAACTACGATACTTAAGTTTTTCCAAAAATTGCTTGTTGTCACAAATCAAAAACTACCGCTACGTAACTAGAAAGAAACATATTACCTTGTGGCTTTGCATCCTGTAAGTTGATGAAAAAAGAAGTTGTAAAGCAATGCAGAGTTCTGAGGAAGGTCTGAGCTGCATTCATTAGCATCACAACAAATGCACGCTATTGCTTGGGTCACATCTTTACGACAGTCGCCGCACGTGCTCATGGGTAGCAGAGTCTTTATGTCACCGGAAATAAATTCTCCTCATAGCACCTTTAATTTAATTTGTAAACTACTTGTGCCTCTTAAGTAGGCTAATTAGTATGTCAAGGCTTCAAAGACAATAAGATACCCTTTAAACCACATCCTGTAACCCACTAATATTTGATTTTATTCTTGGGGCAAGATGTGATGTTCTGATGTCACCCCACCAGTTAATGATCACTGGTTCCTGGTGTACACAGATTAATGTATAATTACCTTTTTTTCTCCACAGATGTATTCACATGACTCTCCAAACAAGGCAGTTCAGGACAGATACAAACACTGCTACACCCCGACTTACCACCTCTAATTATACAGCTGATGTAATACTTGGAGCAATTTATGACTAAGTGTCTTGCCTTAGAACACATTAACATTTGAATGCACCTGATGCCTCACTCCACCGCTGAGGTCCTATCGCCTCTTTCAAATATTCAGTGTGAAAGGAGCTGGTCGATTACTTGCTGCTCTAGAAGAATTGATTAAGTTCGAACAAACTGTGTCGGTCCTAAGAGAACAAACCAAAGCTCAAGGCTCCTGACTGCTTATTTGGGCTTCCTTCTGCCCCCCCTGTTGATATTCAGTATTTGTCAGGAGCAACAATTTATATAAAGGACCAGAACAATAGCACCTAATTAGCATTCATGAGCTTGCGCATGTGCTCTTTGTCCGTCCATCACCGCTCTAGACAAAGAGTGCTTATGAGTCTGATCCGGCCATGTTCTTTTGGCCCTCAGCCCAGAGTCTCTCTCAAGTGCAGCACTGTGAGAGCACTACACTACTGGTACTAGAACATGTCCTTCCACCTCGTCGAGCTGGACTTTGGCATGCTAACCCTGTGGTTTCAGGTAAACATTAGATAAGAGGAATTTTACAAAGCACATGCAGCAAATAGAAACGTCTCTTGCGGAGTCATGGGTCACACATTTGGTGACTGCATGGAAAGTCACGTGTGTACGTCAGGGGATGGGGGTTCAGAGTCTGCTTTATGTCCCACTAAATGGGGAAAAAGGTGTTGTTTTTTGCACACATGCAGGAATGTGCCAGAAGGGCTGCATTAAGGGCACGCAAGGGGAATCAGTGCTGTTTTCTTCTTGACCATACTGCCCAAAGATGTCGGGATCAAAGGGTCTTGCGCTGCTCCCCTCGCTTTGAAGAGCCTCAATCTGCTAGCATACTCTTTTCTAATGATCTGTAGACTGAGGATGAGGAGTGGGAGGGCTCCCCCTTGGGATATTTGAAAAGGCAATAGAGGGAAGGATGAATGAGACTGATAGGGAAAGAGGAAAAATACAGTGCTCCTAAATAATTCACGCTCACAGGGAAGAGTGTGATCAGCTGCAGGATCCATCGCCCCTCCTGCACTATCACGTGGCTTCGCCCTTTTAATGTTTGACTTAACATTGTCTGAATCCTAAGCAGATTTTTTTCTTTACAGTCAACCCCACATGCAATGGGATGTAACCCAAAGGAGGTGGGCCTTCCTTTTGTTGTGTGTCAGACCCTTCCATGGCCATTGTCATGTGGCATTCTTCATAGTTCTCATCTCAGCATTCCTAGGGAGTTCTCTCCCGCTTAGACATACCAGTGTATGTTAGTTTTTAAAACTACACTTTAGCTCACAGCATTTTACTCTCAAGTCCACATTTGACATTTTCTATCCACTTACTTTCAAGCCCCTCCTGGTCTTTATTTCTGCAGACTTCTTCTAAATCACAGGCCTTTTACTGTGAACCTTGGGTGCTCAAGTGGTTGAACCTTTTACAGTCAGCAGGTTTACATGAGGTAAAATAAAAATAAGAGCTTCTGTGTAAGGATGGGATTCAAGATAAATTTCCACGACTTGAAAATCAAAGTCGTCAAGCCAGCAGAAATGGTAATAACCTAGTTAAAATGATACTCATGCCATACAGGGGGGCAAAAAGGATCAAACTTGTGTCTCAGTTTTTGACAAAATGAAGCTGTCTTCTTGGGATATTGTAGGTTGAAGCCCCAGCAACTTGCAGAAGTGCCTGTGACATACAAGAGAGATGGGATTCAATTTTGGTGGTGATTTGAATCTGGATGTGGATCCAGGAACTATTTCTAATGTTTTAATAACATCACAAAATAGGTCAGATTTCAACTTTTCTTTAATTACTCGATTAGTTCTTAACAAATTTTGATTACATTTAAGGCAATGTTGGTCAAGAAACAAGACTGAAATGGTTAGGTGGTGGTGGTAATCCAACTTTGAAGCGGATCTAGAAATTCAAGGATTTGTCAACTTTGGAAGATAAGGCAGCTCTCCACATTTTATCAATAACACAATGAATTATAGACCAACAGTTTAGGGAAATGTTGGCATGGCAAAAGATAAGAGTGAGAAGATTGTGGTAGTGATCTGAATCTGGATGTTGATCCAAGATTTTTTTTCTCATGGACTTGTTAATTTTGGGATAATTTTCACATTGTTGGCAATGTCTCGCTCAGAGGTGTTGGAAATGCCTTGGCAAAGGTGTGATGTCTCTTAACGCTACACTTGGGCCTTGTTTAATCAAGAACATTGTCACCAGAAGCAGAAAGGTTTTTCCTTTGTGTTTTCAACAACTATTTGCTTTCAGACGAACAAATGAAAACGACTGAAAATGCTGTAGTCTGCATGCCAGGCCAGAAGATGGCAATGTAGTTCTGTAGAGAAACAGCAGTGTCACAACACATGTAGGCTTTCTGGTGAAGACAAACTTCTCACAAACAACAATGACAAGTGGACGCATGAAGATGTAGGAGTTTCTAGTCTGGACAGCAAATCTGTCTGGATAACAAATCGAGGACAGTAAGCAGCACACATGTTGAAGCTGAAGCTGCTGTTGCTGTTCCTGGGAAGCCTTCATGTGAAAGAGTAATGTGCATGTGACGTTCCATCTGCATGATCCCTGGTAGGGATCTGTTTTAAAAACTTTTCACTCTAGACCCTGGTTTCAAAAGTTTGCGGATTCATGTACCATTCTTGTGTAAATGGGAGGTAAAAATGGAATGAAAACTCTGCACATTCAATAGTTTTCCTCACTGTGTAAACAGGCCATTAATGTTTAAGTCAAATATATCACATGGCACTTATTTTAATTTACAGTCATGTAAACATAGTAACATTTCATTTTAAGACAGAAAAGGAAAAAAGTTCAGAATATTACTGTCATTTTTTCTGTATTTGAGGTAGCCAAGGTTGTCTGATTTTGTCTGAATATTACACTTGACATCACAGCTATTATGCCCATCTTTTCTGCCCCACACATCTAACACTTTTCGTTCATTTCACATCATTTAAACATTCACTTTCAAGCCCGTCGTAGGTTTTTTTTTCTGCCGTCTTCTTTCTAAAAGCAGATGGTCCTCTTTTTAATGCCTCGTTGGCCTTAGTTACATACTGATGTAGCTCAGTGATGTGAGGGTCCCCATTTAGCCCTCTGACCATCCGATTCAGTCTCAGCAGACCTTGAACACAGCCACGGTCATTACTGCAGAAGACGAGAAATAATTGTCCACGCAGATGTTTTTCTCCGCTCCCACTTTTATGGGCTTAATGACTGCAGCTGAAGGAAGGAAGCTGGGGGTCTTTTTACTTGACCTGCGTTCATAAAAAGAACTTTATAATACTGCGCCAAGCTCAGGGCCATGCTTAGTTACGCTGCTTTTGCTGCAGGAGGTCCAAATCTCTGACTGACTCACACTGTTACTCTCTAATCACCACATCAAGCACTTGATGGAGGTTGCATATAAGGTATTATCCTATTTGTGCATCACAGGGATGCTCGAGGTTAGACAAACTCACCCTCTGCTTAAGCAAAATTGACACTTTGTAAAGATCTCTCCAAAATGAGATCAATTTTAATTGTGTCCCTGCTTGAATAATGGGCTTTTTGGAACACACAAATAGCCCTCTCTGCTGCTCTGAACTAGGCCATCGTTTTATTTCCATAATCAATGAGTCCTTGATCCAACTGAACCCCCTGCTGGATGTGAGGCATCTTCATTTTTAAGACCTATTTTACAGCCTCCCATTAGTCATCTGAGAGCTGTCAGTCACAGCAATGATGAAGCCTTTTATGTTTACTCAAACAACTTATCAAAGCAGAGCGGGAGCTCTTGAAAACCAGCCTGAGATCCCTGCAGGGAAATATGATGGTGATCAAGTATCAAAACCTTATATAACCCGTAGTTCTCTCTCTCTCACAGTTTTCCTTCTATCTCTCACAGACACTTTTTCTCGATCTACTTTTTTGCAGGTCTCCGCCGAGGCCGAGCCCTGGAAGCCTGCACTACTCAGATGAGGATGTGAGCACAAAGTACAACGACTTGATCCCTGCAGAGAGCAGCAGTCTGACAGAGAAACCTTCAGAGATTTCAGACTCACAGGTATGCAGTGACCCTGACCTGCAGATGTTGTCATTTTAATCCTCAGCAGAAACAGACTAAGGTGACACAGTAAAAGCAACAATATGCATCTCCTCTGCCTTTAGATATTTGCACAATGACTTTCAGTGGTGTATTCTTGACTAAAAAATGGTGCTACTTTATTTGTGGCTCCAACTTGACTCTACTAGGTACTTTTTTTCCATTAAGGTCTATGCATCATAGAGCAGGTACACACAACTTCAATGACATTCAAACAATCTCTTTCTGTGGCTTTCTATAAAAATACTGCAACAAGTTTTGTTATACTGTTTTGAGATAGTTAAATGCAACAGGACAAAATATTAAAAGAAGGGGGATTTGAGAGTGATAAAATACACTATATTGCCAAAAGTATTTGCTCACCTGCCTTGACTTCCATATGAACTTAAGTGACATCCTATTCCTAATCCATAGGGTCCAATATGACGTCGGTCCACCCTTTGCAGCTATAACAGCTTCAGCTTTTCTGGGAAGGCTGTCCACAGGTTTTAGGAGTGTGTTTTTGACCATTCTTTAATTCATCAATTGTCCAAAATGTCTTGGTGTGCTGAAGCATTCAGAGTTCCTTTCACTGGAACTAAGGGGTCAAGCCAGCTCCTGAAAAACACCCCCGCACCATAATCCCCCCTCCACCAAACTTTACACTTGGCACAATGCAGTCCAACAAGTATCGTTCTCCTGGCATCCGCCAAACCCAGACTCGCCCATCAGATTGCCGGGTGGAATAGTGTGATTCGTCACTCCAGAGAACGCGTCTCCACTGCTCTAGAGTCCAGTGGCAGCGTGCTTTATACCACTGCATCAGACGCTTTGCATTGCACTTGGTGATGTTTGGCTTGGATGCAGCTGCTGGGCCATGGAAACCATTCATGAAGCTCTCTGCACTGTTCTTGAGCTAATCTGAAGTCCACATGAAGTTTGAAGGTCTGTAGCGACTGACTCTCAAGAAAGTTGGCGACCTCTTCGCACTATGTGCCTCAGCATCCGCTGACCCCGCTCCGTCAGTTTACGTCGCCGACCACTTCATGGCTGAGTTGCTGTCATTCCCAAACACTTCCACATTCTTATAACACAGCTGACAGTTGACAGTGGAATATTTAGAAGCGAGGAAATTCACGACTGAATTTGTTGCACTGGTGGCATCCTATCACAGTTCTATGCTGGAATTCACTGAGCTCCTGAAAGCAACCTATTCCTTCACACATGTTTGTAAAAGCAGTCTGCATGCCGAGGTGCTTGATTTTATACACCTGTGGCCATGGAAGTGATTGGAACACCTGAATCTATTTTTTTGTATGGGTAAGCAAATACCTTTGGCAATATGGCCACACTTGGAAAACTCTGAAATTATCCTGACTTTCCAGAGACACGTGAACTCAAATCACCAAGTTTTTTTTCACTTGGATCTAAAGTTTCCCCGTACCTCCCGCCTTATATTTTACCCGGGTAAAGCCCAAGTGAGATGAATGCAGCAGACAATAGCCCAGGTAATTCACTGAGGAAACTGGGTAGGGCTGATGACATCATCCTGTGTGATGCAAAACCAGAAAATGGAGATTTGAGAGGACGGAAGTTTATCTGATTGTAAGGGCAGTAGCACAAACTCAGATGTGCATCTAGACTTCTGAAAGTGTTGTTTCAACTGCACATCATCAGTTCTGTAGTAGAGCATCTCCTCAAAATGATCACTTACATTTCTCGCAATTCCAAAGAGCCGTCTAATGCTGCTGTTGGATACAGAGCTAGAACACTGCAGCTATCTTTCTCTGGTGTAATCGTCGTGAACATAGTGATACTGCTTCACATTTATACCGTTTAGCATGGCATACTCTCTGCTGTTTGAATGATAAGGTCAGGGCATTAACCATGTAAGCCACTCAGGTATTATCCTAATAATATCAGGGTTGCATGTACGAAAAAAGCAATTCGGACTTATTGAGCTGAGTTGGATTTCCATATCAAATATCCAACTCAGTACGCTCCAAGTGACAATACTCTCTGAACATCTCTGACCTTTTGAGCAGTAGCACTGAAATTCAGTTTCATTTTAGTATTGGCTCAATTTTTCTGTTCGGGAATGCAAGACAAGGTGATGTCTTGAACATAAAATAATAATTTGCTTTACTTTTTGTCTGACATTTGGAACAGTAATTTGAAAATGTATGGATAACAATAATAATTATATTCAGTCATTAGAAGTGTAATTTCTGTTCAAAAGCTTAAAGATACTGGTGTATTAACCATTACATACTCTATACCTACCTACCTAATCTTGAGTTCTGATTGACTGGCCAGCTAAGTCTAGATTGGAATCCTGTTAAAAAAAAAAAACATACTAAGAAGACTGATCTCTCAAAAGCTTTATCTAAAGAAAGACTGTGGAAACAGTAGAAACTATTTGGGACCTAATAAGAAAAGAGCCTCAAAAGAGAAAAATCATTTTAAAACAATGCCAGTAAGAATGCAATCTTTCTATGCATGATTGTGATTTAAATAAAAGAGATCTACAACTCAGTGGGTTGTCCTCTGATATATTTCAGATCAGTTCAATAGAGGAAAAACATGTACATTTACATATTCAAATTTAGACAAGACCATAAATTCATTGCAGTCATATGTTGCAGTTATAAGTGTTTTGTTTGTAATTTGAACCAATCACAAAAAAAAAATAGATTGATTTGGCACCATGCCCTGGGTTGCAGATTTAACTGTAAATCTGTCTCCATCATCAATTATGCACTCTTCCCTCTCTGATACTTCTGGATGTCAAGGCCTCATTAAACTACACAATGCTCAAGGTATACAGGGAAAAAGATAAAGACAGCAGATTTGATATGAGTAATGGACTTTCTGCACATGCACTAACAACACTGCACCAGCAAAAGATTGTATATACAAGCAAGATGAACAACTCCAGCACTTATTGACTTCCCCATCCTTCTTTAACAGATACAAACAATGACCGTAACAGTTTTACAGTGGAGAAATGTATTGGTGGTAAACACGCTGTTTTTGTATAAGTAAATAAGAAATATTATAAGAGTTTGAACCTTAGTGTCCTCAATTGTACCTACAACCATGTGTGAAAGTTGGCAAACGTGTTTAGGCTGCTAGTTGTGATTTCAGAGGGCTGATATGAAGTCAAGCGGGGTTTGAGCCCTCTAAAGAGAGGCTAAAATCACCTTTGAGGTAAGGGAGAGAAAGGTTGGGGGTGTGAAACTACTAGGGGGCTGGTAGAAAAATAAAACATTGTTTGTGTTCACTTATTAAGCTCAAATTCTGGATTTTTTAAAATTATTTTTGTACATCTGTTACTGGACCTAAAATAAGACATCACAGTCACAAATCCTGAGTTTCTCTTCTCTGCTTCGTTGTCTCTCCTCGAGCAAACTTCCATTTGATTTTGCCCCAATCACTATATCTTTTGGATGCAAAAACTAGAAAGCTGTGAAGTGAATTTCAAAGAATAAACAAATTATGCACAGCACAACAATCTGTCCCAAATGCATCATCTCAAAATTAAATCACATCTGTTGGCATAGACCAGTCAAAGCTGACATCTAAGTTTTGAAACTGATCCCTCCCATGGGAAGTTAGCGCTGGGCTGATTCTCATGTCCCATGTGTTCCGAAATGTCCTCAAAACTAATTAATTTCTCTCAAACAGGAAATGCAATGTCAATCTGGGCCTGCTTGGCTCATCATGTGATGATCTGAACCATCCAGAGTGTGTTTGTCTATGTGTGTGAATGCAAAAGGGAGGTCCTGTGTAGAAATAGGGAGGCTAGAATAGAGATTGGATGACAAAAGGCAGAGTTGCTGATTGTTGCAGATCGTGAACATCTGTCTTCCCACAGTCACACAGGGTCTCAACGGCCAATTTATCTGGTACCTGCACAGTCAAAACATTGCTCAACCTGGTTTGAACAAACACTGCTCCCTTGGGACATACAAACCAGTGTTGTTCTTCTCTTCTGCATGGCCTCCCACTGTTTACCTGCCACTTGTGCAAATAAATGCTGTTCCAACATCTGTTAAGCTGTGCTGTCTCAGTGGAGCAGTAAGAGGGCAGGCACTTGTCAGACTCACAAATGTGCCAAGTGGTAATGTCGTCTGTGAGAGCAGTTAGCTCTTTGTTACTGTCTCAGACGCGTCATGCTGGAGCAAATTCAGGATTTAGACATTTTCAGCCTTCAAAACTGGTGTTTAAATGTAACAACATGAAGCAAATAATTGTGTAAACAATGTTCCTGTCCGATTCTAGGACTCCCTTGTGTACAGTTATCACTTCTGTGCTCCACAAAGCTTTGGGTAGGCCTTTGGGAAAGTAATATACTCAATAGTAGATTTAAGTCATCATTGTAGTAGTAGTAACAAATGTCAGAGGTGTTCCGATACTGAGGGGCAGAAATTGAGGTCAGTATTGATGCTGGTATCGTAATGCATTATTACCACAGGGCTCCACCCTGAGGGTCTGTTGTGTTAATTTTTTATGCTTTTCATTCTTCATTTTTTCAATTTCTGTTAAATGAAAAAATCTGGGTGTCAATATGAACTTTCACCTATGAATTAATCACTTTTACTGTTGTCCACAAATCATGTTAACCATATGAAAATGAGTGTTAGCATTTGACTTTGCACAGTAAATACTGATGCTTTAAAAAACAGATTTGCTGCTAATAACTGACATATCCCAACACAAACATTAATAATTTACATGTAGTATGCTGAAAAAAAGTTGGCATCATTACAGAACCTGATATTTGAAGGATAAAAAAGAAACTACTGAATATTTAATGTGTCTGATTAGGTCTGATGTTGGTTTGAAAATAATCAAGCCTAAAAAATGATGGAGATAATATAGTGTAAAATATCTTTTAAAGCCACCTTAAAAAAAAACACACATTTTTTGGCTTAGCCCAAAAAATCACCCCTAAAATCTAGTCAATCCTCTCTTGCGCTATAAACTTTTGGTCATACAATCAGATGTTTTAACCTTAAATTTGTTAAATTATGCAACCCTATTGGCCCATGTAACAATGTCACATAGCCTTTCCTTCACACCATTTTGTCCTCACTGGGGCTTGGCTGATCATTGTTTTTAAGTTACACTATAAAATATCCTTAACATTCTCTTTAAAATGAAGCAAGGCCTATTGAGCCCTTTATTTACCATGATTTGTATAATTCTAAAGGCGTAAATGTCCTTCATCTCGCTGATTGAGCTAGCGACCTATGTGCACTGACACAGCTGTGTTGATTTTCTGATGGTATCCAACCCAGGTGCGTTAAAGTCAGAAAAAAACTGAAACAGGAACAGTGCTGCAGTGTTTTATTTTCTTTGGCAACAAAAAAACTTTTCTCATCAGCTAAAAGGTTACTTAAAAAATTAAGAAGATGACAGGTTACTTGAATTTTGTCAGCTGTCACAGTACTGTTCCCAACAAGCAAGTAATTTAGAGCTCTTTAACAGATATATTTTCCATTAACGCTGTTGTCAGTGATCAATTTTAGAGACATGGTATATTAACCCATATTGTAAAGAAACATGGTATTGGAACATCTCTGATGGATGTGTGTGGATTAGAAGATCCCCAGTGTCTCTTCATAGATCAATCCTACTTGGTCGTGACCCTGTCTTATGTAGTTTTACAGTGACCAGCATTAGAATGAATCATTGTACCCAGCATATGAATGTAGCAGTCTCATCCGATTTCTTTCTAGTGACACAGATGTTTCCATCTTTTTTTGATTGCTTTTCATCACCTGTCCTTCTCCAGGGCAGCGACAGCGAGTATGAGATGGATCAGAGCCGACAGAAGACCCACTCCTTCGTCAACCACTACATCAGCGACCCCACCTACTACAACTCCTGGCGTCGGCAGCAGAAGGGCGTTTCTCGCCCACCAGCATACGGCTACGCCCAGCCCGAGCCTTTGGTCGAGCAGGAGTCACGACCGCACCCCCCACCAGTACCCCCACTGCCCCCTCTCCTCCCCCAAAACGCCCCATCCCCCCAGCCCCAGTGCCAGGGCCAGGGCCAGGGCCAGGGCACCCTGTTTAGGTCGAAGGGAAGCCGGACTCCCACCCCCTCCCTGCTGTCCTCCGATCCCCCAAGCCAGCACAGCACCCTGTACCGGCCCCCCAGCAGCATGGGCTGCGCCGCGCAGGCACCTACCGCTGGCTTCTCCTCTTTTGTTTGACACACAGATCACCTTCCAATAACAACAGGACCCTAAGGATGAGTCTTTGAGTTTGTTGTTGTTGGTTTATTTGTATTTTGCTCTTTTTTATTTCCTCCTTGTTTCATTTTCTGTCAAACTGACAGAGTTGTTGCTCATTATTAAGCATTGCAGGCATCTTGAACAGCGTTTTCTCCTCTGTGAAGAGTGTATGACTGTGTGAGGGTATGCTTGGTCCATTCATGTGATATGTATTATATTGAAAAGACAATCATTTGAAAGTTTTATGCGTTGCTTGGATTCATTTATTTTAAAGTATGAAAACAAGGGGGGCCCAAGGTCCTGAAAAAAAGAGACCTTGTTTAAAAACACTTTATTGTTTTACATGAGAGCTTTATGGAAACAACCACGTTAGCACCATAAAGAGTATGGACCACTTGATTTGCTGAGACTGTGCGATGGAAAACCAAACTCTGATGGAACAATGTGACGTTTGGACAAAAACAAAGTGAGAAACAGACTCTGACATGAAGAGAGGCACCATGAGGTTGACGTAGCCCTCTGCTGCCTTTGAGTTTTTCACTCTGCCTAATCATTGTTGAAACTGCATAATGTGGTTACTATATGTACTTGTCTCATATTGTTTACCAGATATTTATATCAATCAGCTTCAAGCTCAAACATTTTCAGAACATGGCTAGTGACGATGTTATGAAACACATTAAAGCATTGTGGCACCTTTTATAGTAGTCTGGGGAATGTGTTGATCGTGTGCTGGTGCTCATGTGGAATAGATGAACAAGCTAATGTGCACCTTGTTGCTTTTTTTGTTTTCACATAATATGATGGAGGACCAAATGCACAAATCTTCTTGGTTCAAAATATCACAGCTGTATTTAAAATTTGATAAAATAGCTACCAAAAAAGTCCAGGTTACAAAGACTGTAAGTGTAACTAAACCCCAGAGTTTCAACTGAAGATCATTTACCTCTAAATGAACAGGACAAGGGACAAAGTTATCTGTTTGTTGTCAGTGTCGGGGTTAAATAATTGCCTTTTCACTACAAAAGGTTTGAAAACAAAAACTCCTGTCCCCTAAAAAAAGAATACCCCTGGAAGTATTTAAATTCTCTTTAATTGGCCCCAAATAACAGAAATTAGAAAGAGTGAAGTCATCTTGAGTTGCATTATCAAAACTTCAGTTGAATAAACCAACTGAACTGTTATATTATATAAACTAAGCACGAACAGTCAGAAAATCAGCGTTTGTTTGGTTGTGTTTGTTGCAATAATGCTTCTTTCAGTTTATAACGTTGATCAACTTTATTTAGCCAGGTAGGTCAATTGAGAACCAGTTCAGTTGTTTGGTGGACTAAATCATTCAAGTTGACAGCACTAGCACAAACCGGTCTGTCCTGGTAGTGAAGAGTAGCCATGGTAGACCTCCTGGTATCCCCATGACACCAGAGATTGTCTGCATAGAGAACTGTCAGCCATATTGTCTTTTAGTTTGTAGAAGACTGCCTACAGGTCTTAATGCCAGTAGATTGAGGAAACAGTCTTCTTGGGATGTGTTCTTCTTGTGATACCCATTTTCCGACCTGTCTCCAACATCCTCTAGTATATGGAAGTTGGCCTTAAGTTTGGAGATGGTTCCAGGGCACTCAATACTGCAACTGGGTTTAGCTGAATGCCATGATGAAGTTGTCCTATTGCAGGGGTCCTGTCCAGAGTAATCAAACAAGCATGTTGATTCTTGTAGCAGACACTAACTGGCCACCATAGCAGGGCCCAAGCTCACAGCTGCTGACAATCAGGTGCCAATTAGGTGCCTGATTGTCACACCTGGGAGTTCGAGGAACTTAAAACAAACTGTTTTAGCATTTGCAGAGAGAATCTGGCATATTTTCAATGGGCACAGCACACATATTCAGCTCTGTTTCTAACATACACGTTCTTTAAAAATGTGGCATCATGTAAAGGGATAATAAACAGGGTTTTTGATGGTAAAAGATTTATTGCAAAGAAGCATTGTTTCAACAAAGAAATAATCTACCAAACACTCATTTTCTTTCCTTTGTGCTCGGTTCAATTCCAAACTTGTTTGTTTGTTTTGTCTTTCTTCATAAAAGAAGACACAAGGTCTTACAATATCAGCTGTGTTTTAAAAAACATGGTGTCCTTGTGATCTTGGAAAACAAAACTATGCCACCCACAATACTTCTATATAAGACAAGAGTCAACAAAACTACGAAATACTCATATGCATGAGTTCTTAACTGTTAAAAGATGTACTGGGGTTTAGTTACTCTTTAACAGCATTTGTAAAAGGTGTGATGACTTTGCTTCATAGATTTACAGCAGGTTTGCAAGTGATTTATGATACTGTTTTCACTTCAAGTTCTGATATTTTTTTCCTATTTAACATGATTCTGTTTTCTGATCAAATGTCAACGTGAAATTGGCTGCTTAGAGACTAAAATCTCCTAATAGACAAATGAAAGTGTGTATTTTCCAATCTTTCTAATAAGGGTGGAAATGTCAGCTTGCTTGTGTATTTATTAAAATAATGAAAAAAAAAGCATCACTTAATGTTTCACAACAACAGGACACATGTATTGTACATGAAATGCATCAACAAGGAGTGTTGTGAGATTCTGGCTGTGTCTTAAACTGCATACTACATACTACGACATACTTGATATACTGCAAACTACTTAGGCTATATCTTGTCATAACTGAACATGACGTGGGAAGGTCAGCGACAAAATGAGGTTTATATATTGAAATCTATGGAAGTTTCCCAACTGCCCACGAGCAATTCAGCACGATGGTACAACATTTGGCTGCTCGGCCCTGTTTCCTTTTACCTTTCCATCGCTTGTGTCAACAGGGAAAGGCAGCAAAGACAGAAGGAATTTGACAAGGTGCTGGAGGGAATTTCTTGGTTTTCTTTTACCATTATTACTTCTCAGAGCTTGTTAGTCTGTTTAACGTAAATTTGGCTTACAGAGCGGTGTATATTGACAACCCTTTAATTTGTACATTTCACATCTGTACAGACAAAGCACTTGATCTATTGTTTACAGAGGAAAACAGGGCACGGAATTACATTTTGGATGGATAAAGTGTGGACACCAAGTGTGCAACGCTGTGCAATGCAGCATAACAACTGATGCTTGCATTCATTTAGAACAAATAGCTACCATGGCTAATATGCTGTTCCCCCCAGATTAAAGGCCCATGTTCTAAAACAACTGATTTTCTTCAGGTGTTTCTGGTCAAGGCAACATTGGCTAAACTAGCAACTAGCTAGCAACAAGCTGCATCATCACCAGCTCAGTTTTTAAATTACAGTTACAGTGACAATTACAGTTGAAATTTCATAATTAGAGATCTGCGAAGAGATGTTAAGCCATTTTTAAATTGAATAATATTTAATTGGGTCACTTTTATTCTGAAACCACATAGTTAATGTTTGGTGATCTCTGCTAATGGATGCTTGTGGAGCTGCAAGCATACAAGCTAGCATACATCTGAAAAATGTAAAACAAACAACTCACCCACATTGACATCACATTAGTAATGACTAGTATGAGAGTTTGCAGTTTGGTCACAGCCTAATTATGTTCCTCATGTTACAGTGTAACATGGACTTAATATAATAACTGAAATGTGTTTTATGATCAGAGTACATACATATGTTATGATAAGATGTTTTCTACAACACTTTTGAATATGCTGGATATTTACATAAGTTGAATGGGACTTTACTTTTGCTGTGCTGGAGTTGGACCCATAGTGTAAAAAACTTAGACAGTCGGTCGAAAAATATCATCTGTCAGATTTACAATGTGAATTTCACTGTATACATCTGGAAAGAAACACTATGGACCTATTCATGGTAGCTCTCTAAAATAAATTATTCTATTTTGCAATGGCTTTTTATTTATGCCTCACCTTTATATTTAAACTTAAAGGGGTGTTTTCAAAGTTGGGTTTTATCAGGTTCTTGGCAATAGTCAGTGAAGTGGCGGAAAAGGCTTCCAGCAGTGTTACACCTTCAAGGCATCAGGTAAAATACACTGCTGTTGGCCAGTATACAGTTATTGAGTATATGTGCTAGTTTTGCATAATGAGCCACAAGAATATGTTGGGTAAGACTGGCGAAACATTTCAGAGTGCTTTATTTTCCTCTAGGAATTCTCTGTGTTTGGCAGTATCTAACTATACAGCTAATGGCTATGTGTTCTTCCACATGTTTACACCTGTGCAACACAGGCAGATGAAAACAGAGCTACAAAAGGAAGTTGGTCAAGCTTTGAAAACAGCTTCTCTGCCTTTATGATATGTTGTAGAGGAGCTACTACCAGACTGCTAAAAGTGAAATGTTGGTGAGAAACAGTACAGGAGCCCCAAGCACCTTGGTAAATGACGTCAATCATCAAGCTATTCTGCCATTTATTAAATGCAGCATGTTTGAGTGCTCTAATGGCCCTTTTCCACTAGCACGCCTTGGCCCTACTCTACTCGGTCCTACTCAATTTGCAGTGTGTTTCCACTAGCCCGGTACCTCCTAAAGCAAGCTAGTTTTAGTACCTACTCCGCTCTGGTTCCAAGCGAGCAGAGTCGATACTAAATGACGTCACCAACGGCCAGCTACTGACTGGTCAGACAACGTCATCATCGATGAGTCATGAGCGCGAAGACCTAGCATGCTAGCGGCTGCTACTGTTAGCTTACCCTCATACGTCTTTTCTTTGCAGCTCGATTGCTCTCGTCCTCGGCCTCATTCTGTTGTATAGCTTCCAAAACGCTCCTGTGCTTCTCAAGGGGTATTTCTTCTTGCCAGTTGCAGCCTTCTCCTGCTTTCCTTTTTTACTCGGTTTGTGACAAAAAGCCACAGATTGTTGTGTCGCGCTCAAAATGACGTAACCCCGTTGGGCAGCCGACTGGGGCTAATGGAAAAGCAGCACAAGGCGAGTAGAGTAGAGCAGGGCTTGTGGAAAGGGCCATAACTTTCAGCCCTTCTCCCTCCGATGTTATCATGTCAGTTGCCATATGCAGTTGATTTCCATCATGTTGTCTCCCATGCTTGTTGGTCGTCTCACCACAATTTTATGGCTCTGTGGTCACCTAATCTGACATAGTGACCATCATAACCAATGAAAAAAATGTAAAGTCTGACCAAAAGAATTTAAATAAACCTAGTCAGGACTACTGTGCATTTAATCAAAAGTATTTAGAGTGTTAAAACTTTGAATATGATGTATGATATAAAAGTGAAACTTCGACCACAACAGACCCCACAGACAACCCAGAGAACACATATTTTCATATTCTGCAGACAAAGGTAGCATAGGTGACACTTGATCCCTCAGAGTGGGAATGACCTGATTCCCTCTGCTGCAAAAGACATCATTTGGATGCAGAGGAGCATAAGTTACAGGCAAGAATTTGAGGAAGAACCTGATCCGGTGCAAGCATGCTGAAAAACTGGGGGAGGGTGGAAAGTGTGCCCGCGTAATCTCCTTACTTCAGCCTGGAAAATGTTGATCTTAACCAAGGCAAAGGGGGCAGGAACAGACGGATCAGACTGCAAGGTTTTAGGAAAAAAAAAAAAGAGGAAGTTGTGTCAAGGTTACAGAGAGTTAGTGTTGGAACTTAAGTGCACTGATCACTGAGGTGGTACTTAGAGTCCCTTTAAATCCCATTCAGAGGCTGTTACTTCAAGTAAAGTGGGAAGACTAACAGACAGGGATAATTGGTCGTTGTACAAATTGAATTAGTTCTGCGTTATCAAGCTACATTACCAGGACAAAGAAAAGACAAAAAAAAAAAGCTCTTTATATACATTTTGATCCAGAGACCATAGACTTGGTAGTTGTTGTTTTTTTTTTTGAAACTGATGATTTGAGAAAACTTGGACCATACTGTGATATAAACACTGCCCAAAATAAAACAAAAAATACATTATTTTTACCTCTGTCAAAAATGATATGTTCTTGCCAGCATAAGTTTGTTTGTTTATGTGACAGTGAACAGTAGAATTCAGGAAGGTACCAACAGATGCTGATGCCTTTTTTAGGGAATGTTAGCCATGGCACAAGGAATAACTCATTACACTTTGGTGGTAATGAGGATACAGATCCAGGAATTTAAAATGATTTGTTGCGAGATAGGGCAGTTTTCAACATTTTCACTAAAAACTGCAATTTCTCAACAGAGAGGGGATAACTGATTAGATCCTGGTGGTGATCCAAATTCAGGTATTTCAAAGACATTTTTCAATGATTGTTAGAATTGCAAGCTTGGAAAGTTTCCTGTATTTTGATGCTAACTGGCTTGACGATTTGGAAATGTCTTGGTGGAGGTTTTCAGCCTCGAATGACTTCTATTTTGATATTACTTCATGTTTATTACTTATCTGATTCCCTGGTTGCACTACCAATAAGAATGATTTGATAAATCAAAACATATATGAACTCCTGCCAAACAGATTGTTTTTGGATGAATGTTGGTTTGTTAACAATATTAACACATTTTGATGTCTTCATGGATCCACACCACAAAGTGTTTTCACTCTTTTAGAGAGTTGATGCTATTTAATGCTCATCAAGTGTAATTGTTGACTCTTTCTTGCGTTCATCCTATCCAATTGTATCATATTTGATACACACTTTTATTATACCTATCTACTCAATATGATCAAAAAATTACAAAAAAAACATCTGCATACAATGATAAAAATGTCCTTAAATGGATTATCAGATGCCAAAAACACATAATGTATCTAATAAGTTACGAAAAATCTATATGTTGAATTTTATGGGCATTTTGATTTTTGTAGGATTTTAGCAGAAAGTGAAATAAAAATGTAATCTCCAAAAAAAAAAAAAAAAGAATTTTCTGGCTATAATCTACGGTCTTGATCAATAAAGGGTTAAATTTCAAAACTTTGTAACATTTTACAGTTTGACTTTTCAACAGTGTAATATAGCATTGCAGTGTTAGGAACACACTTGGTATATTTTAACTAGCATACTTCAGTGTTAACTCTATATTAATAATAGAAGGTGAGAATTTTCTATAATGAAAGCAATGTAGAGGCAAATGTAAAGGTGTATTTCCACATGATACTGGCTAAACTTGGTTCATCTCAACTGTACTTCTCATCATAGTCTAAACTTTGGCAGTTCGTGCTTAATGTAGAACACAAGATCAATGGAGGGCAATGATGACGCCGGCTGTCATCATTGCCCTGTTAACAAGTTTTGCAAGAAGCATGACAAAATAATTTTCAAAGTAGATAAGAGTTTGGAAAGTCTTATGCTGTAGGAGCAACAACAAAGCTGGACATCCTATGTTGGACATCCGATTGGTAATGCTCTTAATTACAATGCCCTCTGGCTATAAAAGATCAGCATGGATCTCAGTGTTACTTTCTGCTATTGGCTCAGCTTGATTCGAATCTCGCCAAAGAGGTGATATGGAAAAAGTACAGTGTGGCAGTCCTACTGAAAAAAAAAATGACGCGAGTCAAGCAGATAAAGAGGAAATGCTCTAAAAAATAAATGAATACATTCTCTGTACGAGTGATCTAGTCTATGGTATGACTAAGAGAGGCTCTGAGGGAAAAAGGTTAGCTGCCTTGTAGTATGGTCATGTTGATGTGAAATCATACTTGAATGTTTTCTTTAAAGCAAAAAAAGTCCATTCCCACAGAAGTAAGAAGCACCTCATGTATATTTTACCTCCTATCTTTCTCTTCAGTAAAACCAAACATTTTTCTCTATTGAGTTTTGACAGCACTGCGCTTTGTAACATTTTAGGTTATTCTGATTTTCAAATAATAAAGCAGTGTTTCTACAAGTTAATTTCTTACATAACAGTTATTTATTGACTTCACTTCTCTGCAAAACGCCAGGCTTCACTTCCTCCAACACAGCGTGCCCTAACTCACAATCAAGAAATCGTCAGCATTCCTCTTCAATTTTAGGTCGGCATTTCCTCACGGGAGCCACTAATGCAGAATATGTCCTAATTCTGACTTTTCTTGTGTTGTGACGCATCAGAGCACATTTGCAACTCAGCTTTTTTATCCTAACTGGAGGCTAACAAAGAGGACAAGTGTACAAAGTATGACAAGGGTTGGGAAAGGACAAAAGAGCTCTGACCAAATTTTTGATGAACAAAGAGTTTTGTCATTAAATAAACTCAAAGTTTTGTTTCAACACTTGCAACTTCAAGACATTTTCTGTTGCTTTTAGGCTCTGTCCACAAGAAGACAAAAGTTTTCATTTTTTTAAATGTTCTCTGTTAAGATTGCATTGATTAAAGATGTGTGTCCTTCCACATGAAAACACTGAAAATGCTGTGGTATATATGCCAAGCCTTTATGTGGTGCTGAAATTCTGCTGTAGACAAGCCAAAATTAAAAAGAAGAGAAGACATGGAACAAGCGCATGCATCATGAGAAATGTGATCTACAGGTGTATGCTGTTATCCATGTTTTCATAAAGCTCATGGTGGTCCCAAAAGAGCAGAAAATGTTATAAAAGCCAGAACACACTCGGCAGCTTTTGCAGCACAAACATAACACTGCACTCCACCATTGTTTCTGTTGCTGTCAGGGTTTTTGTATGCTGTTTAAGGCTATGTTTCCATGGAGACTCGGTGACTTAAAATGCAAAGATTTTTCCTTTGTGTATTCAAAGTCGATCCATGTTCAGACCTATAATGTAGCATACATAGCGCCTAATGTAGCGGTTAGTGGCTAACAACAGTTTAACAGCTAACAACAGTTAATGACCATTAGCTGTTAGCCGCTAACTCAGCTGCTAACAGCGCCTTATACTATCGTTTTACACTGACTTGTACCACACAGATGATTTGTTTAACACTTACATGTGACATGAACCTCGTCAAAGACAATACCTACAAGTAAACTTCTGAGGAGGGCAGATTTCACCAAGTTTCACTGAGTAACCATGAGGACAAATGGCTAATCGGCAAGTCTGTTCTCAACCTCCGGTCCCAACCTTCCGGTTGTCGTCACGTCCGCATTCTTTAGCTCCAGCCTCTCTTCCCTGATTGGCCTGTTAAGAATTCAGCCGAGTGAATTTGTTGGACAACGGAGGCTGGCAAGACAGACCTGCAGGATTTCAGAATCAGGCAGATCTGTCTGCTCTGCAAGGCTAGTTCAGTAGATGGCAGTGTAGGTTTGCAGAGAGGCAGTGCTGCTAAAATACACGTACAGAGAAGAAAAACTTTTTACAAATAAACATGGTGAGTGGACGCACAAAGGCACGGGAGTTTTTTTTCTGGACAAAAAATCTGTTCGGACAACGACTTTGACTGGATAGTTTTGTCTGGATAACAAACCAAGCACGGTAAGCGGCACACACGTTACTCAGTAGACGGTCGAAGCTGTTGTTGTCCCTGGTATACGCATGCATACCAGGGACTCATGTGGAAGAGTACTGCGCATGTGGTGACATCAGCGTTTCACCCTGAAACACTCTGACTTTGGTTTACATGCAGCTGCATAGAGGAGCAGTTTGAAAACTCTCCACTCTGGACACTGGTTTCAAAGATTTGCGGATTCAGATACTCCATATAGTGTTCCCATGTAAACAAGGCCAAAATGCAATGAAAACCTATGATTTGACCATATTCAGCCTTGTGTAAACGGACCCTAAGGGAGAAGAGGGACTATGATATTATTGTCCTAAAATTGTCTGCATTAGTTGTGGACACAGAAATGCAAGGCCAGCATTTTCATATTTATCTACTCTGGAACCTGCTTTTTAAAAGATGTAAATTTTCGGGCTCCAAAACACCATAACAGTATAGACAATATGCCTATATGATTGAAAAGTTTTGTGGATTCACCTAAATTTGCCCCCATGTGGACCCATAGTTTACCTGGATTTTTTTCAGTAGCATGTGAACCTCAAACCTATACAAGCAGAATCAAGATACAAAACATCTTTATTTTCTGGACAGCCTGAGCTACCACAGTATTTTGCTGTAATGATGTCAGATTGATGTATAAGCAGTACGACAGAGCAACATCTTGCAGAACTTTATACAAATCCAAAATCGCTAATGAGCATCTGGATATGTTTCCCTTAAGCTTTGACGAGAAGGAGAAAAAAGACAACCTCTGAGGACTTTTTTTTTTTTTTTTTTTTTTTAAAAGGAAATACCATTCATATATTTACACTTATATCTAAGACTTTTTTCCATCCACATTTGAGCCTCTGGAAACAGCTTTTCTCTAATGTTTGTAAGGGCCTCATCAGATTGTGAGCAGTTGATTTTTACTATTTTGAAACTCACTTGTAATTGTCCTGCTGTTGTTGTTGTTGCTTGTTTTTTTTTGTTTGTTTTTTTCAACTTAGGTTGTCCCTATTTGAACAGTCAAGAAAATGAATGAGGAAGAAGTTGAACACATCTAATTAGTCAACAGCCTGACCGGAAGTTGCTACATTGCATACATAGCATGCCTGCTACAATTTAATCATTCAAATATAATAAAATAAATCACTGAATGATTTTTCAAGTTCTTCATTTTTACAGTTGATTCACAAATATAAATAAATATGCACCTCATGGATGAATTAAACATTTTTGGAGGGAATATATTTGACCTTGAACTCTGTGGACCAACAGAATAGTGAGTTCTCAAACACATCTGTCTCCATAAAAACTTGTTGCAGTGTTCCAGAGAAATGAGATGACAACAGTTTCTGGGGGCACCAGCAATCAAGTGGAGTAGGGGGGTTAGAATATTGTGCGTCATTGCCTCAGTCATGGAGGCATTTCTATCATTTACCCTGAGTTGAACTCTTGTGTCTTGGACAGAAACTCTCCGAGCTGTTCTCTACAGACACCAATCTGGAATTTCCCTGAACTTGTTCTACCAACCAGGGTGGTCTCCAACTTTCATATTTGCTCTGACAGGAAGTAGATGGCAAAAAGTAGATGCTGTCCACAAAAGGACAGACTTGTTAAGTGGCACTGATTAAAAGCTTTCTCATTCTCTAATGTGGTTTACAGACATCTTAGCCATTTGGGTTTCAGCTCTCTGATGTAAGATATCAAAAAGGAAAATTGGCAATGTGCAAGGAACGTCTGAGTTTTCTACCAATTCTCTCCAGGAGAAATGGATTTATTATCATGTTTGTCTAATCTGCAGTGGTCTAGTATCATAGAAAATAAATCCTTGTGTTGATAAAAAAGTTTAACTACATGAATATTAGTTGCTAGTATGCAAGCTACTTTGCCACCTTGGCAGTATCCAGGACTGGAGGTAAAATGTTTGGGGTTGTCTGGTATCTGTCTGCATTGGACAATCTTGTAAACATGACACCTCAAGGGACAAATTATTTGATTTGGAGTTCAATTGTCAAAGGCCATACTAGTTGGTCCTCATGTTAAAGCTATGGTCTATGATTTGGAAGCTTGGTACATCTTAATAACACTGTTTATAAGGCCATTATGATCCTATGGTCCGATCTACGCAATAAAAAGACCAAAAAGAATGAAAAAAATCCATTCAGTATATCCCCTGCAAAGTGGCATAATAGTTGACCAATCCGAACCACAGGAAATGGTGGTTCGGATTGGTCCTTGAGTCCATTGAATCCCCTGTCTCCCCTGCTCCACACCGTCCCACCTCCTCCCCACTACCTCCCTCATGTACCGTTGAGCAGCTAGCTGCACAGCTACTGAAGCGTCATGGAGCTGGAGAAGTCCAGCACCGAAACTGAGAGGCCGCTTCTGTTACCCTCCACATCGAAGGGAAGGAAACGGAAAAGTTTCGAGGAAAAGGCGACATGAGCTGGGGGGCGGGGTCTTGGAACACTGAGTGGAGGAGTGAGTGAAGGGGGGGCAGGCTGCGTTTTTCAAATCTGTCTCAACAGCCAAACTGGTTTTCAGAGCGTAGACCCTAGCTTTAAGCCATTACTTTTAAACAGCATTCTCAATATACGTTTGAGGGATTTTCCCAAACTCCACTAAACTTTATTTCTGACTCAAGAATAAACTTAATACGTTTTGCAGTACAAGGTCAAGCACAGTAATAAATAACACATTGCTAATTTGTTTGAAAGACACACTTGTACCTGTTTAGATTTTGAAGAGCAATGGTCATTGCATGAGTAGCTATTTCACTTATCAATCTATATCAAACTTCATGTACTCCACTAGCCCTGCAATCCATAGTAAACAACCAGGGTCTGGGAGGTCTGGGGCCTATCTAATCTGATATTGGGTGAGAGATGAGGACACCCTGGACTGGTAGCCAGTCAATCACAGTGCCGACTATTCTCACACCTTAGGGCAACTAAGGCTGAGTTTACATGGGGCCGAAAACGGTCAAATCTCATACGTTTTCATTGCGGTTTGGCCTTGCGTTTAAATGACAACGCGCTGCGTTTCCATCTAAAACGGAAACTTTTGAAAACGGGCTCCAGAGTGGAAAGATTTGAATACACTCTCCATGCCGTGTAAACCCGTATCAGAGCACTTCAGGGTGAAACGCTGACATCACCGCATGCGCAGTACTCTTTCACATGAAGGCTGCGCGCGCATACCAGGAACAATAACAGCTTTGTTCGTCTGCCGAGTAACGTGTGAGCCTCTTACTGTGCTTGGTTTGTTATCCAGACAAAACTATCTAGACAGATTTGTTGTCCAAACTGATTTGTTGTCCAGAAAAGAAACTCCTGCGTTCGTGTGTTGTAGCAGCGCTGCCTCTCTGCAGACCTACACCGCCATCTACTGAACCGACATGCACACTACAGCGGATTAACTCGTCACCGAGTGTCGTCGTCTGAATGCAGAATAATTCTAAAATGCAAAGGACAAATCTTTGCGTCTTTAAGTCAGGAGTGTCCGTTTAAATGCAGCCTAAGAGTCACCAGTTGACCTAGGATTGCACATTTGTGGAATCAGCAAAACAGCTGAAAGTGTGTCTCTGTTACAACTATGATGAATAAAAGTAAGGTTTGAGATAATCCTGAGTTTAACTTCATGTTAATGTGTTCATCAAACTGTTTCACAAGCATGGTTGTCAATAGCTGTGTTTCCCCCAAGCTGTCCACTTTAGTTTGGCTCAGTTTGGCTTTACTGGTGTTTCTTCTGTTGGATAAGGAAAAGGTATCCAAATAACCAACTCCATTGTTCCACTTGGCTATTAGCTATAATTTCAGACCATAAAGACTCCATCCTCTTACTCTGCTGACAGTCTGCTCACAAAGCACCAAAGTAGACTAAAGCACTGAAGAACACTTCTAAATCTACAAACTAAAGTCTCTTGAAGGGGAAGGGGATTAGAATATTTTAAAATCAAAGTGCCTTGGAATTAGACAAAATGGTTCAGGCACAAAAATATTTTTCCAAAATGTTTGCCTGCCAGAACTTAAAGAGAAGTTTTAAAAGATTCAGAAACATTAACTGTGAAGCAACAAGAAAGTCAAATGCAGAAGAACCCCAGCACAAACAATCCTCCTCTCATGTTTAGCTGAACAAAGCTGTCAGAGCTGCCAACGCAATGCACAAAGCTGCAACAATGGAAGATTGTTGTGTTGTTCCAGCAGCAGCGCAGAGAACTGAGCAACCCCTCATCAGAGAGCACAGAGGACGTAAACACAGATTTGCTCTGAAATCATCCACACTTTATTAAAAATAGAGCTACTGCCTGGCTGTATGCATCTCTGTGAGGAAGTGTGTCACAGTAAAATTAGAGTGGTGGGTTGAAAAGAGGTTTTGGCTGGATTTTTGTGGTCATCTTATTAGTTGAAATTTAATAAGAGATTAACTTGAGGGCAAAGGAGTTATAATTTAATAGATCATACTTGAATGAGTGGACATCTCTGTGCTTTTTGATTAAAACAGAATCCTTGAAGCACTCTGGTAAGATATAACACCACTGACTTACAGAAGACATTTTTGCAAAAATGATGGATTATTGAAATGTTTTTGAGATGCTGTGTTTACAGTGAAAGGTAAGAAAGGGTTGGAGAAGAGATCAGTTGTTTATGGCGTTTCTATGCGAGGGATGAGCATGAGGCTCAGTAATCTTGAGCCACAGCCCAGACATTTGTGAATGATAATTTGACGTGATATGATAATTTGGAACCCAAATGTGAAAAAGTCTGCTGAAGCAGGGTTTGATAGAAATGTCGCAAATGTTTTTAAAATATGTTTTTTCACAAGCAAGAACATGAGGCTTTTTAAACTTGACCTAAGAGCTTCAAAATCTAAATTACTTGGAACAATACCCTATATGGACAGAAGTGTCCTCAAGTGTTGACAATGCAACATTAAAGATGCAGATTATTTTTTTTGTGTTTGTTACTCAAGATTAAAAATTTAGGAAGAATTCAAAGAAGACACAAGACAGGAAAATGCCCAAGGTGAACTCTTCAGTGAAAATCTGCCTCAGATAGTAAATTCATATCTGTGTGGGCTGCTGCAGAGAGTTTCTAGTAGTTCTGGATCATGGATTGCAAAAAAGAAAATAAAGTGTAACTTATAACATTTGAACGCAGCATGATGTAGGACAAAAGGCCACTGCAGTCACATTCTCACCATAAAGAACTTTGTTCTCCCATCAGCTGGTGGGACAGAACAGACTGGGAATGTAGCCAACGGCAGGAAATAGCTTTTGAAAATGTGTGATGGACGGTTTCCATGCAGCTCTTAACAAAATCAAACACACAGAGGATTTAAAGAGCAGCATGAACGGCTTTTAACACCGAACGACTGCAGCAGAATAAAGTGAAAAGTTATTCCATCCAGGTAGTTTGGGAGAATGACTTTTGCCCTTTGATAATTATCAACCATTCACACATTCCTTTCTCCTGAGCTCATGATGAGCACGCACAGCCTCTGGGTGCACCATGGCTGCTTCCCTCTCATTTCCATCGCAAAAGGCACTAATGAGCGGTCAGTGACGGAGGACAGCTGATCAAACTGGAATACACAAGGACAAAAAGTGAGAGGGAAAATGTTTCACTCACTCAGTAGAGTCTGCAGTAATGAAAGAGAAAAGTCTGATAGCTTTTGAATTTCTCTTTCTCAAGTACTATAATTTCATAGAATTAATGGGTTTTCATTTTGCTTAATCTACAAGGTTTTGTATGATTCACACTTAGGTATTTATTCTCAGAGCGATTAAAGCCAATCAAACACGATGTTGCTATTCCATCATGAAGTTTCCAAGGCTTTTAGAGCTCAAAGAACTGTCAGGCCATTCAGATAATGGCTTTCTTTTAAAGTCAGGTACACTAAAACTAATTTAAACAAGTGTGGGAACTAAGGCACAGTATTTTCTTTAACTCTTCTCTGCCTTCTGCGCAAACTTTAATAAAAATGTATATTGCATATTTCCATCCCTGAAATGCACTTAAATGATAGGAGACTGTAATATAAAATATTAATAAGTAATGTATTCACCATCAAATATACATCTATGAATGCAGTGAATAATGTGATACACAACCATAGCTGCTCATCTCACGTATATATAGTAACCTGATGCATGATTTACATTATCATGTTTATTTTAGCACACATTGCCTGCAGTGGCACCATTACCCAGGAGCCCTATACAGTAAGACAAACAGATAAGAAGCTACTTCTCTAATCCACCCAAAGGAACATTTTAATTCATCATCTGAGAATGTTTAAACAACTGTTTGTTAAGAGAAATAGATGAAGATGTACAGAATGCTGCAGTTCTGTATTCAGAAATGGTGAAAGAGCAAAGGATGCCCCAAGAGAGCATAGCAGTACAACCATTACATTTATTTTATGTTCCCCAATGTAAACACATTCTTTTCTGATTCTGGTTATGTTGAGACTATTACATATGTCTTCCCTTCAAAAGGATTATCATTATCACTGGGAAATCATCTTGTTTACAGAGAAAACTTAATGTTAAGGCTGTTTTTATACAAACCTCAATTCCAATAGAGTTTGGACATTTTTTAAAACTTGAAAAAAAATATATAACTGCCTCTGCCAAGCAGCACAGTTCCCAGACGGTGATCCGAATCAACACTAAAATTGAATCACTTCTTCCTTTTCCCATTCTGAACATTTCCTGAAAATTTCATCAAAATCCATCCATAACTTTTTGAGTTATTTTGTTCACAGACAGACAAACAAACAAACAAATTTATCGAAAAGATAATCTCCTTGGCGGAGGTAATGATTTGCAAATCCATGTTGATTCATTTTCCAATGCACTACAAATTCAAAATACGAAGGGCCAAATCAAGAATGGATTGTTCCTGCTAATAGTGCTGTTATTTGAGCAGAAAGATCTCACGCAATCTGTCCTGTTTTAGCGCCTTATCCTCAAAAGAATTTGCTCTAATCATACGCAGGTGCTGACACGGCCATACAATTTGGCAGCCGAGAGCACTTTGCGCCTCTGATTGCAAAATAAATGCAGAAAATACAAGTCAAAGACCAAAAAGTGGTAAAGGGGGTCACAGGGGTTGTTAACGGACTGTATTTAAACAAATTATTCATGGTTACTTAAAAATGGTGGAATGGTGGCAGAGACCAACACAGTAGGCTATATTAGTGTCATCGTTGTTGTTATCTCATAGCACAAAGATCATGCGGCCCAATTTGCAACCATTTTGAGTGAGAGAGAGAGTAAGAGAGGGAGAAAGAGAAATTGCACGGATTTAATACATGGGTCTCACTGGCATTAAATAGCACCGCTTTACTGCCTGTGGCAATTAGCACTGGTCTTCGTGGAGTAGGTTGTATTTACAATGAGGTGCACTTGCATATGAAGGGAGCAATTTTGCGCTGAATTTATAAATATTCCATAATTTACATGCATGCAAATTGGACTGGCACAGCTAGGAGTGGCAGTGCAGGCTATATCCAGTTTGTGTGCATTTCACTCTTTGCGTATGCTTTGTGGGTTATATGCTATTATTTTCTTTCATCTGCACAGGTTTAGCGGTCGCAAAAGCAGTGCAATCCTTTTGAGGATCTGGCCCTTAATGTTCAACTGATAAACTTCATGTGTCTTGGCATTGTCTTGCTGAAATGAGCAGGGATGTCCCCGAAAAAGACGTCACTTGGATGGCAGCAGATGTTTCACCAAAACATGTACACCTTTCAGCATGGTGCCTTCACCAATGTACAAGTTACCCAGGCCATAACCACTAACACACCCCTGTAATATGACAGATGTTGGCTTTTGAATTTCGCATTGATAACTATCTGGATGACCCTTTTCCTCTTTGGTCTACAGGATTCGATACCCATCACAGCAAACTGTTTTCACTTTGCGTCTATTATGCCCAAACCCCAGAAAAGCCTGGGAGTGTATCTCAACTTTCCCAACTGCCTCTGCCCCAGCTTTTTGGAACATGTTACAGGCATCAGATCTAATTTAAGTGAATTTTATAAAAAACAAAGAACTCCTTCAAGTACAGTAACTGACAACTAAAAGCTGCAAATGATATGTTTACAATCAAGCTGCTTCAAATAGCTAACTCTTTTATGCTGATGATCAAGGCTTGCTCCCATTTGTTTGCATTTTTGTGCATTTTTATTGTTGATCAATAGACAAGAAAAAATCAAAACTCCACCATACGAGGAGTCATTTTACAGTAAAAATTACAGCTCTTAGTACTAGGTTGAGCCCACTGATCTGGGTCTCTAAATGAGCCTGAATTCCCATCACCATGGAGCAATGCAGCGCAGATGTATTTAAACCTTTCTACTTACTAACTTCAAGCTTAACAGCAGATTACTTCAGTGTATATCAACTTACCAGGTGGTGTAAATCTAGTAGATGAAATAATTGAGACCACCTCTTTTTGTTATCAGAGGCATTGGATATCAAAACTTTTTTTTTCTGTATGCAGTTAAAGGTGAGCATACAAATCAGGGATCATCACTTGGTATCAACTTGACCAAAGTGGATGCTATTTTGTGTTAATACATTGTCTAAACAGGGCCTCCAATATATAATTAAACACTAATCAAAAGATATCCAAGAAAAATCCCATGTGTGAATGTTTAACTACTTATGGTCTCCATAGATTAAAGACACCGGATGTAACTTTGGGGGGTCACCAAACAATACCAATAGATGGCATTAAGGGTAGTGGGTATTAATCAGGGTTATTGCCTTATGCTTAACCCCTCTTGCCCTGATGAAACCAAATGAATACATATATAATGCCACCGTCCACTGAATTAAACAATGCTATGTTACAGTATGAGCCTCTGCCTCATGCATTTATATTGTTCGCATGTTGTTACTGAAGCCTGCTGATGTTTACTCACGCCTGCTATCAGTGTCAACACACACAAAAGCCCTGGTGTGACAGTTAAACTGGTGCTGAATTGAACTGGTGATAAACCAAGCAGATGTGCTGCTTTTAAGGACTGCCTTTCAAATAACAAAATATGCATACACTGCTTGTTTCCCTACAACAAGAACTGAGAGTCATTAACAGAGTCACAAAGCAGGCAGAAAAAAAAGAGATTTTAATGTACCCTGGATTATTTTCAAATATATACTACACCTTAAACTGTAATATGATTGACATTGAAACAGTGATTAGGTATATCTGAACAGATCATGATCCGAAACAGTCATGGTACCTTTGACAAGCA
Source organism: Scarus forsteni (assembly GCA_036419115.1). Classification (NCBI taxonomy): domain Eukaryota; kingdom Metazoa; phylum Chordata; class Actinopteri; order Labriformes; family Labridae; genus Scarus; species Scarus forsteni. The sequence goes on from JAZDUH010000342.1 coordinate 18,812,385, forward strand.
GAAAACATACATGTAGACGGAGGCTGTATATTGACATGATAAGTAAAAACAACAGAGTGATTCATGGGTAATTTTCTATAGAGACAGAAAGCATTCTCTGTGATCTGAAAGTTAGAGAGGTGTCATGTTCATCTGCTCCCAAATCCCCTTCTAACAACATTATAAGCAAAGGAAGGAGATTTTGCAGGATATGGAGCATTTAAGTCAATGTTAAATACTTTGTTTATTCCATTTAGTATTAATATAAATATCATCTGATTCCTGCTGTGTCACCTCTCCTCAAACTCCGCCCTCACAGCAGAGGACTGAGGCTGAGAGAGGGGCCTCATGCTGGCCTCCTGCTGGCAGCCTGTGTCTTTAAGGAGCCATGTAAAGAGGGCGTGTTCAGATGCACTACACAGGCAGGAGGCATTGTGGTGACTTAGTGCGCTTCAGAGCTGCTGCTCCGCTTCTGCAGGATGCTGTGACAGCGGCAGCCACCATTCTAGCTTTAAAAAGAGGCGCCTGTGAATGAGACCGTCCCGTTTGGATATCCGAGGGTCCATCTGAGCGCTTTACACCCCCATCTCTCTGATGAATGCACCCTCATTGTCAACCTGCTGGGGGCCTTAAAGGGAAGCAGCACCCGGTTTTATGAATGGGGATGCTCGGTAAGTGTGTGTAAATGTGTGCATGCTTCAGTTTTTGCAGCCTACTTCGGGTTAAACTTATAAATCAGTACTATTGAAGTTGCAGCCATGTTTTTGGCACCCTGATCAGCTTTAATCAGCAGCTAAGCAGAGCTCACCGTGCGCATGGCAGGCAGCTGACTCTTTTGTGGTCAGCCCCTTATTGTTCTGCTGCCATTGACCCACCCAGAATCACAGCTTTATTGTAGTGTTATAGAGTCAGCAGACAGTGATGGATGTAAAGGTGGATTAAGTTCTGGTAAATGGCCTTTAGAGAAGAGTATTTCTACTCTTCGGGGCGATTCTTTGTGGAGTCATATGGTGTCGCGAGAATTGAGCTAATTACGCAGCCCGAGCGCATCTTTATTTTGATGCTAATATTAGCCCAGTTTTGGAGTGCTTTAACAGAGAATATATACTTATATCAACTTATTTATTGGAATTTGTGTACACAGGAAAACTGCAGTTCCTTTGTGGGTTTAGTTTTTTCTACCAAATATTCTTCATTGCAGTTTTTGAGCAAATATTAGACACAGGGGCACTGCCAGAAATTTCAGGCCCCATGTAAAGAAATCAGAGCGGGCCCTTGGCCCCCAGATCTGCACCATTTCAGTAGCTGCTGATACTTATATTGCACCTTTGATATGCATCACTCCTTTTTGAAAAAGTATCCCTGCCAGGCCTAAGCCTCTTTATTCACACTTTCTTTTCTTCTCTTTTTTTTGTTGATAAAACAGTGCTTTTGGCCACCTTCTACATAATAGTTAGTACGTTTTCTAAATTCTAAATCAACAACATTTACAAGATTCACTTTCTAATTAGGACAATACAACATTTACTAAATAGAAACTTAAATTTGTCCTTCATTTTGTAAAAACTTCACATCAAGAGGTTTTGAAAGACTGCTCATATTTTACACTTTGCATTTTAAAATGTCAGACCGTTACTGCAATATGTAGCGAATCACCAGATTCTTGTCTGCATAAAATAATTTTCAGGTATTTAAAGCTAAAATTTTGGCCATGAACTGCCTAAAATTTCTTAGACCACCTTTCAGAAAAACGAGAAAGCATAAATATTTTAGAAATGTTTAACTTGTCTAAAATTGAAGAAATGTTCTTGTTATTGGACAAATATTTTGAAAAGGAATGAGGAATTTCAAACTGAATTCACCTTTTTATGCCCAAATTCAATCAGGCTGACTGGACTATTTTTTAGTAGTGCATGTAAATAAATATTTTTTGGACATCTTAACAATGAAATTATGATGTGCTTTAGTTTTTTACTGTTTTATTTGCAAAACATTCAATTTAGAAATTCACAGATAACAACAAATTATATTTTAACTTTAAATATATCAATTCTGTTACAATACATCATACTGGTGTATAAATCACTATAGAAACAAAAAAGAGTTTGGTATTACCAATGCTGTTTTTTTAAGGGGAACAGTGGAATAAACCCCAGTCTTGGTAGTGGTCTAATAAATTGTAAATTACCATTTCTTGTTTTGGCATATAAATACATATCTGGAGAGTTATATGAGAAAATTGTAATATACTAATATGTTCTACCTTTTAAAGGATCAACACTTCTGCAAATAAGGAATAACAATTTTTATTTCCATCGCTGAATATCTGGCATTTTTAAAAGAGTACATTGTATATTTTGGCAGAAACAAATGCTTTCTTTTGTTTGTTTTACATCTGTTTACAAAAATATGTCACAAGGAACAGGTCAAGTCAGTGTGGGAAAGACTTGGTTTTCTTTTAAATGTAACTGTGTATGTATTGGTTTTGGCTGATCCATCACCATATATTTTGAAAAAGTTGAATGATTGACTTTATAATTGACATCACCAGTTGGCGACATCTTAAGAAGAGACAGATGTGAGGGTTTCCCTCAGTAGATTCTGGGGCTTCACATGCTCTTTGCTAAATCCACATTTTTTTCAAATACAACATATATATGCAGTTATCAGAAAACTTTGTGGATGTCCCATACTGAATACCCCTGATTCACCTTTATTTTTATGTCTGTCAGAGACAGTGCTGGAGGTTCTTTCACTTTAAGACCCCTTCTCCCTGTGGACTCAGTCTGCTTTGATCGGTTGGCTGGTGTACTCTGTTGTTGTTTGTCAGTTCAGGGCCATGTTTTCAACATCTCTGCATTCTGTCTACAGTTTATGCTCTTTACTAGACTCTCTTTACTGTGCCCAGAGGATTATGTTTGTGACCAAAAGGTGCGATCATGTTAAACTGTTAGGTCTGTTCACTGGGGCAGGGGGAACCAGGTGTGTCAGGGCACTACTGGTGATCTTCACAAGAGGACAGACGGAGGTCCTGATGCCACAGACTTCATTGTCTTAAATACAGAAGTATTCTGTTGCACTAGAGAGACATATAAAACACATTACGAGCAAAACCTGAAAAACAATATTAAGATCAATTTTTTCGAGTTTTTGTGCTTTTCAATACCACCAATCATTGAAGTAAAAGAAACTATCAGTTTTTTACCCCGGTATTTAAATTTAGAATGTTGCAGTAAAATGTCATGAAGGAATGCAGCCAATGCTGCGTCTAAGCATGCTCTGCACGCCTGCCCTGTTTGTCCACTTCATTACCCATTACTCCCAGGGTCTGTTGACTTGGCAGTCCTCCTCAGTTTGCTTGGTGCTAGTGTCATGATGGCGTCCGATGAGCTAACGGAGCGGGATCATTTTAAAGGTGATGGACCTCAGATCTGTCAGCCTTGACTCCATCATCCCCTTGCTGATAAGAACTCCTCAGCAATTGTTTGAGGAGATAAAGTTATCAGCTGCCTCTGCTTGGGAGGCATACTGGTGGCTTTTCTTTGTTTTGGCCTGTTTAAATGTGACATTTGACCTGTCTTATCCCAAAACACGCAGTGGGGCTTAGCGAGACGTCAACTCACTCTGCCTGGACGCTGTGATGGATTTGGGTTGATGACTAAGCGACCAAGTAAGCCTCATCGCACAGATTTATGTCATATCAGCTTGTTGACTTTTCCCCCAGAAGTGCCTCTTAGAGCAGGCGACACCTTTTCAAACCAGCCGGGACAAGCTTTACTTTTCTCTCGAATCTTAAATTACACAGCATCTAATTGCCTGCGAGGGCCATGTGTTTAGTGTCTGAGGGTGAAAGTTATCCATCCTCGTTGTTGTTGTGTTCAACTCGGTGCCAAACATAGTTACTGGGCACAGTCAGTAGAAGACAGACAGCAATTCTGGCGTGTAGCCCAGGAAACATTATCTGCTCGAAATTTTTACTTGCAAAAGAAATCAAGGCATGAAAGATTGATTTGTAATGGACGCTTTGGTAACATGGTAATATGTAGCAGTCAGTAATTGAAATTGTACTTCCTTCTTGATAAATGGAAAATTATGGTACATCCACTGATGACTTGTTCAGGTCATTTAGCCAGGATTTGCATTTAGCCATGGTCATCCTGTAACATTTAAGTGCTAAGGTGCCAGTAAACTTTTTTGTTATTAGGGAAAGGTGTCAATTTTTTTAACTTAAACCCTTGAATCCTAAACTTTAGTCTTAACTATTTGCTATGCAAAGAGACCTGGGGTGAGTAACGAACTGATTATATTCAGCCAGCTGTTAGGCTTCTCTTCCTGAACACACGCAAACCACAAATTCAAGCCATTTAACTGATAATAGCGATCTGGTTTCCCCCAAACACCACAGGCTAATGCACAACATGCTAACCGCAGTGGGGTACCCACAACTTAGCCAACCTTCCAGCAAATGTTAGCACAAACAGAGGGGCCTGTTTCAGGTAAAGGACTGGTTATATTCAGCCAACGGTTATGCTTTTCTTGACTAATGTAAGAATGCTCATACACTGAAGTTTATCCTTCAGACATTTAACAACAGTGAACTTTGACAAACATGTTGTTGTTACTGTACCTCTAGTTCACGTCACCCCGCTGTTAGCATTAGCTCATAGCAATGAGCAAAATAAATGGTACACAGCATTGAAAAACTCCCATTTCCATCAAGTTTGGCTACAGATTGTTGGTACTGAGTCCGGTTTTAGAAATAGTCTAGGTCCCAGTCCTGTGTTTAACTGACTGGAGTTGAAGAAGCAGTCAGACATAAAGTGACTGGCACACTCATACAGGTTTTAGCCGTCTGGCCTTGTGAAATTGAAAATGAATGAATAAATAAAGGAATACCTGGTAGCTGTCTGAGTATGTGAAATTATAAAATGTTTGCTCTGTATGTTAAATGTTTTCGAACGGGCCTATTAAAATTAAAAACTTACATTAAAACCAGTAAATATGATTTGTCTTTTTGCTGCAGTTCCCTATTCAGTTCCTTCCACTATGATCTGCAAGCTTTGAAAATTAAGGACTGCAAACTTTCATCAGAGTCGATCGGCAGAAATGATAAAGAAGGGAAAACAAGGCACACAAGGGGCAGAAGCAATCAAAATTCTGTCTTAATTTTCAACAAAAAGACTCCTACTGCACAACTTTAAGTGGAAACATCAGCAACTTGCAGGATTGATCTATGCGCTGAGGCACTGAATATCCAGAGTGTCATGTGCTTGAAATTGTGGCTTTTTAAAACCCTGTGTAGACCAACTTTTGACCACACAGAAAATGTAGCAAGAATTGATTACGGGAATCGTCAAACAATCAGACTGGTAAGCAGAATTGTTAATAGCGTTGGTATCAAATCAGAGTCAGTATGGAAAATGTATAGTAGTGTTATGGTATATTCATGTTTTGGACCTCATGGGCTGTGTGTAAATGTAATTTTCTGTTAGACTACACAAGGGTTCCCTTACTGAGTGGCATTTATTCATTCTTCATTTAACTTTGAACCTTTTTAGAGTAGGGACAGATCTCCATAATTGCCTCTAAAATTTTGTCAGAATTAGCAAATCCTGTGTTGTGATTTATTTCATAGATGTGCCACATGTAGAAAGTGGTGCCACATCAGTGCCAGATTTAGAACCCATCCTTATTTATATGATGCATTAAGATTGATTAACATCTGTTTTGGACATTCAGATGTAGAGTGATGGTCCTTTATGTCTTTAAGTCCTTAAATGAGGTTACCTGAAAGCATCTTCTTGGTCAGTCACCATTAAATTTAACACTATAACTGTCTTAAGTAACCATCACAGGGGCTTCAGTGTGTGTGCAGACATTGATAGCAGGCATTAGTAAACATCAGCTGGCCTCAATAACAGTAGTTTAACAACAGAAGAGCACAGATTTAAACTGTAACATTTCATTGTTTCATTTTTTTAAAGGTATGTGTCCATTGGGACTTATCAGGGATCACTCCCGCCATTACCCTTCCGCCTTTTACTAGTTTGTTGCACAGTCCCTAAGAGGTCTTAAGGCCCTCCATGTGATGTAATTTTACTTTTCAGATACCAATCTCTCTGCCCAGATGTATCTCTGTATTCAAGTAAAGAGAACTTCTGTGTTTTTTGTACAGTTAAACTTACGCATTTTATTTTTATAATGCAAGATAGTGGGAGTATTTCAACTATAACAGGCAGAGCATTGTTTAAAAAAATGATAACTGTCTGCTTCTGTTTGAGTTTTCCTGTTGATCTTAAGTAGCCCCCTGTCTGATGATGTTGAGTTGGATGAAAACCAGTCCAGTACTGTAACAAACAGCTCCAGCATTGTGAGTGTGTGCACCTTACATTTAATCTGCAGATGCTCAGCACCTCATCAACCTCCTCTGGTGATACAAAAGTGCATCTTGAATGTGTTAGCTGTGGTCATTTGTGGTCCCTGGAGTGTGTAGCCCTGCGTCTTGTGTTTGAACATGTTTGCATGGTTTGTGTGCTTACTTGCAGCAATGTGTGTGTCCTGTCCGGCCCCCTCACATTCCAGGAAATACTGATATAAACTGTGTATTTTTTTCCTGGAATGCCTGTGAGAACGACGGTAGTAAACTGTGGGATTATTATAGAGGGCATGACAGCTTGTTTTGAGGGATGTGAAGTTTAAGTAGCATGTTGTGTTTCTGTCATTACTCTAACCACAGGCATAAAAATGTTCAGCTTGGGAGTGAAAACTTTCTCTTGTTTATGGTCATAAATTGCTTGTTTTTTTGTGAATGCTAAAGCACTCATTTATTTGTTCTAAGACTTAGAATAATTGTGATTCAGTTCCTGGGTACTTTTAATACATTTTCATTTCTACTCTTTAAATTTAATATGAATGCTTTCTTAATCATGGACCAACATGTGGCTAATGAGTTTTTCTGTGGTGTGCTGCGTTTCTGTACAATGAGACAAAACTTTGCAATGAACAAGATAGTGCAAACTTTTTTTGGCCATTACTGTCAGCTCCATAACAGAACAAAAGCCCTGCCTTCAAAATAAAAGTATCCCTGATGCCAAGCTCTTGTCAAGAGGAAATAAACTAAAATCTAAGTCAAGACTTTAGTCTACTTAAGGATGGAAGTTCTAACTTGGACATGGACATATTTATTAGCAAATCAAAAAAAGCCTTGTCAATTTACATCTTTTAATTCAGCCTCACAGAATTGTAATGATGTATCTGATATTGCCCAATTTTCAATTTGAAGCGTTGTTGTGTGTCTTAAAAGCATTGCTAATGGGCTATCAACAAGACTACAAAAATGGGCGAGGACCTAACGACAAGCATCTCTGCAATGGTTCATACACCACAGTCAGAACCATGAGAACCAGGTAATTTGATTAACAGGAAATTCTCAATCCAGAGAAAACATCAAATACATTAGAAATACTGTGGTTCCTTCTTGGTCGAACCATCTTGTTGTAGTTCCATGGTAGTGCTGAGCAGAACTTTTAAGTTTCATGATGTTTGCTACAGACCATACTTTTAGCAGAAAATCCCATTGTCTTACTAGAGAGAGTCAACACACTGCTAACTCCCACATTGGCTTACAAAAATAAGTCATCCCTGCACCACTCTCCTCACTGTCTTTAAGTTTGCATCATTGTTTTGCCGAGGTGGCCATCACACCTACCACAAACCAAACTCTCTCCCTTAGAAGGAAACACCCATTTTCATGTTGACCAGACCAGTTTGGTTATTTGATCTGCACCAGAGTTCATGTGAGCTTTCACACTAGCCTATATCTTACAAACTTTCCAAAGAGGCACACAAGAGTGTGTTTGGTGCAAACCAAATGTTACAGGTGCGAAAGCAACTTTAAAATTGTACCACATTGTTTCAAATATTATTGTACAACTTTCAAATGTTTTGGTGCTTAATTTTGCCAGTGTATTCTGTTGTTTGAATGGGTTTGATTGTCTTTTTTTGTTAATAAGGTGTCTAATTGGGAAAATGCTGCCTGCAATCATTTTGTAAATAACACATCGATAAGGACACACATTTCATTCATGTTTTTGGGCTAGTGTTTGGGTACTATGTTTGCTGTTTTCAGGTAACCCGTGTTGTTGTGTTGCTGTCTTAGTGAGACTGCCTGCTGTCTGTCCCCTCTGGTTTCAATTTCAGTGATATGCATGCAATCATTGTCTTCGGTCAAACCAATCCTAGACGTCACATTTCCTGTTCATGGCTGACTTCCTGCTTATGTTGCTGACTGTTTGTGTGTTATTAGCCTTTTGAGAAATTGTTGCTGTGGCTGAGCCTCTCATTGTGTCATAACCGTTAAGTTAAGATGCACCTGATGCTTTTGACTTCAGCTGTTGATGCTTAGAAAAATACTTGCTCTCTGTTTATGCAATGAAACAATACTAGAAGATGTGCATTGACACTCAAGTGCCCAAGTGTTCAGTCCCATTCAAAATCGTGCTCTGAGTTCTACTTGCCATTTTTTATGACCTTGTTGTCTCTTTCCAAGGGGCGTCTCATGTGTCATTGTGTGAATGCCGTGTTTGTTCCTGTGTCTCTTGTTTGGTGGCATTGTTTTCATGGTGCATTGTGACTATGCTGGCCGGGGATAGAACTATGAGCTCAAGGAAGTGTTTATTCTTCTCTACCATCCTGTTTCCTTGTCAATAGTTGTAAATAATGAATAGTGTTGACATCAGAACAGCAGACAAGTCTAGAATTAAACCTTAAACATATCAGGATTGCTGTCAAAGGGACTCTGATAAGGCTGAATCCTGCTTCCTTCCTTTGTTATATATATTTGAATCTCTTTTTTTTGTAAGTGTCCATAATATCCTCTTAAAAATAAATGCATTGTCAGACAAGATTCAAGAACTTCCTTCATTTTGAACAGTTTACTTTTGTAGTAATTATAAATATTGGATATAACTGACATCAGAGTGGCAGACAAGTTAGAATTTTTAACCCTGGATGTATCAGAAATGACACTTTGCAGACTCATTAAAGTTTAAACCCTTCGTTCTCAGTTTACTTGATTTGTTTTAATCCATTTTTTATGAAAGGCATGCTTAATATTTACAAAAGACTTCAACTTTTGCCATATAAGAATCAAGCAGCTTTCTTTTATTTAACAATGTTATTGAGTCAAAGTAATAGCTGTTAATATCAGAAGTTTAGGATTAACAACCCTCAGAGTGTTAAACATGCTGTTAAGAGGACTCTAAAGTCTAAATCTGTCTTTCTTAGTTTGCTTGATTTGTTTTAGGTGGCTTTCACGCCTAAATTGTTTGGAGTTATTCTAATATAAGTTGGTCTTCCCCCCTTGGTGGTTAATTTGTATGGATATGAAGACAGCAGTTGAACTCCCACAAACAGCCACACCAACGCTGCTTAAAAGAGGTTCGCTTCCATGTGACAAGTTAACTGATTACACTGCTGTAATAGTATAAGCAGAAACACTAATAGTATTAATAACTGTATTAAAGCTAAAATGGTAACAGAGTACTACATTGTGTTAATGTTTTATACGCTATTGACTATTTGCTGACATGACTGCCAGACTCATTTCTGTGGACAACATAAATGCCACTGTTGACAATAGATTTTGATGCATTTTTGCTGGTAACAGCTGAAGAGATGCATTTTTAAGCCACTAAAGTAACAGGAGGTATCATTGATACGGAACAAAAATGTCAGAGTCTGACAGATCAGTCTGAAGTGTGAAGAAAAATCACAAACAGAAAAAGAAGTATAGAAAGGGCTGAAATACCCTCTGAGCAGCAGTGAGACAGTATGTAAATTGACTGTTTACAGGCAGGCTCAAAAAAGGATAAACAACCACTGCACAGCAAGATAATTTGGGGATCTTTCCAGGGATTTTGGCTGCCGTGTGTTTTCTATACATCAAGATAGTTGTATGATCACGAAGTACACCCAAAAAATGTCTGCTAATAGGGTTTTAGTTGGTTGAACAATAAATGTCAGAAACCTCAATGGGATCTGAAGGACATAAAAGCATCCAGATGTATACATTTTGGGCTTATGTTGTCAAATTTGGTGAAATACCAGGGTGACTTAATAAGGATACTTCAGGATGATTTAATATGTTTCAGGATCCGATGATACAAGCGGCTGATGTGTGTAAATCTGTGGTCTGTGGCACTCGTCAGGCAGATCCACCTTGCTGTGAGGATCATATTTACTTGTGCAGACCCAAATCAGCATTTTTTTGGACCTCAAAAGCCAAACCAAAAGGGCAGAATGAAAGGTCACTTTAAAAGTAACCATTTGGCTTACAATAAATGTTTATCAATTAGGGATACAGGCACGTTTCTAGTGATGTGTTACTCAGTGATTGCTAGCATTAGCATTAGCCCTTGACAGCTTTCTGTTCCATATGATGGTTTAAGCTTTAGAAAATGGCTCTCAGATAAAGAAAAACTGACATCTAAAGCTTTGTTAGAATAGTTGATGACAAAGCAGTAGATAATTATGGTTGGTTATAATTTAAGGTCACCAGGGGGATGTTTTTTATTTTTTTAGCAAAAACATCCATTGAGATTCATGCTGAACGACATCGTTTTTGGCTTCCAGATAAATGGAACAAAAATTTAGAGTTCTTCCAACTATTCCCCTTACGTTTTTCTTAAATTTGTTTTATCAAAATGTGAATTAATTCAAATCACATTTTTCATTTTGTGCCTTTTTGTTGTCCGTAATTAAGGTAACTTAAACAGCTCTCAGCCAATTTCAATGTAAAGAATATATTATTGTGGAGATGTGAATCTGTATTCATATCCAGGAATTCATTAAAAGGATTTCTTAACATTGGCAGTTTTCTGCATATTCAGTAAAAATCAGCGAACAATGTCAGAAATCCCTTGGTAGTTCATGCTAACAGTTTGTGACTTGTAGTTACCCTTGACATGCCAGTTTGTGTACCACAGGGATGGTGCATGCATTTTTTCTGCACTGATGAATCCAAGGGGTGAGTATTGGCAAGAGCCTCACGATACGATACGTATCACGATACTTTGGTCACGATACGATAATATCACGATATCACAATATTGTGATATATTGCGATATTATACAGTGAATTAGGTAAAACCTAGAAACAATGAATATGTAACCTTTCCATTTTAATGTAATTGAAATATGTTAAATGTAGTGTTACATTAATACACTTAACCTGAAACACAGAGTGGATCAAGTCACTTAAATTAATGTTGCAAAGAAGTTATTCTTGTTTTCCCCTTAAAGTATTGAAAGCATCCTAACCTGCAGTGCAGCTCAAACTGTAACTGAACACATGAGGAACAAAGTGCTTTGAGTTACTGACAGAACAACAGTAAGTAAGTAAAAGTAAAAAAATCTCTTGTCACTGTCTGAACTGACACCTGTGCACCTGTGCATACATATTTATAAGTAGTATTTTATTTCAAACTCTGATAAAATATGATTTTTTATTTTTACAAAAATATCGATACTAAGATTTGAAATATCGATATTGTATCGGGAGTCAGTATATCGCGATATATTGCGATACCGATATTTTTTCACACCTCTAATGAATCCATGCATGTGGGTATCTCAACACCATCATAAAACTTAAAGACAACAGTTAGTTGTCCTTAACTTTTATCAATCACAATGTAGAAAGCTGCTGTAAAAACACTTTTCAAGGAATCAAAAATTCTGTCTTAAGTTCCAAACAATCACAGCTGAAATAAGGGTTGAATTTAGAACTTAAAAGATTAAAACATGTCAAAAAGAGTTAAAGGATTGGTGTTGACATCAGATAGAGGGGAACATCAGATTTTTAATCCCTCAGATGATGTCCACAACACTTTAGAAAAGTCAGGACACGCTTTATTTTCTAATATTGAAGACATGCAAAGGGCTCTGAATATCCTTTTAACAATCAGTCTGGCCTGAAATCACAGTCAAGTAGATTTATTTTATTTGAGAAGAATTAAAAACAAGATCTCTGACGCTTGTCGCCCTCCATCATTAGATAGCTTCTGCTTTGCTTCCCTCCAGTCTGTGAAATTTTGTTGCTTTTCTGCTCTTCTGACCCTCTAATTATAGCACTCTCGCACTTTAAAGCAAGATTCTCTGCATCCCATAATTTCCCTGCATTCCTTCCATTCAGATGCGCAGCTTTCCACTCGAGGGATTTTTAAAGTGCAGCCCGTTCCCCTTCAGCTTCAGCTTCAGCTTTCAAGAATGACCTGATAAATCTCTCTGTGTCTGTCAGTTAAGACTTCCTGGAGGATCAGGTTTGAAAATAAGCAATGCCACCGAACTTGAGCCCTCCGTGTCCTGATACATGTGCTGTTTGTGTGGCTGTTGTTGAATGTCCCAGCTCTGGCCCCACAGCCCCTGTAGGTTATTAAAGCTGTGTGATGATGGAGATACGAGCGGCGTTTGTTTGCGGAGCCCATCAGTAATACAGCATGATGGAGGACAGCCTTGTTTACATTACCACTGGTCAGGAAGGGCAGGCTGAGTAGATTTCCGGAGTGATGGGAGGGTTCGCTGCATTATTTTCTCCTCAGCCCTTCCTGTCGTCGTACCCCTTAACACGATAACACATTTCTCATCGCACATCATGTGTGGCCCGTGTAATCCACGTTCTGAGAAGTCCTTATTGCTCACTGGTGTTGGTCACTTATCTCAGCACTGCTAATTTGTCACATTCTTGCAGTTCTGAGTGCATACATGGTTAACCAGTACTCCTACATTCTAAAGGGAGTTAATAATGACCCTGAAATGGTCGTTGACCCCTGGGGTCCAGCTGTAGGAGAATGAAATTAAGGCTGGGAAAAGGCTTCTGCCATGTCTTATTGCAGCTACAAAATTCTAAATAATACTAAGTGGTTATTTCTGGCACGCTTCTATGTTGATATTGCCAGTGTCAATTGCTTTCTGCTCATTCTCTGTGATTATGAGACACTCCAAATGCTGGAGCAGATCCAAATTCTCCCACCATGAATTTGTGTTTTTTTAGATGCCATGCCCAGCGCTCAGCTGACGTTGATGCAGAGCCATGCTGGCTGTGAGCTTTAGCTGCTTGTTTGTAGCTTGTGTTCAGATCAGATGCAAAAGCAAAATCAGGGGATGTAGTGTGAGGCGTTGCAGATCTTGCCAAAAGTGATCATGATCAGGCATGTCCAGCAAACAGCAGGGTTTTTTTTTTCACAAACAGATTTTCAAGCTTCATATGATTTTGAAATATCAAACATAATATCTCTTTCAATACCATGGCAACAGCAGCAGAGGTAAGGCCCCTAATATGAGGATGTTTGCTTTCGAAATACAAAAACAGATTGCAAAAAGATATACTAGAAATATGTTATTATCAAAATTTTAGGAACAATGAACCCTTTTCAAGCCTGCCCTTACCAGGAAGTGATGTTTTACTTAGCCCCGCCCTCCTGAATATAAATGTTTGACAAATTAGCTGGCCTCTCCCCTATTGTAAATAATGAATCTAATATTCTTTTTGATAAGCTTTTATTAATATTTTATTCTTTTGAATCTTTTAAAATCTGGCCCAAGTGAAAGAATAAAGCCAAAAATACAGTAAGGTGCATGAGCAAAGTCCAATATCTTCATGAACCTGTTAAAGTAGTAGAAAGTATGGTGAATGCCCTTAGAGGTGCAGTCTCACATTGGCTGTTCTCATCAAAAAAGTAGTTTAAGAACTTTTTTAAAAAATATATTTTGGCCAAATTTCTCTAGAACACCAAACAATTTCAGTATTTAGATGTTTTCTTTTGTCTTTGAGTGTAGTTAAGTTTGCTTTGTGATTTTCAATGTTGAAGTAATAAAATGTAAATGACAGTTTCACTAGTGCACAGTACTAGAAATGCTCATAAAGCACAACCCTCTGCCAGGGAATTTCTGCCATTCTCAGCCAAGTTATCAACATCAAAGTGGAAAACTTTTCTTGCAACAATAATAGAAACTTAAAAAAACTGATCTGCTTCTGAATGTAGATTACCACTAGAGTTTTCTCTCTTTCTCCCTGTGCCATGACCAACATTGTCTGAAAATCTCATCAAAGTCCATTCTGAACTTTTATCTTTTTACATAAAGTAGACTCTGCTGACACAGATGTTGTCTGACTGGTGAAACCCATCAACAGCTGCTTTGAGAGGGCCTGCTGTGATTCTGAGTTGCTTGGTGAACCTTTTAAAAGAGCGTACGAAGGCGAAATGTGCCATCATAAAGTTTGTATAACAATGCAGCAGCCGTGACATAAAACGTATCGGGGCCGGACAAAATGTCCTGAAAATAAAATCCCTGACGCTTCACAAAAATTTGATTAATGATTTTAAAGATTTTTGATCTCTTAACAAAAGTTGCTTCCATTTTACAGAAATGACATAAAATAGTTTTTGCTGTTATTTCATCAAAGTAATGTGTGCTACGAAAGTAAAAGTATGTCCATGCTACATTTTTGTCATAGAAAGATGTGAAGGTACATCATGTTCTTGGGAAATGGGGAGACTTGTCTACATTGACACTAAAAGCAGGAAATCCAATATTTATTCATTCAGGGTGTTTTTTTTTTTCATTTCCTGAAAATTGGACATTTTGGAGATAAGAGATTTGTGCCTGACACTGACGATATGTATTATGATACAGAGGCTGTGATATGACATGTCTGAATAGAAAGCAATGATACAGTATGTTTCCTGAAACAGAAGGCCATGATATATAACAAAAAAGGGACCTGGATAGGATTTATATTGCAGTGAGACGCCAAATGTCACAATTACAGTGTCAGCTTAGGCAACAGTCTGACCAGAGGACATGCTCATGACTTAAAGGTGTAGTCAGCGATGTGGGAGAACACGAGTGGAGAGGTTGTTTATAAACGAATTTAGACCCGCCTCTCCCTTCATACCTCACCCCTGGCTCCACCCCCGAAAGCTGATGGACGTGCATCGTCATGGAAACGGTCGTAGAAACTGCGTAGCTGACCAACGTAGCTAAGGTAACCCTGACTCATCAGACAACTCGACTGACATTATTAATAACATCACGACAACAGTACATTCTGGCAGATTAGACAATAAGATGAATGCCCGACGGCTGTTCCTGTTATGTGAAGCATCACAAAGCTAATGTTGCTTACCTATCCAGCAGATAGACAGCGACATCCGCTTGCATTTTCAGGTCTTTCAGTTCGCGGAGTTCTCTCCACCATCGGAAGGCAACACCAATGTTGACCCGGGTCTTCGCTCTTTCATGGTCATAGCCCTTCTTTTTCACTTTTCACCCCTCTGACCTTTTTCTTTTAGGCTGTTTTTCAGCCATTGATACTGCACATATTGTATCTCTCTCTTATGCTAACTGCACACGCTACGCAACCTCCTACTCCCCTCCCCCCTCTGTCTGATCTGCGCATGAGTATGATCGCCCCCTGGATGTGGGGGGGTGTACCCTTTTTGGTGACTCGGCCCAAGCCACAGTATTTACCTGCTGAAATTCAGAGCCAAGGCTGTGTACTGAAACCGGACTTTTTTTTCAACATGCTGTCAGTGGTGACATCTTGTGGATGGAGAGAAGAAATATGGTGAATTTGACAAATACTGCATTAGATTAGAAGATCGCTGACTACACCTTTAACTCATATCATGCTGCCATTTGCATTGTTCGATGAAAACTGAAGCCAACGGTTTTCTTGTTTCACATCTTCAGTAAAAGTTCACCTGAAATCCCCATCAGTAGTCTTACTTAGAGATGTGTCTAAAATTTGTGTGTGTTTCCTGTGAGTTAAAATTAGAAATTAGAAGCCACAGATGACACTTGTCACACAAACAGGAGTAGTACAGTTCATAGGTTGACCATGATCAATTTAGGCCTTGTGTTTTTTTGTTTTGTTTTTTTTCCTTCATGTTTTCCAGGCTATGAAAACACTGCAATGCAGAGACAACTGTATGATCAGTTTAACAACACATAGGCTTTATTTTGATGTGAAGTGTTTTATGATACAGAAGTCAGATCAACAAAAGTATTGCTTGTTGATCGATCCAGATGTTGTATACTGTTTTTACCCTTTGCAGGGCGGCTAGAGCCTGTCCCAACTGACTCTAGGTGAGAGATGAGGTACACTATGAACTGTTCAACAGCTGATACCCTGTCCAGATCATCGGAGCAGAAAACCACCCACACAAACTTTGGAGCACATTAACCTAAAGGGCATGTGTATGGTCAGGAGTATCTGTAGAAAATTCACAACTGCTCTGGGAGAACATGCAGACCTCACTCAGAAAAACCCTGAGTGACTTATGGAGTCTAATCAGCCTCCTTGCTGTGATGTGTGATGACATGAATGAATAATAGTGGTCTTTTCTGAGTATTTTTCTCAGGAAATATATATTTGGGGTCTTGTTATGGCAAAGTTTGGAACTCCTTTGGCTAAAAACACTTGAATTTAAAGTGGATTGTGGATCTGAAATAGTCTTTCAAGGCATATCTTTAGTTTTAAAAATGTATCAAAAATTTGTTAACCTCAGCCCTCAGGATTCTCTTTATTCTCCAATGTATCCAATTGGATGACATTATTTCTCCTCGCCGTCGGCTGTCTCCATCCCTCCATAAAAGCTGCAGCTTCCATCAAAGTGGACGACAGGGAGGGAGAGAGATGGAGTGTCGTGTCTGGAGGCTGTGTTGGCAGTAAATGTGAAAGAGACAAGTCATCTCCTCTCGGGTAACAGAGGTCAGCTGGTACACGTCGAGCTGGCTGCTGGCTGCAGGCCTTTTCTCTGCCAGGAAGCCTTTCATTGGCTGTCGGGGCTTGTTTGAAAGCTATGGTGTCTGCTGCCCTGTGCTGACCTGGTCATCGTTCGTCTATCACTTTAACTCATTTCCCTGAGGCTGTCTCATCTGCTTGTGTGGCTTATTTTATCACTGGCATATTAATGATTACAATGCTGTTTTCATTTATTTTTTCTAATACAGCTTTAGTCAGGGTTCATATGGTCTAAAAATGCTTGAAAATGTTCTCTCTCTGACAAGCTGTCTGGCACAACAGTTTGCTAACCACACAGAATGATAAATTAAGCCAAGGATTAACTTATATTAATTATTGTAGAAAAACCACAACTACTACAAGCTTAACTGATGAAAAGAGTTTTGAGAATTACATTTTCTTAAAGTGATTATAAGTCTGTAGGCAAGAAAACTGGAAGTACTAAAATCTTTTGTCATGGATATCATATTCAGATTTTCTGAAATGTTTTTTTTTTTTTTACAGTAAATCCTCTTCTTTTTTTACTTTTTGGATGCTCACATTTTATTTAGTCGCTGATGGGCACAACCTGAAAGCTGCAGAAGCCTTGTGCCCCTTAGTGACACTTTCTGTCGAGCCCCGGGGTGGCAGCAAGGGTTCAGACCAGGCGTTTCCAATCTTTCTCTGTGCAGGACCCAGGTGAAGAGGTTTTCTCTCCGGGGGACTTAAACTTAAAGAAAAAATAAAACACACACACACATATCTATCTATCTATCTATCTATCTATCTATCTATCTATCTATCTATCTATCTATCTATCTATCTATCTATCTATCTATCTATCTATCTATCTATCTATCTGTCTATCTGTCTATCTGTCTGTCTTTCTATCTGTCTATTGAAGTAGTATGAAATCTTAGAGTTAAACAACAAGGAAGCTTAGGTTACATCATTGAGACAAATAAAATGTGAGTCATACAGGATGTGCTTTAATTTTATATTTATTTATTTACTTAAAGTGATTAAATCATTTTTGCCCTTTTAAGCAAAAAATGAAATATTAGCTTTGTTTACTTTTGCTTGTGTATGCGTTTAAAAATATAAAGTTGAGGATACTAGTAGCCTAGCATATCTGCTACACTGTAGCTGCAAGGCTATAGCAGCTACATTCAGTAGCCTAGCATAGCTGCGAGGCTACTGAACATTACTAAGTGGTGCTGGTTACAGGCACTGACAACGTTACTTCTTAATAAACTGTAAGATCATGTCATTAAAGGAAAAGTTTGGTTCCTGCAGCTTTTACATTGTTTATAGAATGAAGAACAACAATATACTCACCCAGAAGGCTTTCCTGATGCAAACGGTGCTTCGGGAGATATTTAGATCCAAAATCGAGCAGCGGACACCGATATAATGGTAGCCCGTAGGGCATAGATCGCTGCTCCTAAAAACTGCATTAATCGTCTAAAAACTCATGTTTTTCACCAATATTCCAGCATGATTCGCGCCGAATGGACCGCCATTGCAGTCTGTGTCTCTCCACACAGCGCTGTGTGGCTGAACTAACCTCTGAACTGACGAGCTGTTTACATGCCCTTTCTATGCGCAGTGCGGCTCATTGTTTCAGGGGAAGATCGGCAGCTACTAAATCATCTATCTTTATCTTCTTCCAGTTTTGTGCAAAATGGACGAATGTCTATGGGATGAAGATGTTGTGGAGGAGGACTTTGAATATGATGGACGCCCTTACAGTTTGGAACCACAGTATACAGATACAGGATGTGCTTTAATTTTATATTTATTTATTTACTTAAAGTGATTAAATCATTTTTGCCCTTTTAAGCAAAAAATGAAATATTAGCTTTGTTTACTTTTGCTTGTGTATGCGTTTAAAAATATAAAGTTGAGGATACTAGTAGCCTAGCATATCTGCTACACTGTAGCTGCAAGGCTATAGCAGCTACATTCAGTAGCCTAGCATAGCTGCGAGGCTACTGAACATTACTAAGTGGTGCTGGTTACAGGCACTGACAACGTTACTTCTTAATAAACTGTAAGATCATGTCATTAAAGTCCTTCTAGGTCCTCCGTTGCTGCTCTTTGTTTATGATCATGCTTGACTGCAGACAGCGACATGGTATTGTCATTATGTGACCCTCTTCTCCTGGCTCACATTCCTGCCTTCAAGTGAAGGTAGAGCTGGCTGTGGAACCTCTCCAAACCATACCGAACTGTACTGAACTAAACCAGACCATTCAGTGAAAACAAGGCATTTTCAACATATGCTACCTTTAGCTACAGTTATCAATGGGCATCCAAACAAGGTGCTGCTTATAGCAGGGAATGTTCACATGGACACCCAAATGACTTTGATTTGAAAACATTTAAACACACCAGCATTTCAAGAAATGTGAGATAATTGTTTCTGAAAATGTGCTTATTCGTTGTACATCCAGAATGCTAGGACAGCATTTCCAGATGTATTCAAACTCATCCCTGTAACTGCCTCACTGTTAATAGAGCAGTGCGTTGCATCATGAGCAGTCTCATGCAGGGAACATACAGGCGTGTGCACTGTTTTCTGATTATTACAGTGATAATAAAGATTTTCACCTATTATTAGACAGAACAAACAAGAAAACTGGCATTTTGTGTCAAATACTCAACACAGCATAGATGTGGAGATCTGGTCACATGACTGTTATCAGATGTTCTAAGGCAGAAGGATACACTACAAGACAGGAGGTTTATCTGGTTGTTTATTCGGCCGGTTCAGAGATAGTCTGACAAAGAGCAATAAGTAACCACCGCTTATATACATGTCACATATATGGTAACAAAACATGTAGACAACAACGTCATGTCCATTCCATAGTTGGTCTGCTGTGAGACCTCTCAAGTTCAAGCTTTCTATTTCTGGCGAGGTGCCAGACTTACAGTTGCGTTGCTTACATAGTTGCAGACACAGAGAAAACTTCATGTATGGACAAAATAATCCTAGATGTTGCATGAATTGGTCCATAACTAAATTGATTGATATAAGAGTAAGTGATACATGAATACATGAATACGTGATACATGACTTAAAATTCATGCTATCAATGACTAACATCTCACTATCTGCGGTGTGAATATTACACAAGGGAAAATGAGACCTCCGTCTTCGGTCACATTTTCTTCAAAGCGACTGTACTTGAGTACATTTTGTACTGTTTCCACTCATGCTGATCATACAGCAAATACGGTCAGTTCAGTTCATTTCCAAATGCATTACATATAATTTTTAAGCCCTGCCGAGTTCTTGTAATGCTTGTTCTCTTCCTCTGCTTACTGATCTTAGGTTAGCCCCAGATTTAGTTGTCGGTTGATATGAATGCCAATTTAAAAGTCCTCGGGCAGTTTTATTAGCAGGAAGGCTCTAAAAGTCTGTTGTGCTTTGATCCTCACCGAGCAAGACGTCCTGCTGGGCGGAGGTGTGATATTAGCATAACAGACTGCCTCACACCAACATGCCAGGCAGGAGCGGAGACACTGCCAAAGAAACCAGACAAAAAAAACAACATGAAGTGTTTTATTTCCTTCTGATTGGGAACATGTTTCTCATTTTATTTGATAGATTTTGAAAATTGTTGCAACTCTATGGGCATGATTTCCTAGAAATGCTCCCAGCTTAAATAGCCTTTTATTTCTCAAGTAACTGTTAATTTGATGCTCATTTTAGGTCCAAGAGTGATAAAAAAAGATGCCAATTACAGCTTCCCGAAAGAAACAGTGCAGCTTTAGATGCCACTTTGCTGATCAGCAGTCCAAAAAAGTACAATTTTACCTTTAAAATGACAAAAGAGGTGAATAACGACCATAAGTAAACATTAGAACAAACAGGACAACCCTTGTTTGACCTTTTTTTCGCCTCTGTCATCAATAAACAGGTGGTTTGGGCTGAAATTCTATTAAAATATGGGTCGCAAATAACACATCTAGACTCACACAAAGTGAATAGAGTCTCTGTGACCATGCCCTGCATTTCCCAATCATTTCGCGCATTACAGTGCAACAGATTTAGGATTTTCCTCGCTCTTTAGACCAGAGCGGATTTGCACTTTGATCCAGACAGGGCCCTCGGCCTTCGTCGCTGCTTGGTGAAGAAAGCCGTGAGAAATGTGTGGTGGGGCAGCAGGGCACTGGAGACGCCCTGTGGGTCCCAAACAAGTTGATCTGAATCCAAAACACCACCAGCAAATTACTTGCTGCTCCCAACACCCTACATGGCACTTTTCAAGCATTTGCTAAACCCTCCTTTGTATGTGAGCAGTAGGTCTTTATTTGTACATTTTCACTGGAGCTGTGTGCTTTTCCTCTGCTGTATTTATCTCAAAGGGCAGTGTCAGCTTGACGTCTGTTGTTCTCCGTCTGTGTGATGGAGAGATAATGTGATTTCCCCTGTTTGTCCTTGGGCTACTCCTTCCTAAATGAGATATTAAGCCTTGCTAACTGAGTTGCATGGCAGATACCTATCTTGCCAAGGCCATTTGTCTGCTTAATTACTGCAACATGTGTGTGAGTGTACTCAGACATATGGGGATGAATGAGCTTCTAGTAGCAAATGTCTGCAAATGGTACAGAAGGCTGTCACAATGCAAGGCTTTTGAAACCTTACCAACAAATGTGGGTGATATCTTGTTTTTTACTGCCAAAAATCCTTGGCTAACTTTGTTAATTTAGCACATTTAAGCAATTGCTAAAGTTTTGGAGCAAAATTGTGATTGTTTTTAGCAATATCATTGTCCTGTGCTGTCATGATTTCTTTGATATATATATATACATTTAGACAGTGTTTTGTCACAGGATTTTCCTGTGTTTGTTTGTGCAATTTAGAAATTGTGGAGGGCGGAGGGGATGATGACAAACCTATAATGATGTGGTTCAGGTACCAACATATCTGATAAAGCAAATAACAGGTTTTGGTACCTAATCTAGATTACATTTACCATAGTTAGGATCCAGTTCACATTGTTAGGCTCATGATTCAGTACATTTAGGATTTAAACGTGGTCATATTTAACAGTAACCTTACAGATCAGTTATCCTGTTATCAGATCTTTCTCCCCAGGCTCAGATCTACAATGATTGTGAGCCTCCCAAAGCAGCATGGCAAAATTAGCATACTTTGGTGCAGAAAGAGGTGGGAGCCACGAGTGAGACGGCAGCAGGAAGAGGATTAGCATGGATGCTAACGGCTTCAGTCGTAGTTTCTTCAGTTCTATAAAGTGACTCACATTTTGTCTTTTACACCAGAATAGTAGCGCCTGCCTACTACATTATCTGATTGGCCTAGAAAGAATGTGATTGATGTCCATCCAGTTTTAAAGGTTCTGCCCATTCCTGCTTTCTATTGGCTGTTGCCCATATGGGCAAGTGAAATATATTTAACACTCTTTTTTGCCTGATTAAATTCACAAATTCACAATACCCTCTTTGTTATTAAAAGATTCTAATGTCAGGATCGTCTGCCTGCAGTGAACTTTTGGGCTGAATTATGTGATTGACTCAAAACACTGTAGTTGAGGTTCAAGATAAACAGCACAG
The DNA here is from genome assembly GCA_036419115.1 of Scarus forsteni. Classification (NCBI taxonomy): domain Eukaryota; kingdom Metazoa; phylum Chordata; class Actinopteri; order Labriformes; family Labridae; genus Scarus; species Scarus forsteni. Next base: position 18,834,736 of record JAZDUH010000342.1, read on the forward strand.
GTATTTGCAATATTTGGATCAGCCATTAATAATAATGCAGATATACTCAAGATAACCTGAAAGAAACAAAAAGCATTTATGCATGATATTGTAAATTCTTTTAAAGAATAGAGACCCAGCTCACACACTTGGGACTTTATTGCAGCTGCTCAGTTAACGCAGACCAAGAACAGAGGAAGTGAGGATTTCCTTTACACGACAGGAAATACATTCAAAATAGGTGAAAAGAATGATTCACGAGTGATTTTAATCAATTCCAAATCTGCATGAGCACAATTCTATTCCAATACAAATTCTGGAGTGGTTGAGTATCAGACATCATTGACAATTTTCAAGCTAAGAGTGCAGGGATGATGTATGTTTGTTGGCTAATGATGAAGTTAGCATCCCACCTGTTCTCTTCACCATAAGCCTTTGAGATTTTTCACTGTGTTCTTGGATTATTGCTGATAATAATTCTGTGGCAAAGGATATTGATGAAACCTGCCATGAGTATTGATGCAGCCTGTTCATCACAGTAATTGTGCACAAACCTTCCTCTATTGATTTTTTTAAGCATAAGCGTAATCGCTGAGAGTAAAAGCTTGTAAAGCTCCCATGGAAAATACAACATGATGCTCTGACTTAGAAGCATCTTTTACTTTTCCATTTTTTAACATGATGTTTGTGGATTTACTATTGATCAAATGACCTGTATCATATTGGTAATCATAACTGTGTTTATGGCGTATGCATTATTGATTTGAGAAATCAGAAATGCACATAACAAGGTTCCTGGACATATTTGGAAGTCTTATTAATAGTTCATTAGTAGCTATCCTCTTAAAATCAAAATGATTTAAATTCAAAGGCACAGTAATGTTATGGATGCAAAACGTAAATCTTATTTGCATGTGTTTATCAAAAAACATTTTCAAGTGTTTAAATAAAACCATTTTGAAATCCCATACATATTTGGCTTGGGAAACCTGAAGTATTAATGCCTCTGTGTTACTTCTGAGTTTTGGATTCATTTCTGCACCACTTCATTCTGATACCAAAATGTTGTATAATTTGAAGTGTTTGGGTAGCAAAACATTACAAATGTTGTTCATTTTGGCTTAAGTGTCCTTGTGCAGTTGTTTTTTTTTTTTTTTTGTAACGTAGACTGTTTCTATAAATTTACCTATGAGTTTTTATGTCTTCACTCCCCTTCCAAATAATTGTCAAATTACCTAATGTTTGAGTTTTAGTTTATCCAGAGCTGTTAAAGAAGTCCATTTAAGAGGAAACTAGCAATCCGCAGTCATGGATTTTGGTTTGCATGTGACCCCCCCACACCCATGTCATTTCACCCTCGGGTCATGCGTTTGTCCATCCAGGTCAGTGACTTCAAATACGATGTTTAAGCAGATTTAGAATCCTCCCCCTTTAACACTGACAGGAGTATCTATAAACAGCCACTTTACATTCCCAGACACTAGGAATATCATTTACCCAAACAGATGTAAAAAAGATTAGAGTAGTAGAAGCAACATCGGTTTGGAAATGTTCCCACTGTGCTCAAGTTTATCTCTGTGTGCAAACGTGCATCATGCACTGCTGCTTTTTGACTTTGAGGGATTTGAGAAATATCAAATCAGGGTAGATCAGTCAGTTTAAAAGTAGAGATGTGTCGAGTTTCAAGTTTTAAGAGGCATATCTACATATTTATGTCATTTAAGGTGGTTATGATTGTTTGTCCGTACAAGTTTTCTGCAGATTTTGATGAAACTTTTAGGGAATGATGGCCATGGCACATGGACAAAGTGATTCCATTTTGGTGGTGATCCAACACTGGATGCAGATCCAGGTACTTTTTTAAGGATTTTTTTAACATTGTAAAAAGGGAAGTTGGCAAAATTTTTGCTAAAAATGGAGATAAAAAGTCCAGTATTGGTATTAATAACACCATCAGGGGATGTTGATCATTGCACAAGGTAGAAGTGGTCAGATTCTTATGGAGGTGGGAATTTGGATGTGAATCATACCTGTTTTTAAGGATTTATATTTACTATGTTAGGGCTGACTTGTAGGGCACATTCATCTTGCTAAGCTCCAGTCTACAACTACTGTATGCAGAACAAAGCAGCATGGCCCAATCAGTCATTGAAAGCAGGAAGAGGTTGGAGTTTTGAGTGAGACAACAGCAGGAAGTGACTTCTGGTACAGATATTAGCATAGATGCTAACAGCTTCAGTAGCACTTTAATCCGGTCTGGACCACATTTCTTTAGCAACTGAAAAATAATTATCAATAGTGAAAACATTTGATATTTTCGCTCCACTTACAATATGTTTTGGCAAGAATTTTAACTTAACACTGCAGCACTAACGCCTGCCTACTACATTATCTGCTTGGACTATAATGTATGTGATGATAAAATTATCATCCAATCACCTGCCAGATACCCTGTTAAAAGATTCTGCCTATTCCTGAACAATTGCTGTGGGCTGTTGCATGGATGGAGTAGTGCGGTATGTTAACCGGTCCATCTGGTGTGTAAGGTTACAGCAGGGTAGTTACAAATTAGATGAAGTCACCGGGATGCCCCCTATGGCTGGAATTTCCTCCTTTGAAATTGGATGTCTTTCAGTTATCCTGACTCTACCCTCTCATGACTGGAACAGGTCTAGCTGGAATGTAACTTTATTCCCACTTCCCTTTTCCCAGTTCTGACGCACAGTAATCTGCTATTCCACTATTTCCCAAATGTTCTCTGTTGAATTTGGTGGTTGAGTTTGGTGGCTGTGGAAGCCTCTGAGGTACAATGAACCCATATTCAAGAGACCAGTTTGAGATGACTTGAGCCTCATGAAAAAGCACAGTATCCTGCGAGAAGTAGGTACACAGTGGTTGAAAAGGGGACATCCCCGGCAGTATGAACTGTTGATATAAAGCAAGCAGGATCAGTGCTTTCATATTTTACACTAAATTCTGACCTTCCCAGCTGAATGTCACAGCAAATATCAAGACTTACCAGAGCAATTTCCTTATCTTTTATTATCCAACTATAACCCCTTTAACATTTCAGCCTCATTTTTGATCTGCAGACCTTAGTAGTTACAAAATGTTATTTGAGTCTCTACTGTCTGTATACCTTGAACCTCTCTGTCCATCCTCCTCTGACTTCTGGCATCAACAAGACTTTTTCTTTCAGGAAACTGACCAATACTAGGTATTCTTTTTCTTTTGAACCATACTGTGTGGTACTTATTAGGGCTGGGTATTTCCAGCGACCCCACGCTACAATACCAATCCTGATACTGAGGCCACGATACAATATGTATCCTGATACACATACATTTTGAACACTGACTGCTCTTTAATGAAATTACCGACAAATTTTCTTTTATATTACAAGAAGAAAAAGAACAAGGATGAGTTTTAAATGATTCCATAACTTAAGAAACTGAAATTCAGAGATGGCAGACCTAAGTTTTAATTTGAAACGTGTTTCGTTATGTATCTTGGCTTTTGCTTTGAACTCTGCCATTGTTGATAAGTACTCAGTGTACTGACAACAAGTGTCAAACCATTGAGACTGTATCAATTCTGTAGAATCTGTTTCGATACACGTATCCCCAAGGAGTGCATGACGATATTTTGCCAGATCGATATGTCAAGCACAGGCCGAGTACTTATTGTGTGTTTTTCACTACCTGGTATCAGCTTGGCTTGTTTTACTCAGCAACTTTACTCGGTTGATTTGATTTTCCGTTTTTGATTGTGCCAATGACCTGTCACAATATTTTCAGATAAGGGTTCCAATTGAGCTGAGCCCAGACTAATGTGATATGGAGCCACTGCTGGCCTCTGAATGATACGAGTATTGCCATTAGTTGGGATGACAAAAATGAAACACCTCTTGTTGTCTGCTCTGTAATGCAGCACAGTTTGCACTGCTGTAGATTATTTGCTGTTTTGCGGCTCGTAACTGTCTCTGGAACAAAATTAATCTCCTGACCATAACAAAAAGCCACACAGGGGTTGGCAGCTCTATCACCTTGGTTTCCACCATTTAGTAGTTATGCACAGTTGCACTATAACCATCCTACTTACCTTAAAAGAGGTACTATCACTGTTATGGAAAATGAAGCAAGAATATTCCAGCAGATCAACCTGTCTTGCATCAATAAACAAGCAAAGTTTATGCCCCAGTCACACATTCCTGTTTCTCATGGCGATTGTGCACAATTGTCATAATTCTGATGAAACATTCTTTGGTCGTGGTGCATGTGCTACTTGGTCTGGATCAGCGTTGTATAGTCGTGGATGAACGGTGGGGAACGTGGAAGGGTCCCGACAGTTTTGAACTGTTCAAAACTGTCATGGAGAATTGACGCTCTCAGTGTAGCGTGATGGAAGCCTAATGCAGTCCTGAAGAGAACGGTATTAGCGTGGCATGTATGGAGCTCAGGCGGGCTGATCGTGGCTCAATCCTGAAAGCTTTTTGAGGACGACTGATAAAGACATATCTGTTTGTGCCCTGACTGTGTCCTGTTCAAGACGGCGCAAGTGACGGGGCTCAGTCGGGGCTTACGTGACGTGAACTGAGCCCGACGAGCGGGGCTGACGTCGTGTCAGCGGGATGAAGATTCATTGAATCCTCATCATATCGCTGTATTAACTAGAGCTGCACCTATCGAGTATTTTTGGAATCGAGTACTCTGTCAATTATTTCTTCGAGTACTCGAGTACTCTAACAAAATATACTTTTTTGTTTTTAAACAAATAAATCAATTGTATACAATGCAACATGTTAGGGCTTTCAAAATGAGCAACCAAATGCCGTTTATTCCTCAGAAAAGGGTTTTTATTTTAACAACTTTCAAAGTTTAAACCAATATTGGCTTAAAACAAAGCCTATACAATACTGATTTACAAAGCAGTAATATTATTCTGCAATTATAGTTGTGAAGTGTGTTCTGGAGGGCATTGTGTAGTTTGGATTGAAATCCTTGATCATGTTCTTAAATTTTGTGTCCTCCACCATGGAAAGAGGACGCATGTCTGTGATGAGCATATTTAAAATGCTGTAATAGTATTAGTTGCAGCCCTAACAACGTGCTGTCATGCTAAGCTACATGATAAGCTCACTCTGTTTGATATTAGACACACTGCACTGTATTTTCTTTTCGTCCCTTCTTGTAGTGACCACACACTTGGGACACTCTCTGCCATTTCTTCTGCGGACTCTCTCCTTTCTGTCCCTCTCTTTTCTCTTCCTCCATGATTGTACAAGCCGCGCAGCAGCGGAGGTAGCAGGCGCGTTGTGCCACAGAAATGACCGTCCTTGACAAATACCATGCACTGTATAGTAGTCCAGATATATATATTTATATGTATAATTATATATTAAACGAGGCTTCGAAGCACAAAATTTAATTCGAGGATATTTTGTAATCGAGTAATCGCGAATATTTGAGGAATCGTTTCAGCTCTAGTATTAACCTAACTGGAGCGGGACGAACGCCCCCTGAAGCGCTGTAGAAGTGCTGTAGAAGCGCTACTGACGGTGTATTTATGGGGTGTGTCCTGGGGTGAGACAGTCATTTCATCCCGTATCATAGCGATCACACCAGCCTCCTCAATCGTGTACAGTCATGCACAATTGCCATGAGAAACGGAAATGTGTGACTTAGGCATTAGTCACTGAATCGCTGTTCTTCTCCATTGTGATGCTTAGTTTTAACTTTACAGTTACATGCCTCAATGCATTGAGTTGCTGTCATGTAATTGTCTCATTGGCTAGCTGCATAAACAAGCAGTTGAACAGGTGTACCTTCTAGAGTGGCCAGTGAGTATTCTGTGTGTTGCCATTCAGCTTGAAATGATCTGGAGAGAGTTCTTTGGTAGATGTTTGCCTGAGCTTTTTGAAAATCCCTGAAGGATAAGGTCTGTAGGTCAGACAGAAGTTTGCTACAGTAAAAAAAAAAGCATGCATCTTGTTTGAGACTCCGCTGATGTTATGAAACGATGCAGATGCACTTCCTTCTCTCTTCCTGTCTGTTTCTGTCCCACATTCCACGTCTCACTTGCAGCCAGACCTCGAGCGTTGTGAAAGTCTGTTTATAAAGTCAATCCCCCCTCTCTCTCCAGTCCTCCCCCTGCTGGGACCCCGTAGTTCCCACGCTAACGACTGCCTTCTCAGGCCCTTTTTCCTCCACTTTTTCATTTCACGTGTTCACCCCACACGTGCATGCGCGCACTCTCGCACGGAGCTACGCGAAAGCTATAAATACGGCGCGGCTGTGAATCCGGTTTTTGATGTAGTTCGCTGAAGGCCTGAGCTTTTTTGGATCTGATTTAGATTCAGCAGATGAAGAGCCCGTATACTTGCAACAGGGCACTATTGAGCTTTTTCAGCTTGATCTTGGCCTGGGGGGGCGAGATGGTGGAGGAGTGGGAGGCGGGCTTTCACCAGCTCCTCTTGTTCCATCTGCTGGTTGTTTTGCTTTATCTCTTTATGCCACCCAGGAGCAACAAAACGGGAAAAAAAGCAAACTGGGTGTAAATGTGTCCCCCTCATTATCTCCTCAGAAAAACAGATTAGAACATGGAGCTTCAATAATAAGCATGCTACGTGACTAAAAAAGAAAAAAAAAGAACTTGTTTGTGTGTTTTGGCAGAAAGTGTTGCAAGTTCATGGAAAGTTTTACATCACATCAAAAAATACCCTAATGGTGCTCCGCTTCATATGGATTCTTCTATCTTCACATCTACAGAAGCAGAACATTTGTGTATTTAATCATGTCATTTTTAACCAGCAAAACAAACACAACACGGATGGAGTGACCAAGTAAAAACAAAGCAGGCATGAGACGAATAAAAGGCTGCACTGCACAGGCACAGAAGGAGGCCATGTGTCGAAGCCTGAAGCTTTCTGCAGCACCCGACAGGAAACGCCGCTTCACTTTGCTGCGCTTGCAGGAGGGGGTCTCCATAGAAACTCTAGCAGGTGAGGGCATTAACAGGAAGACGCAGAGCCTCAGCTGGAGAAGACGAGGGGTAGAGAAGGAGGGGGGGAGGTGGAGACAGAAGAATGAGGTCAATGCACTAAAAAGACTGCCACATGAAGCAGCCAAAACTCTCCCGCCGGCATTTCCACTGAAAACAACCCTGACTTAAATGTATTCTGAAAGCTCGCCTGCAAGAAATCCAAAGTCAAGGTTAACTCGCTGACTGTTTGGATGATTTTGTCTGGTGTTAGGCGCAAGTAAACAAAGAAAGAGGCACCATGCGAGGTGTGAGCCTGAGACGGCAAGGTAAGCGTCTCCCCTCACATGGAGCCGGCGAGCCTTTTCCACCCACAAGTCAGGGGTGTTTATGATGTCTGTCTGTCTGCAGAAAAATGCTTGTTCTTCATATGTGGACCACCATGGCAGCGCCCTTTAGATGTGTGATTTCATATGTGTAGGGCTTGTATCACTAATGAGGAGTGCTGGTGTGATGTGTGGAAGTAGCTTTGACATCCTGTGGTGAGGTTTCCTGTTTTGGGGAGGTGTGTGTTTCTATTTTGTATTGACATGTCTACAAAATCTGTCAATCACAGCAGGATGGCCTGAAATGCACTCACCGCACAATTCATAAGGTACACCTGGACAATCTCATGGCAGCAACTTAATGTGCTAAAGAATGTAAACAGTTCGTTCAAAATGAAAACCTCAGATTGGGGAAGAAGATGATTAAAGTGACGGTGGTTGGAGGTGTCAGTCTGACTTTTCTTAGGAAATGTGCACACAAAGGTGGGTTTTTAACCCTTGAAGTCTGCCATCTATTTTATTTATATCATATTTGATGCATACTTTTATTATACCTCTATCTAATCAATATGATCAACAAATTACTAAAAGAAACCTCTGTTTTCAGCCGGATAAGTTATAAAAAAAAAAGTCCTCAAGTGGCCTTGAGTTGTTAAAAACAGCTAAAATACCAAATGAGATACACAAATATATATTTGTGAAGTTTTTTTTGGAAATTTAGATTCTTTTTTGGATGTGTTTTGGTTTTCTGTAAACACAAACCGCATTAAAAGTTACTGGAAACACATATGTTAAAAAAACTTTGGCCAAGTTCAAGATTTTTGAAAATGCCATTTTGAGTTTAGATAAAGAAAATGTTTATTTGGGCCTGAAACATCATACTCTGCGCTAACCTTCATGATGTAATGTCACCAGAGCCCTTTTCTCACATTCAACTCTGACAAAATCAAGATAATAACCAAGCAGGCTGCCTGGATCATTCATTAACATGGTCATTCCCACTTGCTCCTCTCAGGTCCCATTTACACGAAATTGAAAACGTCTGAGAACGGAGAATTTTCATAGCATTTTTTGCTTCCCGTTTTCAGGAGAATGATGCTCAGAGTGCCTGAATCCACAAACTTTTGAAACCAGGGTCCAGAGTGGAGGGTTTAGAGAACATCCATATTCATGTAGATGACAGTGTTTCACCCTGAAACACTGACGTCACACATGTGCAGTACTCTTTCACATGAGGGCGGCACGCCCATGGGAGCATGCCCTGCTGGATGATGGAGAAGTGGTGGAAGAGCAGGAGCCATCACCGATAGGCAGTTAATCAACAAATCCACGCAGTGGAAATCAGCGCTCATAACATGAGAATGATGAACATTTTATCCTCTAGATTCACTGATAAATGTTGAAAAGTGTATCAACAGCAATGATTAAGAGTTGAAGAGCATTGTAGCTGCAGTGTGAGACGGCTCTTTGCGAGCACAAGAGACTCGCTGGTATTTTGTCAGACCAGTTGTACCATGGCACTCTGATAATGTGCATAGCAGGCAAAAACCTCCAATGTTCAGATGCACATTTTAGTTTGTATGCTCTCCTTGCATTTAGATACACTTCTACCAGAACAGCGGTTGTCTCTATGTGTTCTGTTAAGTTTTCCTTTTCCCCAGCTCAGCTTAGCATCTGTGTGATTTAGTTTTAAGTGCTTACTGTTGAACGGTCACCTTGTGACCTTGCTGTATTTGTACGCTCCTTATCAAGTCTCATTTGGATACTGCTGTGTGTTAATGCTGGGGATCGAAAAGGTTAGGACTGGATGTGAAACTTGCCGCCTTAGTTTTGTCCTTATCATTTTTATTATTACTATTATTGTTGTTATTATTATTATTATTATTATAATAACAATTTTCTGTATACTGTACCCACATGTCTAAATTGTGTCCTTTTTTTCCTTTTTTCTTTTCTTTTTATATTTTTTTCTTGTCATGTCTGAGCAGTTCTGTTCTATTTTTTAAAAGTTACAATTAAAATATTTTTCAAAAAAACAAACAAAAAAAAGTTTTCCTTTTCCGGTTTCATGCTGTTTGCACAGGATGATGTAATCGGCCCTCCTCAGTGATTTACCCTGATCATTCCTGCAGTCGTCACTGTCTGCAAACCGACTTTAAGTGGATAAAATACTTTGAGGGCTATGGGGAAATTACCAGTGAAAAGCTCGGCTGTTTTTGTTCACACACACAGCTCTCCAGGGTAAAGTTCAGATATCTTTATTTATTTATTTTTGCAAGCGTGAATGTGGCTTATGTGATATTATTTCTGTTGTTTACATGTGTTGCAGTGGACTTCGCAAAACTGTTGCTCTTGTAAGTGCTGATAACTGGAGTATTTATATGCTCAAACAAGAACAACAGCCTCTAAACATAGGGTAGTGTGTACATTATTTTTATGTTTATTATTTTTATTTGAACACCTTTTGTCATCTCTACATTTTTAGATATTTTCAGAAAACAATACCATCTTAGTCGGGGTTTGATTATGGTTTGATATGGCCTTTTCTTGATGCAGTCACATTCTCCGTCATTTATTAATCCAAGTAAACCTCTAATGGCCTAAACAGTCTGAGGAGAAGCCTGAAATAAAAAGTCTCTCTTTCCTCTGATCACGCCGTCTCATACATTTGTCAAATCTTTGCTTCTATGCCTGCTGAGTAGCTCGCCCAGCTGATAGGGCTGTATTTGTTCTCTGCTGTTTGCATAACTGAATCTCTCTGTGCCCTTTAGATTACTTTCTGGTCACACTCTCTGTTGTGGCAGTCAAAGTTTAATCTTGCACCAGAAATCCCCAGCCAGCACTTGACTGTCCCTCTCCTATCCGTGTTTGTTTGTGGCCAGTGCTTGGCTTCTAATTATAATTCAGTATGAAAGCAGAATCCCGTCGTGCTCCCCATGCGTTTTTGTTCTGGTGTTTCATAGGTCATCTGACAGATGTTAGCGGTGGGGTGTATCATTAGGGGTGTGCAAAATTGATAGCTTCAGCTCTTGAACTTAATGGAACATTTGAATTCCTTGAGATGTTTGTATCCATAAAATGGAATTTAACAGCCTGGTACAGATAAGAGATAAAGTACTGCATGTTATTTGTCTTTAAGTTGTCCTTACTTTATAAGTCTGACATATTTTTAAGTGACATGATATGCTGAAAGCACACTGTAATGAATGGACTCTATGCTTTCAGTTTATATTCTTAGAAATATAGAAAATCTTCTGAAATCATCTTTGCTTATTCAAAAGGACAACTTTTTCTAAGCTCAGCCTCTCTGCAAGTTTGTCCTGCCAGTCCCCTAAGAAAATATTTGTTTGCGGTGAGCAACAGCTGGACATATTTGTAGGAGTGATGATGTTTTAATCAATGATGGTGTTATCATTGTGCAAACAGCTTTTCATGCTCTTATCTGTCAGTATGGTTTCATTTCCTGAGCCTGTAATTAATTATGTGTGCCATTTATGTGAAGGCAAGCATGTCAGTGTAGTGTCAGAGATTGTGTATCCAGTATTTCCATGTCATCCTTTTTATAACACAAGAAGAAAGCAGGGATGTCCAAGTGTAGCAGAGAAAGGTATTCAGCCTTCTGAATGTTTGAAACCATACATATTACAGAATGTCTTGGTCATGCAAATGTGAAGCACACCATTATCATTTAAGCTCCTTCTCTCCCTCTGCCCTGTATCAATCCTACGTGCCCTCTTTTCAACCCTTTTTAGGTCAGAACAGAGTAATGTGTTATTCATTTAAAAAAAAAAAATGAGTGTCCTGCCTTGGATTCAAAACTAAATAACTGTGATTTGAGCGACAGAACATTTACAGTAAGTTGTGGTTTGAAAAAATAGTAAGCTCTTGTTTCTATATCTGTGAGGAGTCTTGTTTATATCTTGTACATTTTACATGCAGAATCATTTACTCTTTATTCATTTTCTAGCTTTATTTTTGATCATAGAGAGACAGTGGATTGGCTTGTGAAAGCGGGGTGAAAGGGAGAGCGCAGGGGGACAAGCTGCAAATAGGCCTCAGGTAGGGATTGTAGCCAAGCCTACCAAAGCATATACAGATCCAGCCACTTCAGTTTTTTCCCCTCACAAACAGCTACCTGCCAACTTCCAGCCTGTTACCAGCCACTGGGAGTTCCCCACACCTCTCCTGGGTTGTGTTTGAATTCCTCTTAAAGCTTACCCATTTATACATGTGAGGGTGTCTCCATGTGATGACACCTCACTCACAACATAAAATAGTTTCAACTAGGGGTGTGCGATATGACGATATTAAATCGTTAAGGATTATAATGTGGGGATGATCTCATAAAGCAGAAAGATCGTCAGATCGTCTGTGTGGGCGCAGAGACTTTGACGCGCACCCGACTAGCCAATCGTAGCACATTACGCGCAGTGCATGGTGGGATCTCCTGTTTGGTTATGTAGCGTGAAGCCATGGCGGAAAAAGAAAAGGAGATAAAAGCTTGAAGATGTCTGAACAAAATCTGTTCTAAAGCAGCTGTATTATTCACTCAGATTATAGACATTGCAGTTAGATAACATTTGTTCTAAATTGTTGCACTTTAAGAGATAATGTTGATATTGTTGTTCATTACCTTTTATGTTCACATTTATTGCACATGTTTATAAAAACTGCACTATTTAAATTAAAACCTGTTCAGAAAGTTTCTTTGGCTTGAGTTGTCTTTTTTTTCTTTAAGGGTTTTACATGTTTTATATGTTAAACATTGGGAAAAAATGGTCAAACATGCAAACTAGTCTAGAAAAATCAACGTAAAAAAGAATTGTGATAAAATCGTGATTGTGATTTTATTTTTAAGATATCGTGATATGATATTTTTGCCATATCGCCCACCCTTAGTTTCAACCTTTTTCTATCTTACTAGAGAAGCTGCCAAATCAACAGAGAGCAAGTTTGAAACCACAACCTGCCATAGAGCAACCTGTAGCTATGAACCGTACCTTGTTGCTTACCAAAAAACCAGCACCCCATCGTACAGACTTTTATTGCACTCAGGAAAAACAAAACAGGCAGTTTTGTTTCCAATAAACACACACGTTGAGTGATGTGACTGACATTGCATGTCCTAGGATGCTGTGGTCAGCCCTACTTTGACCTATTAAGCATCAGTTATAAAACATGTAAGGTAAATGCAGCCTTCAAACTTATTGGTGTCAATCCTTGGTCATCCTTTTTTGTATGATATATAATCAGCTTTCCTTATTCTTAAGTAATTGTATTTAAGTGAAAAGTGCTCAAAGTAGTAGTCAATTAATGATTCAGTCACAAGACCTATTCTTATTATCTGCCTCCAAAGTTTTTCTTGATAAAGGCAAAATGATTTACAGATATGCTGCTCCTGCATACTGGAATCGGCTGCAGGGAAAACTTGATCTGAGTGGGTCGGTCTCTAAGTCTTTCTAAAACCTGATTAAAGGCAAGGAATGATGCTTCAGCATGTAGATGCCTGGACTTCATTCTCTGTGACTCTGATTTGTTTGCTTAACATGTTTACATCTGTGTTTGTAATGGTTTCACGTCAGTAACTTGACATACATTCTGCTGCTCATGTTTGTCAGGACACTCTTGTAAATTAGGTTCTTTTTGAGGCTTTCTTTGCTAAATGTTAAAAGAAGTTAAAATTAAAATACAATAATTGGTAACCTTAACAGAGAAACTTAAAGTTTCACCCTTTATCTCTCCATATTTACTTGTGGTAAACTAAGAGATCTGTTGTGTTTGCTGAATTTCCTCTCTGAGATTAATAAAGAATTTCTGATTTTTATTCTGATTGTGTAGGAAAAATCTAAACCCAAATTATGAAAGTATATCTACAAAAAATATTGTACATATCACATTGTGTATTGCATGTAAAAAAAACATTATTACATCCATTTCAACAATCTGTATTCCTTTTTTCATTGTTATTAAGAATCTACAGAATATAAAAACTAGGGTTGATGATGTATCCACTGCTTGAAACAATTTAGCTCATTTCTGATACCAAGGCTGAGGGTTATTTTCTTTAGTTTCCTGCCATGCACACATATAGACTTTGCCATAGGACTTTTGATCAGAGCAGTGGTCAGGTGCCATAAATGAGGCTGTTTGGACACAACAGACGGACATCTGCAACTGACATTAGTTCATGTCACATTTATATCAGTCAACAGGGCAGATATCAGCTGCTGCCTGTGTTGAATCAATGTTACTGTGCGTCTTTGATTATCGTTTTATAGCTGTTCTCTGATGCCTTTTGGAGTGTGAGTTTTCTTTTTCGTTAAATTGATGTCAGTGTTCATGAGTCTCCATGTCCTCGAAGACATTCTTTTTTCTCAGCTACTTGTCTGCTTGCTTTAAAATTCAAAATGTTTTTCTCAATTTAAGTTTGACTGATTGATCTACTTTTACTTTTCAGGTTCCCAGGCTGACTGAGGAATAAAGATCCAATCTTATGAGGATAATTCTCCAGATTTGAAGCCCCTTTCATAGCCTGCCCACATCTTGGACGACCACTTTGAACAAAAAAGAGAAATCCATCCGTTTGCCACCATGCCAATCCTCAAACAGCTTGTTTCTGGCTCGTCCCAAACCAAGCGCCGCTCGCGCATGGACCTAACCAGGGAAATGATCAGCGCTCCTCTGGGTGACTTCCGCCACACCATGCATGTGGGCCGCAGTGGTGACGCCTTCGGAGACACCTCTTTTCTCAGCAGCCGCTCAGGGGAGCCTCCCCCCGAGGCCACATCCTACCCCAGCTCCCCTCGACCTGGCCTGCTTTCCCGGACCTTCAGGAGCAGTAAGCGGTCCCAGTCGGTGACCAGAGTGGACCAGCAGAACACCTTGGTGGTCCCTGGTGGGTCACCCACTTACGTGAAGAACGCCATGTCTTTGCCTTTCCTCTATGATGAAGGCCGAGGAGATGATATGTTGGCAAAAAGTTTGACTTCAAGCCCATTAAAGCAGCCCGGGTTGGTGGATGGCAAAGATGCTGCCGCGGCTTCAGCCGCTCACTTCTTAGAGCTGCAGGAGAGAAGCTTTGGGGAACTGACGGACCTACCAGAGACTTCACATCATTACGGCGGCGGCGGCATGAAGCGTACGGAGTCTGTGATGTCATTCCATGTCGACCTTGGACCCTCCATGCTGGGCGACATTCTCGGGGTGATGGAAAAGGAGGAGGATGACCTCGGCTTCGAGGAGGGCAAAAGCAGCGAAGGCAGGGCTTCACCTCCCCTCAGCACTCATGGTGAAGGGGAGGAGGAAGAGGAGGAGGAGGAGGAGGAGGAGGTGGAAGAGAGCAGCATGGAGAAAGAGAAAGTGGAGGATGCAGAGGAGCAGATGGAGGCAGAGGTGGAGGAGGCGGGGCTGCAGGACGCCTCCATGCACCCTGCCGACTCTATTGATCTGGAGCCTGAGAGTGGAGGGCCCTACACGCCCGAGTACACCCCTGAGACCAGGCCGAAGCATTTGCAGCACCTTGACAGCTGCTCCATGTCCAGCTCAGGGTCGGCCGCTCTGGATGAGAAACCAAACAGCCAGACGTACGCAGGAGACACAGACAGCGCCACCTTCAGCGCCCCCCCAGAGGAGGAGAGCAACTTCTCGTCTTTCCTAGAGGATGAGGAGGACGAGATCCACGTATGAGAATATCAGGGAGAGCTGGAAAGAGTGTTTGACAGTCTAGCAAATCTTTGACAGTGTGGATTTGCACTTGAACGGAAATAAGACGCTGCTGTTGAGTGCTGTGAGACTGAAACAGTGAAAAAGAAGGGGGATACTCTGTAAGGAGAAAGCGACAAGCCCAAACTGTCTGCCAGAGACTCCTTTCCCTCAGTTTTCTGTGTTTGTCTGTCAATCTGTCTCTCCCTTTTTTGAACACTGAGGGAGCTGACGTGGAAAATCAGCCTCTTTTTGACTCTGGAACATTCCATAAGTAAGCAGGGAGAATGAGATAGAAATAACTTTTGTCAGAAGAAAAGAAACTTTCCATAACTAAAGCTCTGTTCACACTGTCTCTCTCCTTCTCTCTTCCTTTACTTTGTGTGTCACATATGCTTTTGTCATTATGCTCCCCCCTCCTCGTCTTGTTTTGCTCTCTCCCTCCCTCCTCCCACTATCTCTTTGCCTCTGGGGCATAAAGAGACCTTAACTGAGCAAAAAGCCCCTGTCACCACCTCTTTACTGTTTGTGCATAAGGATGGACAATGATTTTTGAATACTGACTGTCATTAATTTATGAAATATCTGAAAATTTCTTGCTACTATCTCAATCTAAAAACTGTATTTTCCATTTATTTTCAAATGTGCCTGGTTGTCATGCAGCTCTACAGCCAGTCAGTAGCTTAGTGATCACATCTTGTGACTACCTTTAAATAACAAAGAAAAAGAAAGCATAATGTCATGCGCCAAGAAACTGAATCCAATATCCCATAATACATACTACCCACTGCACACATAAATATACTGCAAGGGATGGTAATGGAGAACCAGCTCTGACTTGTTTGAGAGATCAATGTGATTTGCCTTTAAGCCTAAAAGTTCATCATTCATTTTACAATGATCCATCTGTGCCTTGCAAAACAATAATGTCTTGGCAGGTGGCTGTCAGCATGAACAACATCAGAGTCCAGGCAGCGCACATGGCTTATTGTACACGGTATGTCGCCAAAAGCACAAAGTGCGATATATATGGCTGTGGGATTTCAAGCAAAGGTAGAATCACCAGCAACATAGTAAAACATTTATCAATCAAACATGGCATTTATATTATCTGTGGCACGTTTGCCTGCTAAAACAGTCAACCTGCGCAAGATAATTTTTACCCACCAAAAATCCACTTGAATCAATGAGGGAATCGCCAAAGAATCGGACGGATAAGTAGAATTGATAATGACAGTGATACCGATTAAGTCTTAGCAATTTCCATCCCTACTTGATGTTTATAAATTGAAAGCGATACATTTTTCATTATATATTCACCGGAGCCTGGTTGTAGTACAGCACTATGGCCAGGTGGTGGCAGTAACACATCCAAAAGCTGTTTTCTAACCATTGATGAACAACAAAAAAAATGAAGCTGTGTCTGAAACTACATTCTACATACATACATAAATTATCACCAACCAGCCAAATATGGCTATTAATGTGCTTTGGCAGGGGGATTTGTTCAACCTACTAGTCTTTTTGCCATGATGAAGTGATTTATCCCAGTGAATTGTCACAGAAGAAAGTATAATGAATCACATGTTGTCAGACTTTATAGGTTTTAAAACAAAACTAACACTTTGAGTTGGGTCCCATTAGTTATATCAGATTTTCAAGCACATGGCTGCAATAAAACTCATATAAGCCTTAAAAATGACCATGATAAAAAAAACATTTTATTCCGTTTAAGACAGTGTAAAAAGCACAGTAGTACGTAAAAAAAAAAATTGCAACACTTATGTGTATTAAATAAATGGTTAGTAAGTTGCCTGCTGTTTTAAACAGCTCTTCTTGTCCATATTTTATAACCAACGGTGTTGTCCAAGCTTTGCTGCTAAGTTAGCAAAAAGCTAGCTCCATAGCCCGTCAATGCATTCAGCTTAACAACAAGACATTAATATCTATTATTTATACAGCTACGTGGTTATTTGAATGACTATTACCAGCATTAAATCATACTTGAACAAGTTTACTTTTATTTTAACACGGGTTGTTGGCTGGTTGGTGGGAACCACAATGCACTGCGGGGCATATAACATGTGGTTTCAGACTCAGTACACTTTACCCCTGTTACCATAGGCAACCATTCATCCAATTTGATGAAAAGTGATAATCAAATGATGAGTCAAAGAAGCAATGTGTAACTTTTTTACCTCAAAGTAAAGTAGTGTAATGACTTTCAACTGGAATGGTGTCAGTCCCTTTGTTTTTTTTTCATATTCCAGCTGTGCTGTGAGCAACCTTGACTAGCCTTGAACAATGAATAAACATAAAAATATTTGTATTTGTGAACAAGATATGATATTGGTTTCCTGACAAGAGGCAAAGGCAGCACTGATTTTGTATTTGAACGTACACTGGCAGCACCTGGTAGTAACTGACAAAGATAACATTGTTTATTCTGTGCAGGGAGCTGAGCTTCATTAAAGGGAAGCTTACTTTGACTTTGGCAAACAGCATGATCCCCCAACTGACCACCATTACCACCTCAACTGGCAACCTCTGTGCAAGACACACTGTTCTAATGTTGAGGAACTTCTGCAACAGGCTGTGTCTTTGCAACAATATTAGGTCTTAACAGTATTAGTTTATGCCACAGCCATGAGCTAAAGGAAGCTAGTTAGGCTTTATTATTACCATTTAACAAGAAAGGTTGAAACTAAAAAGGTAAAAGAATGGAATTCAGAAAAAACAACAGTGAGCGGGCCAAAACCTGCACTGAAGACTCGTACTGATGCCATTCTACATGTTGGAAGTCAATGTACAGGTACATTAACTGTGAAACTAATATCTCATTGGAAAAGTTACATGCTGTTCCTTTGAATGATCTCTTTTATCAGTCTGGTACAGGGAAAAAGATTAATTTGCACAGACCATTGCTAAACCTGTTAGCCTGATAAAACCAATATTCATTATGTGTTCGCACAAAGCTAAGAGACTCAGCTGTACATTCTGTTCCATCTCTGAAAACCCTTAAATATCCTTCAAACACTTACCAGGGACTTTTGAAGAGTATTTTTTCCTTTCCTAGCATCAAAACTATGCCACAATAATAAACACAGGGCTGTGTTTGTCACCAGGGTATTAAACTCTGCCTTAAGCTTCCACCATCTTAAAGCATCACAGCAAAGTGCCGTACATCTTACAGGGTTCTCTCCCTTATGCAACTTGGGATCCTTGTTGCGCTGCTCGAAGGCTGCCATTTCCTGCAGTTAAAAAATCTGAGACCACAAAGCCCCAAACCAAAATTCTGTTCTGTTTTTGATTCCCTCTGAGCGCCACACAGGCTGAGCCTCAATGTAAATTTGAGAGAAGCACAGCTTTAGAGGGAGCGGAGACACGTTAGTCTGCATTTACTGCTAAGTCTGGTGTTACTACAGGAAACCAGAGTGGTGGGAGTAGCTGGCCGCCCAGAGGGGGAGAAATCTGCCCTGTTGTTGTTTTTTTGGCCTGTGCTATTCCTTACATTGACATCCATACTGGGCATTCAAATACTAAGTGGTTATCCTTTCAATATACGCACCTCAATGCATCCTGAAGAGACTTTTGTGACCCTGTTGCTCTTACTGCATGTGGAGGTAGTCTGAGAGCGTCTTCCAGCCTGATAGGATGATAAAAGGGCTTGAACTTGTATGATGCTTTTCCAGTATTTAGAGCACTGAACATGCTTTTACACCACAGATCACTATTATCTATTCACACCCATTAACACCACATTCATTCAGTAATTGTAAAGATTGCATGCTTCTATCAGTATTGGTTCAGCATATTAATATGCTGTCCGACATGCTAGCATGCTACTGACACAGCTGTTGAAACTAATTGGGGCCAAGTGTCTAGCATGTGACTGCCGAAACTAGTAAATGAACCCCTGACCCTCTGGCAGTGAGATGAAAAACTCTGCCGTTGTTTGGCAGGCATCAACTGATGGAGTCTGCATTAGATTCACCAACATAATGTCAGTTTGCAAATGTAATGATACAAGTCTGCGGCTCTTAATGTATCAGTGCCACAAATATAATATATTTATCACAAACATGACAAAACTGTTAAACATACAGTATATCAAGTCTGAAAGATGTTCAATATCTGTTAAAATTTAAGGAGATGTTCCATTTTTGAGAGGATTAAAATCTTACATTTTCAGTGTTTAGACCACGTCCCATATTAATATGTGCAGATATTGTCTATGTTTTTTCTTGTTTACTTATGTATGCATTAACAGACTGTCACAATGAAGGCAATTCTTCAATTTCTCTTCAGTTTTGACAAAATATATTTTTATCAACAAAAATGAGTTTGGAAATATCAGCCTACCAGATATCTGAAAAAATCCAGTGTTGTGCATCCCTTTAAAGGTAGCACTGTTAATTAATTTAAGCATCTGCCATAAGGTTCAATTATCTAATTCATAAAACAGCATTTGGGAAGAGTGCAGACATGTCTCCTGAAAAAAGAATTTAATGATTGACAAACAATGAAAATCAAGTATGGCCACGTATTTTAAGCCAATTTGTATGACTATTTGTTTTAAACAGTCATGCAGGGATATGTCGATATTCCAGCTAATTTGATTGCAGTTGGCAACTGCTATTACATTTGAAGGATTATAATATAAAAAGCTGCAGATATGTGTAACGTTTGTTGTAGTCATATCTGTAGGCCATGATAACTCTGCCATAACAAGTAAAGAGGTTATTTACATCCACCAGCTTGTTCCTAGTTATGGAGATCGCAGCCTTTTTAGATGTATGAGTCATTTGTCTCTGCTCAGTAGTTAGAGCCAGTTGTTTACTCATAAGGGGCTCTTTTTTTGGTACCATCTTTCCTGTATAATTCTGTTGATCAGTAATTGAAAAAAATTGAATTAAGCCCACAATCCAGGAATGATGCATCACTGTTAATGAGAGGTGTCATTTCAAACTAACCAGTACTCGACAAGGTTATACACTTCTGTTTACTTGAAAAGCTTGTGATAAAAATGTATGTGTCTGCTTCAAATCTATGCTGTACCCACCCCATAGTGCCTGATGCTGATCTGTGAATTTATAGTTGCATTTGTCCATGTCACACTATTCTGCCAAATTGCTAGTTTACAGTTACATTTGTATTCCAGTCTTGGCACCACTTATTAGTGTATTGAAATCTGTGGCGACAGAAACAGAGCACACGAGGTCAACATAATAAGCTTTAAAAATACAGAACATCATTTTAGTGTATTGCAGTTACAGTAAAAAGGAAAAGAGGGGACCCAGTTGGAATTAGCAACTGCTGAATCAGTTGAGGCAGAGGATATGGGTATTATTGGCACTCATTTGGCAACTAAATACATTTACAAAATATCATGTAAATGTGTCTGTCATTTACAGCCATTCTGCCTCATTGGTCCACAAAATCATGCCTGGGACTAACAGAGACTGGCATACACCAAGAGCTGTACAGACCAATCACAGAGCTTACAGTTTGTGTCAATTCAGCATCCAGTTACATTCTTGGGTAGGTACATGTCAAGCTAATAAGCAAGGCCAGGTTTGTGCAGACTTGGAGTGAATGACTTTGCTAAACTTTGACACAGAGGTACAAAACAGCCTTTAGTCTGTGGCTAATTTTCCTTAATTTATTCTGCACAATGCAGGTACTTCACAATTCAAGCCCTATTCACATTAGCACGAAAATTCCCTGGAATAATTCAGGGTAATCTTCTCAGAAAATTACCTAATTTACTTGTTTACACTTGTCCTTTACAGCAGGATGATCTACTGCAGATTGTCTATCATTTTAAGAGGTGGCAGGTAGAGGGGGGAATACTTCGGGGGCCAGCAGGGTAATCTGAGGATGAAGTCTGGGTTTTAAAAAATAAATAAATAAATGAATATAAAAATACTGTTGTGTGCATTTACACATGGAGCTCACCAGGGAAAATAGAGAGTGCATTTCTGTTTTGTTTTTTTTCTACATTTCATTGCTGTCCGGCACAAACATCTGATCTCCATTTTTAATGTTTTTTTTTCATTAAACAATAGTCCCTACTGTTTGATCAGCTTCTGTTCTGGTGAGTGGGTTTTAGAAACTTTTAGCCAAATTAAAGTATAATGACAGTTGTTATTAGGGCAATAGAATATTCTTTGATTCAGGAGTAGATTTGGGGTAAGGAGCAATTTAGGAGAGAGAAGGTTTGTGCCTGATTTGTAAATGGGCCCTGCTGTGTTTTGACTTCCTGGTTGGGGGGCGAGGGGCGTTTCTGAATGTAGCTTGTGTGTTCTTTCTGTGCATATGTGGGTTTCTCTGGTTTATGTGGTAAATTTGTGTATAATTGGCCCTTGGGTTTATGTTTGTGTGAGAGAGTGGTTGTTTGTCTTTATGTGTTGGCCTCAGCAACCAGTCCTTGGTGCAGTTGCCCAATGAAGGCTGGGTTTTGCAGCCCCCAAAAGAAATAAAGCAGTATAGGCTGTGAATGGATGAATTGGTCCAAGTGATCTGTGAAAATGGACAGATGCAAATAAGCCACAGTTAGTCTCAATGCTACTGAACAATGTATTTCCTGCTGTAAACATGTGACGCAGGCAAATGAGTTGGGTATGTATTGTTGATGTCTCTGCTTATTGAAGCCCACTTGGTATCTGAATGCCCTGAATTGATGTTAATGGAAGGTATAAATGACCCCATTTTTCTGAAGAAGCAGATCCAGCTTGAAGCCATGACTCGGATAATAACGGTTTTGCAGATCTCTTTGAATCTCTGACGTGAATCTGCCATCTCTCGTAGTCTTCTAATCTGTCATTAGAGCTGAAACTGAAAACGTTTGATAACCACTTCCTTCCTTGCTTCTGTATATCCACGCAGCTGCAGCGCCACAAATGAACTCTGTATAGATGTTGATCCTCATTAGCAGGGAGGCCGCCTTAATGCATCAAACAGATTCCACTACTGCTCATGAAGAGGGCTTGGGGGTGTATGTTATTAAAAATCGAGTGCACCAGCAGGCACAATTAAACCAGACACTAAGAGTATTTGGTGTTAAATACTTTTTGTTTTTATCTTTAAAAGAAAAAGAAATAATTATTTCTTTTTTTGCGTTATCTGTTTGAAGGGTGGATGAAAAGAAAAGACGCAGCCAGCAATAGATGCAAGAGCATGGAGAAAATCTATTTTTATGCAAGTTGCATAGTCATTGCAGCCCCACTGTATCTCTTGCATCATTTAAAAAAATGGCCAGAAGTATGGAGGCTTAGCTGCCCTGATTGATTCCACTGCCTTAACTGACGCTGACAAGATGTGCCAAATTGTAATTTTCTAGCCAAAAATCATTTTAGTTAGTGAAGCTGACTGTTGGGAGAGCCTGTCAAATCTGTCAGTCACATTCTCCACTGTATGGGTAATCACTGTTGAATATTTGGGTTTGAAAATATAAGTTAAAGCTGTTTTAGAATATCATGCCATGCAAAATAAAGCAAAAAGAATAAATAAGCATAACTGGATATTTATACTCCCAATGGCTCAAACACTACATAATATATTCAGGTAATTTCTGGGTGAGCAATTTTGTGCAAATGGGAACTCTGTCGCTGTTTGTGTATAATGTTGAATATTTTGCCTTACTTTTCTTTCTTTCCTTTTTTCTTTAATATCTAAAATAACCTCTATTTTTCAATAAAAGGAATCCTGAACATCACTGCCTCTGTTGCATATTTTATCGCCGTTTTGTCTCATTGCATCAGCGGAGAACGCCGTAGAAGTGCTGCTCAATCAGCAGCGTTAACAAAGAGATTCCTTGAGTGCCGATTCTGTTTCCTGTCACTGTTCTTTGGCTCTCCCAGAGGAGGAAGGAAGGAAGCAATCGAGCACAAGCTGGATATGTCTCTTAAGTATTAAAGCCGTACGAGCTGATGGGATGACTCATGAACTAATGTTTGTGTGGATGTGTGTGAGAGAAACGGCACTAAACGGTTGAGACTTAGGATACTCCCCAAGTGCTGCTGTGTTCTGCACAGACACTGACTGTCAAAATTTTATATTCTACAAGACTTTTAATACCACAGTCGCTGTCTGAAATCTGTGGCACATCAAACCCTCATGCAAGAATATGAAGCTCAAAATAAACCTCTGCTCTTTTGTATACAGATTTAGTGTGAATGCTAAGTTTTCTGCTTTATTTCTTTAAATATTCTCTTTTTTAACTGGCATTGTGACTCCGTAAACTCTTCTCTAGGGCCTTTCTTATCTTCCAAAGCATAAATAAAAGCTTAAATGCAAGAAGTATGATATTTAATTAAATGTCACCAATTTGTTCATTAGAAATATAATCTCCGGCTTCGTTTATCAGACATAATAATGAAAAGCAAAATAATATTTTGATTGGTTTAGATTTGTTTGGGGACTTATTTATATTTCGATCTTTTAAGCAGTGACTGGAAAGATCAATTTTTTTTTTTCAAGTTAATGCATTATCAATACCTTTTGCTCTAATTTTCCACTACCGTTTGTCTCCTACAATGCGTATCCACTCTTAATCAAAATCTGAAGACCAGCTGAAAAATTGCAAGAATTTGCATTTTGCACTGTTGGATCTTAAGAAGGTTCAAAGTAGAGCTTCAAAGTGCAAAAATGAGAAAAGGCAGCAAGAGACAACACAATTTGAGTAAGCATTTCATTTCAAACAACAATCAAACATAAATAAGCTGTTCATCCGCTGATCAAAAGTTCAGGACCATAGCTCAAACAAACAAACCCAAAAAGAAACGCTTTTTATTCTCATCAGAGAGTAAAACTTTCTTCCACCGTTTAAAGTCCAAAGGATAATTTTGTGGTGTTGAAGGAGATGTGGATTTTGAAGAGCTTTCTAAGCCCTTCTATTGGAGCAGCTGTCTGCTGGTTATTGGGCTGCAGTCAGCACCAGTACCGACTTTAATTTGGGTCGAAGATGGTCTCATGTCTTAACAGCCAATTGGATCCTCAACCCCAGCGCCAGTGCCATTTTTTTTGGGTCCACCACTTGACTTTTTTGTTCCATAACCCTCAGGGCCTTTTAAAAAATTCAGAAGTACTGTTTTCCTGCATCCAAACTCAGCAGTAATGGCACATTGTGAGAGTCCTTGCTTTTATGGCTAAACAATCCGACCACATTTGGAGACTAAAAGCTTTTTCTGCTTTTGCCATCAGGTGGTCATGCCAATGTGCGTACCTAACAAAAATGACATGGAATCTCACTTTTTGTGCAGATTTTGGTTTTTAAAGCCTGTGGTCTTAAACTTTTTTTATCAGCTGACAAAAGCATGTTTGAGTTTAAATGTAGTTTCTTCTTTTCACATTTTGATGCTCTACTTAGAATCTTCTTAAGATCCAGAAGTGCTAAATGCAAACTCTTGCAATCTTTCAACTGGTATTGATCTTCAACTGGAGTAATTGTTGTTGTAGTCTTATATTTGGACCAGCTTGAATTGAGTTTATTTTTAAGTTTTAGTCCAAAGAAAATACATTTAGGTGATATTCCATCCTTAAATCTTCAGTGAGACGTTTAAGATAAATGAATAACTATTCCATAAATGCAAATGACATGACAACATAAGTCATGCAGGCTCACATTTTAGTCATTTATAGCTGTTTTTACACAGAATAATTAATTATACGCTTTTAAAATGTGCATGTAATGTTTTGTGGAGAGTAGCAATGCATACATTGCTCTTGTTTCCTACTTTACTTTGTTACCAAACTGTGTTGTATGGGAACTACAGTCCTCATTCGGTATCAATTTAATAGGGGAGTAATGCTCTTCAGTGTGATTAACATGTCTCCTTCACATTTGCATTTTAAGACAAGACAAAAGTCCAAAATTTTCTCCCCTTCCCCCATAATTAGTTCTATCAGTGTGATGCCACTGTTATGTTGTCAGTGTAAGGCCACACAGGGATGAAAATTATCTATTTCATTTTTTTTCATGTTCTTGTTATCACAGCACCGTTTCAAGAAATGGCCACCCACATAAAGACTCTGAAAACTCTGCAGTAGGCTATATATGCT
Source organism: Scarus forsteni (assembly GCA_036419115.1). Taxonomy (NCBI): domain Eukaryota; kingdom Metazoa; phylum Chordata; class Actinopteri; order Labriformes; family Labridae; genus Scarus; species Scarus forsteni. The sequence continues at coordinate 18,859,782 of JAZDUH010000342.1, forward strand.
CGACCTGTAAATTATACTGTTGTGCTGTCAAAAATCTGAGAATCGCCTTCCAGTTTTCTTAAAAGGTTCCACCATATTCAGTCATTTAAATCACTTAAATATGGCCCTCAGATAAAATAAGTCCATCTGGTGTTCTTGGTTAGCCTATTAGTGCTGAACTTTTGTTACCACAGAGTTGATCTCTAAAGCTGCATTCACACCGAATGCGACTTGAGTGACCAGGGCTACCACTCATGTTAAGTCAATGTACAGCTACGATGGGGCAGGGTTAACCCTCCCAAAATCCAACGGATGCAATCTGGGCAACTTGGTCTCTTGCCGCTTGGTCACCAAAGTTGAAAACCTTAACCTTTTCAGGTGACGTACTGCGTGGCTCTGCTGTAACAGCCAAACTGTTTTGTTTGGGTGTTTGTCAGTTTCAACCCTACTTGTTGAAAGTCTGAAGGGTAAGCTTCAAAGTATGAAAATTCCTACATTAGTCAAGAGGAGTTTAATAGTTGCCTGAATATCATTCAGTCCATTACCCACCCCATCACCCCCCTGTTTCTGCTAACGTTAGCCTGGAAGGGAGTCTAAGTCGCTGCTGTGTCCCACTGGGGTGACTAGACTGTGGTTAGCATGTTGTGCATTAGCCTGTGATGTTTGGGGGAACAACCTTTGCTGTTATCTGGTAGAAGGCATGAATTAAAGAGCAGTTTAACAGCTAGCTGAATATTATAAGTCCTTTACCCATCTAATTGTGCTGATGTTATCTCGAAAGGTAGGCTAAGTTGCAGCTTTATCCCACTGTGGTTAGCTTTTGTTGTGTTAGCTTGTGATGTTTGGAGACTCATGCTTTGCTGTTATCTGGTAAGCTGCGTAAATTAATAGTTTGTGTGTGTCCAGGACTGTAAGCTCCTTGCTGGAGTGCTCCTCTATGATCCAGTTACGCTGCAGGTCTTTTATGAATTGCAGGTATGTACGCTGCTCTGCTCTGGCTCATTAGCATATTAAGACAACTGTCCTCAAAACCAGCCATTCTGAACAGAAGGGTTATGTGAGAGTGGAAAGAATGCAGCTGTGCTTTAGTCATAGGCTTTTTGGAACAAAACATGTTACTAACATTTCATGAAGACATCAAGGATAAACGTTAAACTGCAAAAACAGGGCAAAATATGGGACCTTTATGACACCCAAAAACTGTCTTAAAACTGAAAAGGTAGTGTTATTCGACACTAATTTGGAACAGGAACGAGGAATTTCAAACTGAAGTCCTCTTTTTTTATTCGAATTTGAAAGGAAAAGTTAGAAAGTCATCAAGCTTCACATTAACCGCAAGAAAAATATTTTTCTGTTGGGGTATGCAAAGTAATAAGTACATTTGACATCTTAAACCAGAAATTATCATAAACTTTACTATTTTTGTTCTGTTTTGTTTTGAACGGTTGATTAATGATTTGTAATCACATGGATAATTAGCCTTGAAAATTTGATTTTGGTTAAGGAGCTTCTACATAATGTTGTATTACCACCATAGAAAGGCAAACATTTTGATAATTACTGATGTGCTTAATTCAGAGCAGCTGTGGCTTAAACCTTGCATTGGGTGGTTGTCTAATGAATATGTTAGGCACTGTTCATTATAGTCTCAGCCAAGTCACCAACTTGATCAGGTGGAAAATCTCAAACAAAAGGTTTAAACAAGACGTTATACCTCTGAAATGTGGTTAATGATCCTTCGTTGAGCTTAAACTGCCATGTTATTCCAAAGTAGCTGGATAATAGCTATTTACTCTCACAGTTAGAGTCTGAAAAATGGTGAAAGTTACATTTGCTCATACAGTTTATCATGAAGAACAATTCACATAAGTCACATGAACTTTTGTTCTCCGCAGGGTTTTTCATCAGCAGTTATCCAAGAACACAAACAAAGTGCCATTGACTTTTGGTTGAGGGAACCAGCACAATGCTAACCTTCAGGCCGAATAAATTTGTCATCCCTGCACCACTTTATTGCCTCTTATGACTGCAGTTATTGTTGTGACATTAAAACAAGGGTTGGTTTTATTTCACACCTACATTTAAAGCTCTAGTATGATAACTCCATTAAGTGTGATGGTAACACTTAACTTTAGGGGTCACATTCATATAAATTATAACTGCCAATACTGCATGACTAACAATGATTAAATCTTCGCAGGACACATTTACTTCCTGCTCCTCATCACTGATTAAAAGTGCAGTCACTATGAATGTATTCTTGAAGTTCACCTTTAATAGATCTTAAGGGGCATTTATTCACATGAGTTGGAAACTAGCAGGCCAAAAGTGTTTTTTGGTTGATGAGTTATGTGATAAACGAATACCCGCTTTTCACTCCCAATCAGAGCTGTTTTTCATCTTTGACTTTTCCATCTATCTCTGTTTTTCCAGTCCCACTGAGCCCCCCTCACTGCTGGCTTGAAGTCCATTGCTCTCTGTTGAGTCAGCAGACAGTCCAAGGTCTCACCCTGCGCACCAAAATAACATCTCCATTCTTCTTCCGCTATCTATCTTTCTCCCCTTTTTTTTAATCCCATCTTTCATTCCCTCCTCGGGACATGTTTAATCTCCCACCACTTTCAGTTTTTCACAGTCACATTAGACCAGCGTCCAATCTGCCAGAGGGCGAGGAAAAGTCATTATTCTTACACTTGTGGTAAAAACAGGCCATTTATATTGATCGCTGTAGTCAATACAAACCAGTGGGGTTATTGATCCCACAGCTCTCTGTCTGTATGAAGTCATTTTTCTTTTTACAGATTGTTGTTTTTTTTTTTTTTCTTGTTTGTTTCCTGGAAAAGAAAGACTAAATCTTCTCTAGTCACCACTTTTGCTTTTCTGGGTAAAGAGTGCTTTATTCTGTCCACTGAATTAAACATGAGTCTGGAGCTGGTGTGCAGTGTTGGTGCGTAAAGGTTGTCATATACTGCCATCTAGTGGCTACTGGGGGGCTGACATGTGGGGATGGGTGTGTCAGTGAGATGGCTGATGTGATTCTGTGGCTGCAGGGGTTTTCTGTTCCTTATCTCTGCTTCATTTGTCAGCCCTAAACATTTATTTGATAGACTTTTGTATGTTTTTTGTGTCTTGGGTAAAAATACTGCTCCAACAATGCTCCAACTCATCACTAAGACTGTCAACTGAAGCAGTTTGGGTGATTTATAGAAGGAGGCAAGATGTGAACAGTTAAGTTTCTGAAAATAAAAGATTTGTTCTGGAGGCTTGGCACCTTCCTCCTTAAAGAGACAAGGCAACAGTTCATCAAATATCATGTTGATACTTGACGCAGATGGGCTAAAGCAGCAGAACAGCACACTTGGTGCCAGTCCCAGCAGCCAGTGACAGCAAATAGTTGCAACATTTAGTACTGGCTTGTCATAATTGGACAAAAAATGTTTGGAGACATATTGGTTGGTCTGAAGAAAATCAATTTCTACCGTGCGATCCATCTCACCTTCTATCAATGATTTAGGCTGATGGCAGTGGTGTAAGCTGTGAGGGACAATTTCTTGCACAAATTGGCCCCTTTGTACCTGCTGAGCATTTTTGAAACATCACAGTCTACCTGAGAACTGCTGCTGATCATGTCCTGCTATGACCGCACTGATCCATCTGCTGATGTACAGTCCTCACCATTATTGGCACCCATGAAGTTTAAGTACACAATGTGACAGTACATTTTCTTTACAAACCTCTCTAACTTTGCTCTGCATCACTTTATCAGACTCAAACTTGGCAGAAGTAATGTTCACATATTAAGGTTTGTAAATTATACTTCATTAGCTACTATGACCATGCAGTCATATTTAGAATAGGCAGTTTTAATTGCAATCACATAAGCCTACAAGGAAAACAACACCCTACCAACAATTAAGCATGGTGGAGGTTCAATAATGGTTTGGGGCTGATTTGCTGCATCAGGTACCGGAGGCCTTGACTGTATCACAGGAATCATGAAATCAGAGAATTATCAAGAAATTTTAGAGCAACCCCTACCCAGCGTAAGAAAACTTGGTTTGAGTCGAAGATTGTGGGCCCTCCAACAAGACAAATACCCAAAGCACACATCCAAAAGCAAGCAGGAATGGTTGAAAAGGAAAAAATGGACTGTTTTAAATTGCCAGCAACAAGTCCTGATCTCAACCCGACTAAAAATCTTTGGTATGGCTGAAATCTGCCATTGAGGAAAAGAAACTTGCAAATGTTCCAAAGCTTGAACAGTTTGCATAGGAAGAAGTGGGAGAAAATACTAGCTGAGAAGTGCAAGAAGCTTATAGATGGCTACAAGAAACATTTGGAGGCTGTCATCAGTGCCAAAGGGTGTGCAACAAAATACTGAAGAGGGGTGCCATTATTGCTGAACATGCTTTTTTCCAGTTCCTACTTTAAAATTACAATATATAACTTGTAATTTTTTTTTTTGTGCAAGTGTTTTGGACCTTCAATTAAAAGATCCTGATGACATAAATTTGGAACATTTCAATTTATTTCCGAAGATATTGTTAAAGTAATGAAAATAATGAAGGTGTGCCAATAATACTGAGCAGGACTGTATACTTCAAAGCAGGATGATGCACCATGCAGGCTGTCAACAGCAATGGCGAAGTCCTTAATCAATTGTTGGTGCAGGTTTTATGATTGCTGAACATATCAGTACATCATCATTTGTGTGTAAACTGCAAACAGAGAGAGACAGACAACCATTCACACTCATCCTTATACCTAAGGGCAACTAAGGTTCAGTAATTGACCTAATAAGCAAGTTTTCGGTCAGTGGGAGAAAACCAGAGTGGAATTGAACCGGCAACATTCTGTACGAGCTGCACCACTGTGTCGTCCATGTTAGACAGTTCCATCCACAATTTTATTACCATCAAAATAAAGATTGTACCATTCCACAAGGAGGGTTTACACAAATCATGGCTGTTCACACGACAACAAGCCTATGGGATTTTTCACTATGTTCTCAGATAATTGCTGGTATAAAAGTCTATAGCGAACAAAAACGTGATCACTTGCATGTTTTTAACAAAAAATTATTCCTGACTAACAAACCTAACTTTGATGTTTTTCATTAGTTATTTATAAGCTATTTCTTTTGTGTTTGTAACCCCTTTTTTGAGAACTTCATCATCTTTTCATGCAGTGGAGTGTGGTCTTCTAACATTCATTATCAGGAGGTGGTAACACCCTGTAATGCTATTGACACACATTTCAGTGGAAGAGTGTTTGTTTTATATATTTAATAAGTAAGTACTCAGCTTAAGCTACATATCTTTAAAAAAACTCAAATGACTTCTAGACTTTTTTATTTCAAGTTGAAATTTTTCCTCAATTTGGTGTTCAGCTTGAAATTAAAGGGTGACGGTGGATCCATAAGCAAAACCAGTTGAGAGCCGCTGGTCTGCATTGGGATAGGGGATCCCATGTGACACCTAGAACTTCACTCTGTGGGTCCTGGATTATTTTATCTCTAACAACATGGAATCACAAAATGAGAACAGGGATTCACAGCACAAAATTGATATAAGGCATGTCTGATATGTGGACTAATTTCTCTACAGATACTGAGCAAAATGTTAAAGAAATTGCTGTATTATTACTTTTGTCTAACTTTTATAATGTAATTTGTTTCAAAAAGCTGGGCTTTAATTTGAAAGAAAATGGCTTTAATAATAAGTACTCAACAAACATTTATATTTTAGTGTACTTACTCATAGTTTGGTATAAAAACCTGTTATTGGTCAATGGTCATTAAAATATACACCTGTCGACTGGAACTACAAGATATTACTCCCTTGTAAAGAAATATTTCATTTTTTTCAGTTTTATCAAATACATTTACACCTTCAAAGAGAAAGAGTTGGTCCGACCATGTCGTTTGAGGGGTGAGGATCTCCTCATCTGTGACTGTGAGTGTCTCACCAGGAAGGTCAGATTTTTGCAGTTAATGGGTGGCAGTGGTCACAGTTTAAAGTGGCGGGTAGGAGTGACTGGCACACACAGTGGGTACAGAAAGTAATGATCAGAAATCCATCAAAGGCAGGCAGGAACAGGACTAAGAGAAGTCCGGCGCAGGGCTCTAATCAGGTCAGTTTGGTCCTTATGGTTGTGGTAATGGTGTGTGAGGTATGGGTTATTGAGGTTTAGAAAAGCTTGCATAAGGGTTCCTGGCAGCTTCCCTCATCTTGTTTAAGGTTTGTTGGCATCCATCCTTTTAAAAACGCAACAGTGCTTTAAAATTCAAAAACAAGCAAACCAGATGCATTTTATTATTTCAGATCAAACTTCTAGATTTGTGTGTATGTTCATCATGAACTTTATTTCAGGCGTTCATCCATTATACTTTTCTAAATCCCACGTTTAAAGTACATCTTGGGAGCCAAAAGGTGCTGAATAATAATTTAGTTCCATGCTTTGGACTCATTCCTGCGATGCTCTGTCTCTGAGGGCGTAATATTTATCAGTTCAAGCTTGGCTGCCCCTAACTGTGGGGTTTTCTTTTTAATATCTTTTCAAAATATGTTAGCCCTTTAAGCATTCATTTGACTGACAAGTTTTTGTGATTATTGGTGTCTTGAGTACAAAACACTGCAAATCTATGATTCATCTCATCACCACAACTGTCAACTGAGGCAGTTGCAGTGATTTAAAGAATGAGGCAGGATGTGAGCACTGAAGTTGTCCCTCATATTTGAGCATGATACCGGAGACGACAGATTTGTTCTAGTGGTTCAGCCCCTCCTCCCCAAAAGAAACTGGTGTAATCTGAGTCCAGCCTGCAGCTGTTTCTCCGTCTCAAACACCCTGGATGGACTTTCTCATCTGCTTCAGAGGCTGTCAAATGCCATTTCCCTTGGCTTTCCAACGCCTCTTTGAAAATCATATTCTCTTGCCAGATTGGCCTATGGGAGGCGCTCATTGCCTTTAGGTTTATTATGTCAGGGAGCCCCAGCCTGGACCCACAACCTTTTCCGCCAAATTCCATCAGCAGCTCTTCCAGGAGGCCGACGGCATGCTGAAATCTGGAAAGTATTAAACAACCTGTTGGTGGAGGGGGGGCCGGGGAAAGGGGGAAGGGGGGATGAAGGAAGAAGGAAGAAAGGAGAGGGGGGTAGTAGAAAGTGGGGGATGGGGGAGAGAAGAAGCAGAATGCAAAATTGTTCATATCCCGCCCTTTGCCTGGCTCTGCTGCCTCTCCCCTCCCACACATATTAGCCTGTGTGCGCCCCCCAAAAAATGCAGACCACTCCCCAAGCAGCTCCAGATTTTTCTTTTATGTTGTTGTACTATTTTGCAAGCCCTTTTTTTTTTTTTTTAAATGGGTCATAAACAAACAGCCGTTTCTGCTGTGTAGCTCTGCACTGATGGGGAGAGGTGGGGGGAGTGTGTGGGTGTGGTGTGTGTGTTTGTGTGTGAGGAGATGTTTGCTGGCAGAGGGGAGCATGATGGTCGAAAGCCCTCGCTGTGCTTTTGAGGTGGGAGCGAGAAAACTGGATGCCATCCAGACATCCTTTTCTCATGGCTTGATGCAGATATCTTTGACCAAATGTATGCAGGATAATGGGGGGGGAGGGTCATGCTGTAGTCAGGGAGGAGGCAGGCTGCCTATAAGAAGATGTATAGAATCTAAACCCTGCCAAGATAACTTTCAAACCAGAGGGAGAGAAATAAATCTCCTTGCACATCTGCATTTTTAAGATCGAAAACCTTCAGTCTCTGTTCCATACTGTCTGTCTGCATAGAGTTTAGGGTGACCAGGTGTCCACTATGGCAGGATTGTCCAAGATTTTGAATGTCTTTTCAGCACAACCTGAGAATGTTTGGTTCTGATTTTCCAAGTTCCGGGACTATCAGCTTCTAAAATATAGCTTCCTTCCGATGGCTGACTTGCAAGCAATATGCTCTATCACAACTGGCCAGGATTGTCACAATTAACTTACTTCTGTGTAATAGACTGTTACAGACTGTGGCTTACTGAGGGAGAGGAGAGAACTTTCTACTGCATCTAATGTACTTGGTGACTATATGGAGCCCATACAACCCCACTTCAGAAATACTTAACTATCACTGTAATGTCGTGCAGAACTGTATATATTATATTTGAATAAACTGCAAACAGGGAAGTATTCTAACAAATGCAAAGAGTGTTTTTCCTGCCTACAAGAACTCCCATCAAAAAATAATACCACAGTTTCCGAGTATGCTACATATGCATGTTTTTAAGGCAATGCAGTGCAAGGCAAGTTTATTTGTAGAGCACAATTCATACACAAGGCAAATCAAAGTACTTTACAGAGCAAGAAACATGCATTAAAATTACAATACAAAAAAACATTAATCATTATAAAATAAACTTAAAGAGAAGAGTGCAGATCAGATCCTTTCAGTCATATGCACAGTTAAATAGAGCTGTTTTAAGCCTAGATTTGAAAACTGTCAGAGTCGAGGCTTGTCTCACATCTTCAGAAAGACTTCCAGATTTTAGCTTCATAAAACTGGAACCCTGGTTCCGTTTAGTCCTGACTCTGGGCACCAGCAGAAGGCCGGCCCCTGAGGTCCTCAGAGTCCGAGGTGGTTCCTATGGCACTAACATGTCGAGATGTACTTTGGTGCGAGGCTGTGGAGAGACTTGTACACAAGCAGAGCTGCTTTAAAGTCTATTCTCTGAGCCACAGGAAGCCAGTGTAGGGACCTGAGCACAGGACTAATGTGCTCGTACTTCCTGGTTCTGGTCAGGACCCAAGCAGCAGCACTCTGGATGTACTGCAGCTGCCGTACAGCTCATATGGAGAGGCCAGTGAGCAGGCCGTTACAGTGGTTCAACCTACTAGAGACAAATGCATGGATAAGTATCTCTAGGTCAGGTTTAGACACTATACCTCTGATTTTGGCGATGTTTTTTAGATGGTAAAAGGCTGCTGATGTTATTGATTTGATGTGGTTGGTGAAGTTCAAGTCTAAGTCCATTATTATCCCGAGATTTCTACACCTGATTTGTAGGTTTTAGAGAGAGAGACTGGAGGTGACTGCTGACACTTTCTCTTTGTTTCTGTGGACCAAATACAATGACTTCAGTCTTGCCTGAATTTAGCTGGAGAAAGTTGTTTTTCCACACGCTGACCTGTTGGATGCAGTGACAGAGTGAATCCACTGGTCCATATTCACCTGCTGTCAGTGAGACATAGATCTGAGCGTCATCTGCATAATTGTGGTAGGACACATTAGTACTTTGTATTAACTGGCCTAAAGGCAGCATGTAGAGATTGAACAGGAGGAACCCCAGGATTGACCCATGGGGCACCCCACAAGTCAAGGCCATGTGGTCTGAGACACAGATACCAATTTCTACCAAGTACTTCCTGTCTTCTAGATAGGATTTCAACCAATGTAGGGCAGTCCCAATGATGCCCACCCAGTCCTCGGGTCTCTGTAAAAGGATCTCATGATCGACAGTGTCAAAAGCAGCGCTCAGATCTAGCAGGACTAAGACTGAGACTTTGCCTGCGTCAGTGTTGAGGCGGATGTCATTTGTCACCTTGATAAGAACGGTCTCAGTGCTGTGATGGGGTCTAAAACCCGACTGGAAAACATCAAATGAGTTGTTCATTCGGAGAAAGTCAGTGAGCTGTTGGTAAACAACTTTTTCAAGGACTTTGCCAACAAACAGCAGATTTGAGATGGGCCGGTACTTGTTCAGTACTGTGGCATCAAGACTGCTCTTCTTTAGGAGAGGCTTTATGACCGCAGTTTTCAAGGCCTTTGGGAATGTTCCAGATTGTAGTGACATGTTAACTATCTGAGTGAGTGGTAGTAACAAACTGCTCAGCGCAGACTTCAGAGCTCTGGTGGGTAACACATCGAGGCAGCATGTGGATGAACTCAGACTGGTGATGATGAGTTTTGCCACTTACAGGTGCAAAGTGAGTCATCTCTAAGTGTCTAGGTGGCTGCAGGGTTGTTACTGGTGTTGTGGAATTGATGGAATTTTTAATGGTCTGAACCTTGTTGCAAACTCATTACACTTAGATGTGGAGATTAATTCTAATGGCAGTTGAGCTGGAGGATTTGTTAATCTGTTCACTGCTGCAAATAAGACACATGCATTAACTTTTCAGAAATATAAAGTTTATCTGGAACCACAGCCGACTCAGGTCACGTATTCCTCTGTGCAGCCCTGCTGTGAGCTGCTGAATCACTCTGTCTCCCTCTCAGCTATTGTAAACATAAACTAGCTTTAGATGCCAGTTGTAGCCTCGTGCAACTTTTATCAAATATTGTAATCCTTTTTGTTCTGACTCTTAGTGGTGCGAGGAAGAGACAGTGTAGGGAATTAAAAATGAGTGATTATGACAGTGACGATAAAGTTCCATTTACTTTGGAGCCAAGAGGGTACCTGTATAAACCTTGGATGTCTGTATGATCCAGAGCTCACAGGAGACGAGCAGCTGCAGATGGAGGCTGAACAGGCCTTACTCCGAGCGCTTCTGCTGTGAACTTCAGGATGTGTCTGAGTCAGAGGATACTGGTGACTCTCACACCAGCTGTATCACTCATCAAACAGATTTTCCTGCTCTTCTGAATCCCTGAGTTTTGCGGACATTCTTCAGTTTCCTAAAGATCAACTGGAAAAAAAACCCATCCCAAACCTATTGACAGTTTATCCTCAAAGTAAGTTATAAAGATCTGTCAGGAGGCTGTTTACCATAACATTGCAGAATACACATGTGTGTGTTTCTTTCTCACACACACACACACACACACCCAGGGAGGTATGAGCATAAACACTAATAACTGGATATTTCTGGTTTTTGGTGTCCATGCCTGAGGCTTGTTGGAAAAATGACAGCCCTACAATTGGCTGTGTCAGCCATCAGTCAGTCAACATGTACTGTATGTCAGTCAAGAGGCTACCAACCTGTTCAGTTCAACATTGTCAATGTCAAGCTGAGGCACTGACACAGTTTTAGTAGTATCTGATAGAAACAGCACGCTCTTATGTGTGGTAGTTTTATGCCAATGTGAAATACACATTGGCAAAGAATTAAATATCACTACTGTGTGACTTGGTCTCTGACTCTTTACCCCTCACACTTAATCAGTTCATCATTAAAGGGACTGTGAGGAGTTTCTAAGTAATTACAAAAAAGTCTCACTTTTAGAAATATGCCTGATCGAAATACACACTTTGAGATGAGTTTTATAACATCAAAATAGTTTATTTATAAATGCTATTCCTTAGCCTTCCAGTTGGGTCGGACAGGGCTGGACTGGCCTGGATACTCAACTTCGGGAACAAGACAATTAAAACTAGAGCAAATTTATATTATTCGGACACGTCTTAGAGCACCAGGCTGCAAGTAGCGATATATAGCTGGCTACAAAACTACGATACTAAGTTTTCCAAAAACTGCTTGTTGTCACACATCAAAAACTACCGCTACGTAACTAGAAAGAGATACATTACCTCGTCGCTTTGTACCTTGTAAGTTGATGATAAAAAGAAGTTGTCAAGCAATGCAGAGTTCTGAGGAAGGTCTGAGCTGAATTTTTATTAGCATCACAACAAGCACACGCTTTGGCTTGTGGTGCGTTCAAGTTGTAGTCAGAAGTAGGAATTTCCAAGTTCCGAGTAGGAAACTGCAACTAAAACGTCCCTCGAAGTCTGAATTTCCTACTGGGAACTCGGTGAAACCTCGCCACCCCCGAGTTGATAATCAAAGATGGATGCCCCCAGTGTGAACAGTTATTTAGCTCCTGTAATAATCAATTTATTTGCACTTCTGACTGGGGTGTGTCGCTCTAGATCAGCTGTATATATAGTATTGTTAGACTTATATTTACAAAAATGCTACCATAGTGATAATCACATTCTTCATACAACAACGCAAGGCATGCTAACAACAGCTAACAATAGCCTGGTAGATCGGCATGTTTTTTTCTGACTTCAACTGGAACGCCGATAAGTCGGAGATGGTTTCGCTCCCAGTTCCGAGGTTACTGGAACGCAGCATTACGACAGTCGCCGCGCATGCTCATGTGTAGTAGAGTCTTAATGTCGCCGGAAACAGATTCTCCTCACAGTCCCTTCAAAGGCAAATTGGATTTAGATACACTTTCCGTTATACTGCTTAAAATGATTGTTATGTCCCGATGGCAATCAGTGCATGATGTGTTCTCAAAAGAGAGTGAAAAATAGTCACTGTCTACAGCAGGAGTAAACCAGGGAAAAACCCCAAACAATCACACGGATTCTGACCCAATTTATTTAACCAATCAAATCCTGTAATGCTATTCTGCAGACCTTCTGGTGGGTCCACACAGACACAGATCCAATGCACCTAGCCAAGCTCCCCTGCCTCTTGCTCCATGTTCCCTGCCTCTGCCTGTTGGTACAAGTAGATAATGCTAGCATGACACTTGTGTGTACTAACTAAGTTGCTATGTTTTTTTTGTTGTTGTTGTTGTTATTTTTAGAACTTTATTATGATAATGTTTGGTGTTTTTCTTACTGCTGAGTGAGACATGACTTTACATGCAGAACAAAAACTATGTGTTGAGGAACAGTTTTGAGTCAGTGGTTTTATATCAGTCATATGATCGGGGGGCTAGGCGAAGTCCTGAGGAAATGCTGCATTCAAACTCATCCTTGTTTTCCGTGACTACCATCTCTACCTTTAAGTTACAGTAGGCATTCGTGCAAGTTCAACAGAAATCCTTTTACGCTTTCTTGATGCATGAAGCTCCCAACAGAGTATGATCATGAGGTCAAAAATCCCACCATAATTTCCCAGAATTATAATAATAGATGGCCCAACATCATTTTGAATGGAGCTGTCAATTTAACTTCTAAATAACAAATGGTTTATAACTTATAAACCATTTTCCAGTCTTATGGGCTACATCTTAAACTATAAAAACATTTAGTCTGCTTTACATGTAAACATTTGAAAGTTGTTTACCTATGGACAATAACAAGTCTTATATTGATGTTATAAGTGATGCAAGTTGGCTGAGGCATGCAGCTCTGATAGCAAATCAGATAAAATGTGATACTGTTTTTAGTAGAAGAAAAAAGGGATATTAAATACTTTTAAACATTGTTATTAAAGTCCTTTTTCAGAAACCCTCTCTTTTTCATGATTTGTCATCATTATTATTTGTTTTTGCAGGAAAAGAGAGATAGAGAAAGCTTCTATTGGTGATCAACACTGACTATTCATGAGAGCGAAAGCGATGCATTGCCCTGTTATTTTGTGACTTTATGTCAACAGAATCTGTATTTCTGCGCTGTTAGGACAATTTAGTTGATCACACTAGACTAGAGCACAGACTCATATGTTCTTTTTTAGAGTGTTATTTAAGATTAATAAAAATAGATGTGACTGTCAACATTGTGGATGAGGGGAAATGATCATAAAACCTTGAATAATTGTCTTATTTTCCCCTTGTTGTTTTACTATGTTCTTCACCTGCAGCTCTCCCTCTCTCTGTTTCTAATGGATCCTTCATCTATTCTGCACAGTGACATGATGACATGCTTACTTGCCATCTTTCTCACTATTTTTTTTAGCCTGAACAGGATGAATCATCTGGATTTGATTGATAAAAACTACACATGACAGCAGTCTAATTTCATCTAGTATAGTCTGGTAGAGAACTCTATTTAAGATTTTGAATTGCATTCAGAGCTCAATTATTAATCAGTAAAAGTATGACCAATAAATAACTTGCATATTCCAGTCTTTAAGGGTACAATAGGTGGCCTCATCTACAGAGCTGTGCCTGATTTGACCATGAATTAATGTAGACATTTGTGCTAAAAGATATTTCATTCACAAGCAAATGGTAAACATGATAGTGGGTACCATTTGACTCATGACCTTCAAAATATGAGTTGGTCAACCTTCAGAGCAAGAAGAAAAATGTACAGTAAAGACCAGGACAGGTCACCAACCAGGTATCAACTCAAAGCACATTTTGTTTTGTCTCTGCAAAAACGAAATGCACTCTAGTGCAAATATGTGCCCCTGATGGTTTTTTGTCTTCTCTGGTCTTATCAGGCCAGTAATAAGATCTCTTGACTGCCTTGTGTATGGGTGTGTTGCCAGGTCCTTTTATTATAAGCAACTCAAGGCCTGTTTTTCTGTAAAGTAGCTTTTCAGTATTGTCTGTCTTAGTGGCAGTTTTGGGGGAATGCCATAGTAGCTGTTTTTTGGCTTAGCTGTCGCGCAATGTCAAAGAAAAAAAAGTTGATCTTTTCAGTCTATGTTGTGTGTGGTTGTGCGGCAACAGCCAATCAGCGGTGTGTGCGTGTGTGATGGTGCCCGTGACAGACAGTTTTTCACCCGGACTAAAGAGGAACAATTTATGTCCGTGTTGGAAACATTAGTCAGTGAGGACATTAGTTCTGCCTTGACAGACCGCAGAGAACTCACAGATAATGCTGCTGCAGGGCATCAGCTGCAGTGTTTTGTGTTTGATAAGTGAGTAAAAAGGATTCAGTTGGAATAATGTCCACTTATACATCCTATTATATGATATATGATATGATCACGGTGAAACTTGAGCAGACGTGACATCACCAAGCGGTGACGGCGATGGCGGTGGCGATGGGCGTCGGACGTCGTGAAGCGTCACGGTTTTTGGTAGCTGGGTAAACTGCGGTGTGAATGCAGCTTAACTTCTATAACCTACACCCCTGAGCATTCATACTTGGCTGTTTATCTTCAAAGACAGACTAGGCCAGTTGCTTTATTGGCAACTTTATCTACCATGGCCTCAAGCAATCCCACTTCAACAAAACCCTGAACCTGCAATGCAAAGCACTCTTCCTTTTTCTATTCCCATGTATTTTTACGTGACAAGTTTTTCCTTATGTCTGTATTCTTATACAGATCTATCTGTCTGTCTGTCTATCTATCTATCTATCTATCTATCTATCTATCTATCTATCTATCTATCTATCTATCTATCTATCTATCTATCTATCTATCTATCTATCTATCTATCTATCTATCTATCTATCCATAGACCTGCTTGCTTGCTTTTTTTGGGAGATCTGGCAAAACAGCTCCAACTGTCTTTGTTTTCTCGTGTCTTTAAAATCAGTTAAGACGTATAAATCACAGAATGTGTTGATAGCCTTGACAGACCTGCTCTTTTTTCTTTAGCTCATGGTTCTCTTCATTTATTTATCAAACCATGAAGAGAAAAACATTCCTCTGTTGTTGGCCCTGTATTGATTTAACTTCAACAGTTATTGGCTGAGAAATTCATCTTTGCCTTTTCAAAAAAAAAAAAATTGAAATGGACTATAAGTCAGTTGGCCAAGTGGCCAGAAAGAGCATAAAGAGTCAAACAAACTAATGTAATCATCAAGAAACATCATTTTCCCTTCTTGTGTCTTCACACATGGACTTGAGGTCCCACATCGAGTGCATGAAGCAGCACTACGGATATTGGTGTTAGCAGAAACAGCGAACATAAACATTCCAGTACCCAGGATTTGACCTCTTGACTTCCAAACCCTAGAACTGCAGGGCTGGCAGGAGGAGACCACACACACTTACGTGGTGGGAGGAGAAGGGAGAGGGGGGATGCACAAGCCTCACTGGTGTCCTTGCCTAAAAGAGCTTCAGATGCCTGTGCTAAAGACTGTGAAAAATTAGACCCATCCTCTTTGAATGGCTCCAGTTTGTGAGCCCTGGGATGGCTGCACGTATGTCAGAGCCTGCAGATGTCTTTCTCAGATGGAAAAATTATTGGAAGGAAAACAGTGTCTGACTCCCTTCTGATGTTGAGCAGAGAGGAGTTTCCTTCATGAATCTGGAAATGGTGTCATAACTTCTCTGGGCTTGCCTCAAATTTACAGAGTTGAAATGTGTTTCCTTCAAGCAGAACCACAATTCCCGAATCTTTCAGCAACTCAGCAGGCTTAAACCAAAATTATGTTGAAGTCTTGTCTATTAATTTTAGCAGTTATTTTAGATTTACACTGATCTAACAGCTAAAGCTTGTTTGCAGTTCAAATGATTAATTTTAATGTTTATCCTCTTGTTTTGTTTTATGTTCACACTGCAGAGCTGTAAAACTGTCTGAAGCACTAACTGACGCAGTGTTGCCACTACTTTATATCAGCCTGTTTTCCTGTTATGTGAGCTAACAAATGCCATGGCACTGGTCAGACTGTGCATTGTGTGATGCTACTTTACATGATAGACCTCCATTATAGAGCAACTCGATGGCTCAGAGGATCTAACGGTCATCCCAGGTGGACCCTATGGCACAGTCCTTTATGCTATAAGCCCATCTCAGATTAAAAGTTTGTCGTTTGGACAAAAGTGTCTGCTAAATGAAATTGTAAAATAGTGAGTCTCAGGTTGTTTTCAAGCTTAGAACATTTGGGAGAGTTGTTCTGATACAAATGGACTTTCCCTCTTTGGCACATTTTGTCTGAATATATATGAACAGAGCAATCATCCATGCCAAGTTTGCCTTAAAGAGGTGGGTTCGGTTCTCTCCCATCAACCCTGGAGTGGATGATTTGCAGTGAAGACACAATGGATCCAGTAACTGACAACAATAGGGTGGCAAGCTAACTCATCAAAATGATGTAATGGTAAAAGCATGTTACATTGCAGCTACCCTTAGATTAAATACTCAGATTTTTGCTAACAAAACTTGATTACTAGTTTGAATTGAAAGTTTTCCCATTTACAAGTAAAAGAAATGTAATGGCACAGTGCCACAGACGTTATCCATCCATCATTTTTTGCGTTTATCCGGCCTATCCCAGCTGACAGTGGGCGGGAGGCAAGGTAATCCCGGAATCACAGGGCCAGATAGAGAGACAGACAACCATTCACCTTCACACTCATGTCTAAGGGCAATTTGGAGTCACCAATCAACCTCACTAACATGTTTTTGATCTGTGGGAGGAAGCCTGGAGAGAACCCACACATGCACAAGGGGAACCTGCAAACTTCACAGAAAGGCCCCCACCAACATATGGATTAAACCAGTAACCTGGTGTAAGGCATGTGCACTACCAGCTGTGTCACCCAGACAGAAATAACATTTAATAAAATGTTGCCTTAATTTCATTAAAATGTGTCACATTACTAAACTAATTCCCTCTTCCAAAGACTCATCCACATTAACACTAAAGGCTCATTTATGCTCAATGTTAAATACAGATCTGGATACCGACAGAGCTCTCTGTCCGTGCTTAGCGTTCTTTCGCCCGTATTTCTGCGCGTATCCTTGAAGCTTACGGATACGGACCAGGCGGAGCAGTACCACCGGAAACCGTGGGGGCAGTGTTGCTACTGTCTCTCTGATACTCATCTCTGGAGAGAAACAAAGAAGAATATGGCGGGGCTCTTCAAAGAAAAGTTGTGTGAGCTGGTGTGAAATCACAAACATATATGATGTTACTTGTCCGGGACAACACGACAAAATCAAACTCCAAAACAGCTGGGAGGAGATCGGGAGGGAGCTAAATGTTAGCTCGTTTGATGCAAAGGAGAAGTGGAGGTTGGTGAGAGACAGATTTGTGCCCCCTGGTGGATGCAATGGTCGACATCCATTGCCAAAGTAAAAGACGCATTGGAGTATGTGCGCAGTGACGGAACCATCGTTTGAAACGGACGCATACTTTTTCATGCGTATGACGAGCATAAATGAGCCTTAACAGTGTCACTGTTTTCACAAAATATTCAGAGGTGTGACAACACGAGTTAAAGGGAAAAAGATCTTAATGTCTACTATTCAAATTTCCTGCAAAAAAACAGGGATGAAATTAGTTCATTTTTTAAGTCTTAAACAAAAGATCTAGTCCAGGGTCAAAATTTCAAAATCTAGCAAATTAAAATGTTCAGAACTGTGTTAGACATTAATACCAAAAACTGTTGTTACACTGCCCACACTGATTTCATTTGAAATCCAACCTCTGAATGGCAAGCAGACAGTCACACTGTAAAATTTCAGACTGGTACATGGGATGGTCAATCAAAGTCCCAGAGGCCTCGTGCCCCGACTTAGTCAGGTTTCTGCCCTGAGAAACACTGACTCACAGAGAATCCGTGAGGAAGCAAGCTCTGAACCAATGCAGTTTATTTTCTGAAACCCAGCATGGAGATTATAGAACACATGCAGAGCATCAAGTCCAAGTCTTAATGAGGTGTATACAACCAAGAGAATATCAGAGTTAGGCATGCCTTTGTTTTTACATTGGAGAAGTTTTAGTTTTGCTTTGTTTTAAAAGTTCTTAAAAAATGTTTTCGAGTCTACTGTGTCCCCTTCTTCAGTAATAGCTTTGTCATGGTTCTGCACTCTTACTGTTCCATTTTGCATGCGTTCCTCACCAAAATCTGAAGACTCAAATTTCCAATTCCACAGAAACAATGATTCATGCTTTTATTTTCCATTCTCTTCCCTCTTGTCTGTGCTTCACTAAACTCCACTGACGGAGCTGCTCTTGCAGCCATGTGCGTCCCTAGGAGGTCTGGCCTGGCCTGCACTCAGCCATGACCACATCGTTTTGGGCTAGGGGCTCTCATTGCCCCCTCTTCCCTGTTGTGCCTGAGGCTGCCTCTCTGCCAAAGTCTGTCTGCGGCTGGCTGACACTGAAAGAAGGACAGGACACACATTAAGAACCCTCTAACTGCCCACACACCTTTAGGCTAATGCGAGCCCCTGACTCCCAAGAAAGAACAAATCAGATTTTTGTAAATATTAAAATGTAAAGTTAATGGATTATCACACACAGCTTTAAATAAATGCTGGGAACAGAGACTTTATCAGAGAGCTGAGGAATGATAAATAAAAGCTGCTTTATAGATGCTGATCACACATGGAGGCTACATCCTTGCCAACATAGACTTGGCGCCTTCCCAACAGGGTGTCATGTCCGCACAATGCGCTCCTTGTTTAGCAGACACTGCATGCCCACTGTGGAGCCAAATGTTCTAAAGCTGACCAGGAAGCGGGGGATCATAAAGGGTCACTCCCCATAGGGCCCACTTTAAACTTTAACCTTCCAGTCCTTCTTCAGCTTCATCTTTCCCTCGACATATTGAGTGATATCTGTGCCACTCATTGACTGCATGCGCAGGGGAGGAAAAAGGACAGTTTCAAAGATGGATTGTGACAAAAATCAGGCAATAAGAGGCTCCTTTTCACAAAGCACTAATTGTTCAATTTCTCTTTTTATGAGTCTTGCATACACAGTGGCCACTGTGTATTATTTGTTGTGCTGTGTCATGAAAAAGAGATAAACTGCCGCTTTTAGTGCCAGAAAACTATTTATTCTGAAAACAACAGCAGCATACAAACTCTCTCATAACAACCACTCTTGTTCTAATAAGTTGAAAAAAAATGAACAGGGACAGCACACTGCAGACTGATAAGAATTTACCAGGTATGAGGTATGGCTATTAAATAATGAGACTCACTTATGAAGATAAAACCATGCAGTTCACACACACCAAGTATTATAAACTGCTTTAAGTGACATCTTCAGTTTTACTGCTTGCTACTGATTGATGTGATTGTGTTTTTGTTGAGGATCCCAAAATTAATTTGCTTAAAAGTTGAGCAAGTTGCATTGACTTGACTGAAGTGCATGGGGGGGCTGCATGTCATGTTTGTTTGGATGGCCCAAAATAATTTCTTAAAGGCAGAGAGAATGTCCAAATGATGTGTTGGGCTCTCATGCACATAAAAAACTTCTGAAAACATCTGACAAAATGAACAAGTCGTTGATAATATTTCCCAGGAATGGTCCCCATTGATAAAGATACTGTTCAGTAAGTTTTGCAGGAAAAGTTGAATGTGAAAAAATTGTGGCCAAAGTTGTCCCAAAACTTCTGACTTCTGATTGAAGTGCATGTAAATTCAAGGGGACATTTTGGAATAAACTGATTGAAACCCATGGATCTTCCAACACTACCCTGACACAAAACAGCTGTCAATTTTTTGGAAAACATCATCCTTTCCCAAGGATGAAGAAGCACGTCACAGCAAGTCCAAATTCAAAGCCATGTTAATTGTTTTTCGAACATTTAGGGTATCATTTTGGAGGAGTAGAGAGTTCTAGAAAAACTCTTTAAAAGTCTTAGAAAGTGGCCATAACAATGGAAAATGGTTTAATTATTCAAGATAATGCACCAGCTCACACTGCGCTCTTGGTAAAGCAGTTTCAGGCTCAAAAACAAATAACAGTGCTTGATCACCCTCTCTATTCATCTGAGAAAGTACCTTGTGACATTTTCCTTTTTCCTGAGATCAAATCTGGACTGAAAGAAACACATTTATAGTCTGGGTCAGAAGTTAAGAAAGTTCTGAGTCCGTGTGTCTGTGTCTGAAGACCTACTACACTACTTTCATCAAGACTTGAATGCAGTAGTGTGTTGGTCAAGAAGGGGAAAATACTGCAGAGTAAACACACTGAAAATATGTTCTGTTCATTAAAATTGTATTATTATAGTTTTGTGTTTTATAGCTATCAGGCCTTGAGAACATCTTTTCATCCTAAAAACTCACTTCAGTTTCTAATTCTTCCAGTGACTTCACATTATTGTTTGAAAGTTGCATCATCTCAAATACCTTCACCTACTCCTCTACTTTAAGGGATGTTTAAACTTCCACCCGTTTACCTCTGACTTCATACTGTTCAGGGTGAGATGAGGCCTCAGTGCGTTCTGGACTTAGCTTTATAAAACACAGTCTTCACTGTTCACAGCAGCTGAACCTCAGTGATTTCATAGCTCACGCTAATATCAGCACAGGCAGTCTTTCCATTACAGCCTATCACCTTCCTGTTTTTCTCGTGCGACTTTCTACACAGGCCTCCAGACTTGTGGAAACACTGCAGCAAAGCAGCTTAAAAGGCCAATTCACTCTCCTCCTCAAATCTCTTCTGCATCATAAATCAGGGTGTGTGTGGAGATAAAAAACAACACCAGGGGGAAGGATCCCAGAGCACCATGTGGAGAGAGGACTTTAAAACAGGCTGTACTGGGTGTTGGTCCTTCGTTTAACGACTTCGTCATTGAGTTTATGCTCCCCTCCCTCTGGTCGTGGTTCCCTCAGGGCCTGAGTTGGAGAGGAGAGGGGGAAAAGTCCGGCTGATGCTGGCGCTCCTCATCAAACTGCCGGCCAGGCTTTGGCTCCACTCCTCCTCCGCCATCTCCTCCTCCTCTGAGATTTCACAGCCAATCAGAGCCAAAGGAGCAAAGACAGATGTACTGTGTATTTGTTTGTCTGCAGGGTTGGGCTGAGCTCTGATTATTTCATTTTCATGACTACTAATTGGTTGTTTTGGGCTTCATTTACATGTTTGATTCAAAATAGAATGAAATGTTTTATTTTAAGTGTTCAGAGTATGAGAGTCCACCATTTTGACTCATTGCCTGTTGGTGCTTTGCCTTGTGGGTAACATTACACAAGATAGACTGGTTTGATGCATACCACTTACTTTGATCAAAATAGTATGACATCCCATTATTTTTGGCATGCCACCGATTGGCACAGATTTTTACATCATGCATCAGTACATACTGCTACTATAATACACACTTTCAACAACCCACTGAGTCACATTGGTGTGAAATTTAAAGGAAACACAAAAAATCTTCACTTATAAGAATCAGTTTAAATGAGTTAGATGGCCCAAATGACATATGGTTGGACAACAGAAAATGTCGTCCTTATTATTAGTTTCTCCTGCCTAGCCTTGATACTCTTCTGTAGTCATATTGACTAAAAGGTATGATGATGACATTGTTCTAAAAGAAGATGTGACCAGAAAAGTGCAAAAATCCTCAAATTTCAAAATCTTGCATGCATCTAAACTTAATTATACCTGTTTAAATCAGTGTGTAGTCACAAGTCAGACAGAGAAAGCCTCTACAACAGTATTAGCCAATCATATAAGCAGCCACTTTCCTGTCGGCAAATGTACTGAAATAGCCGGATTTCAAAAACAGTCAAAAACAGCACAGCATGATTATTTGATCCTTAAAACAACCTTAACATTCAGTCATAAGATTTTTTTCCCTCCTGCATGGATTTAGGCTTGAAATTGTAATCCATCTTCTGTGTTTATTTTAAACATAAACACTCGATGTGACGCCATGCGTGTTATGTCGAGGCGTGTCTGCCTCTGAGCTCTGCAGCTGAGCATGAGGCCATCTCCTGGCTTTCCTGTATCAGACAATTGCCTCTTGGCGGTGTAGCTAGCATGGCAAAGCCGAGCTAAAGCCAGTTCCAACCTCTCCATCTGTAGCTGTTTATTGTGATTGACAGCTCACTGGGAAGAGGCAGGGAAAGTTGTACTGGAGTCTTCACTCGCTAAACTCTGCCCCATTCACACACAAGAAAAGAAGAATGTCATGTTGACATCGAGAAACCTCAAACTTGGAGGGAGTGGGGCACGCATATGAGTGTGTATGTGCACTCAGGAATGTGAGGGTGCTTACGTGGGTGTTTGACCGACTTGGTGAGTAAGAGTGAGGCTGGACAGAAACGTGATTCAGAGCGGGAGGGAACAGAAAGAGAAAGGAATGGTTAAGTAATCAGACGAATCATTCTTCCCCTTCCACTATTCTCCTCCTGCGTGCTCCAGCTGTACGGTCGCCGCTGCTGCTCTCTTGGCCCGCCAGGAAGTGTTGGAGGGGGAGTGTGCAGGGTGGAGGCAGGGTGAGGTCACTGGGCTGTTGGCCCCCTGGGATGGGAGGAGACAGGAGAGACTCTCAGCCCACTGTCACAGCTTTATCTACTTATTCGTGATTTTTTTTGTTGGAGGCCTTCTTTCACAACATGTGGTGCATCAAGAGTGGGCTGTCAGTGTTAATGTGTTCCCTATGATGAGACTGAGGTCAGGAAATGATTGCATCTGTTAAAATATAAAAAAATTATGTAATTTTAGTTCACTTTTTGAGCTGTAGCAAGGTCTCTTTCTGTAGTACAGCTAAAAGTGTTACCTACGTTGTTATGCTGTTCTCTTAAAACTGAGATGTTTCACTTCAAGGGGCCAATCTCTCATAAATATTTCTCAACAGAGACAATTATGATGAAGATGGTCCAGTAGCCTGCTCCATTGTCTCCATTGAGAAAACACTTGTTGTGATTTGGCTCAATACAAACAAAGATTGATTGACGTCCAGGTGTTCTATGCTTTTGTTCAGATAAAGTACCAGGTTTTGACATGAGGAGGATAGCAAAGTACCCTTGGATTGAAACAGCACAGCGTTACAGGGTAAAATATTTTTTGTTAGAAATCCTCACGGCTGTCAGGAAAACAACCCAACTGAATACAAGTGCAAAAGCTGTAGCATCATTTAAGGATTATGGGGTCTCAGTGAGTCATTCATTCGTGTATTTAATCTTTATTTAATCTCAAAGAATCATTGAGAGCAAACCTTCTTTTCCAATAATGTTGAAAATACAGAATTTTCAAAAACAAAAAAGTTCATTATCATAGTTTTGGATTGGCCCAAAGGTACAAGCGTTTGCAGTTTAAATATTTGTTGTAAAGTGTTCCAGGTGAAAGCAGCAGAGAAGCTGAAGGACGTTTTCCAAATGAATTATTTGTCCATGGTACTGTTAGCATCAGCCACTTAGAATATGGTTAATAGTGATTAGCAGACTGATTCAGCAGAGATGCAATAAAAAGAGGAATTTTAACAATCGAGGTTTTATAAAAAAATGAAATGAATGTCTGTCATGTCTCACACACAGAGACGTCAAGCCAACCTTGTCATATAAAATGCAATGATGAATGGGGGCAGAGGTTTGAAATTGGAGCTAAAAGTCTTTCTGTAAATAATGACTTCACAGTCAGAAACAGATAAAAATACAGCTTCATTGATACATTTCTTTTTGTTTCTATGAAATAATTTTTTTTCTTAGGTTACATTCAAGCAAACAGTGTAATATCTAAATACAAGTTTTGCTCCAGCCAGATAGCAAGATATTTGAATTTGGGGACTCCCTGAGTTTAAGTCCTGTTAAGGTTGTGATATGTTAATTATTTGAATAACATGTATTTGGTTTTGAGCTTGGAAACAGTTTCAGATTATACAGAAAATGTTGTGACTGATCAAAAGCTCACTGAATGTTTTAATGGCTGAATGTGCAGTGTTCACAGAACAAAACGGTGTCATCTGCATAAACACATGTGTTACAATTTGTGTTAGTGGATGTAATATTGTTGATCTTTATTGTGTATTGAACAGAGCCCAGTATTGAACCTTGTGGTACACCTTTTGAGTCCTTTTTTACATGCACTTTTGAATTTATCTACTTTTCTAAGTGTCAAAACTATATAC
The DNA here is from genome assembly GCA_036419115.1 of Scarus forsteni. NCBI lineage: Eukaryota > Metazoa > Chordata > Actinopteri > Labriformes > Labridae > Scarus > Scarus forsteni. The sequence continues at coordinate 18,884,138 of JAZDUH010000342.1, forward strand.
ATTACATAATAAGCATAAAGCTATATCGACACCTTCAAAGTCAGGGTGAAGGATTGCATTAAGCAAGTTTAAGTCAACTTAATAAAATAAACCCACTTACTTTGACTTGACTATTTCTTGAATTGCTTTCTATGTTTAATATAAACTTTAACAAATTGTAATGCATGATAATAAATATTTTTATATTAGTTAAACAGTGATTAAAAAAATCAAATCATTTGACAGCTCTGACTGAAAACATTCCTGCACACATCTGGCCTGCCACACAGAGCTGCTATTCTGACCACTATCAAACACTGACCCCCTTTTTTCACACATGTTCCCATGTGCAAACACTGAGAGTGAGTCACCCACAGAGCCCAGGGCACATTTAGAGACCTCTGTGTGAGTGCGGCACGTTGCGTGCTTGGGATGCCTTGGGTGTGACCAGGGTGGCCTATGAAGTGTGTTCTTGAATGTGTGTATGTGTGTGTTCTGATGGACCCAGCTGCCTGTCGTCTGCAGCTCTTCCAAGTTAGACATACAGTGACTTCAGCAGGCACCACACATACAGTCACACTCTCATAAAGGAAAGGCTACTCCATGGAAAGAACTGCTGATAGGATTTGGAATTTCCTGGTTGCTAGCTGATTCTTTGGAAATAAAGCACTGGTCATTTTTAGGCCTCTATAGTGATAGCTTGAATCTGACACCCTGCTCTAAAATTGACTCATTGTCAGACCCATCCCTGGTTCCTGTAACTGTTACTAAGCTGGGCAGAACTCCCCCCTGGGTCTCTCATATCTAAAACTACTGGAAACATTTTATAATTTGTCTCACTTTTAGTAATTTATATTTTAATTGAATTCTACATAGATTTTGTCATAATGAAAAATTAATGAGTGAATTAAGTAGGGGGTATAAGGAGAGCTCCAAATGTCTTAAAACTTCAAGCAGAGTTGGGCTTGTGACTTGAATATGAAACAAACTGTACCCATATGAACTTGATCAACTGACAAAAATGAATGTCACAATTAAAGATACAATATTCAAAATTGATAGAAAACTGAATTTTGCAATCTTTTTTATTTACAAATGATGTGATATACATGTTTTTTGGTTAAAAGCAAACATGATTTAACATATTTCTTTAACTTAATTAAGGTCAAGAAATTCTTTATTGTCATAGTTGGAGTGGGCGTCATCCATGGTGAATGCCTCACCTAGAGACATGATTTGTTTATTGTTGCCATGAAGCATTTATTAATGTGTGAAAGTCTTCTGGACCAGTTAGAAGGGCCTATTACTGCCGCTGTTGTGTCTCTATATGTTATTCATGTTTTGTGCTTCTTCCCTGTGATGGACCACCATTATCCTCTGCCTACTGTCTGCTCTGTTGCTGAAACCTTCCGCTGTAAGTCCACTCCTGACCCCTAAGATGAGGCCAAACTAGAAATTTACATGTCGATTAGAAACCTACTGCCACCTTCCTCCAGCTTCACTGTTACTTCTCTTCTGTAATGAAGGACTCAACATAGTTGCCATTCCTATGTAAATTCACTACACAAAAAACACAGATGAATTTCACGTTAAGAGTGGAAAACTGCCCCTGAAAGTGGATTTCCTGATTCATGCCTTTTTGTCTAATTTCGCAAAAGTTTCTGTTTAGTATGCACACCTCATGAGCAGTTTTTTTCAACAGTGTCCTAAGTTGAAACAACAGTTAAAGGTGTAGTCAGCGATCTTCTAATCTTCTAATCTAATGCACTATTTGTCAAAATCACCGTATTTCTCCTCTCCATCCACAAGATGTCACCACTGACAGCATGTTGAAAAAAAGTCTGGTTTCAATACACAGCCTTGGCTCTGAATTTCAGCAGGTAAATACTGTGGCTCGGGCCGAGTTACCAAAACAGGGTACACCCCCCACATCCAGGGGGCGATCATACTCATGCGCAGATCAGACAGAGAGGGAGGGGGAGTCGTAGTGTGCTCAGTTAGCGTAAGAGAGATTTACAATATGTGCAGTGGCAATGGCTGAAAAACAGCCCAAAAGAAAAAGGTCAGAGGAGTGAAAAGTAAAAATGAAGGGCTATGACCATGAAGAGCGAAGACCTGGTCTACATTGGTGTTGCTTTCCAACGGTGGAGGGAACTCCGCAAACTGAAATACCTGAAAACAGACACGGATGTCGCCGTCTTTCTGCTGGATAGGTAAGCAACATTAGCTTAGTGGTGCTTCACATAACAGTAACAGCCGTCAGACATTCATCTTATTGTCTAATCTGCCAAAATGTACTGCTGTTGTGATGTTATCAATAATGGCAGTCGACTTGTCTGGTTACCTTAGCTACGTTGGTCAGCTGTGTAGTTTCTATGGCCGTTTCCGTGACGATCCATGTCCATCTAAATTCGTTTATCAGCAACCTCTCCATTCGTTTTCTCCCACATCGCTGACTACATCTTTAACAGTAGAGACAGGTGGGTGTTACTCTATAGCTGTATACACTGATGTTCCTGTCATGCCATGTCAAGCTTAGTCAGGCCAAGCTGAACTGACTTGACATCAGTTGGGCAATGCTAATGTTTGTTGGTTATGTGGAAAAGCTATTTTGCATGCATGGTGAAAATTTCTGACGTGTGATCCAATGTCCTAGCAAACGCAGGAGGGACCATCACAAAAATTTGACCATTTCTAAACTAATGTGGTCTAAGGTCTTCGGTCTTGGCATAATGTCAGTCATTATGTTTATTTGAGAGGCTCCAGTAGTGAACATTAACACACTGTTCATTTCATCTGCAACTGTTTGAAAAAAATTAGCTCAGGCAAATTCCAAATGAAAATCGCTAGCTTTTAGAGGACTCAGTCTGGCTGATGGATCAGTGAACCAGTCAGTAAGCTGCCAGAGCGATAAGGACTGATTACCTTTAGGCTTTACAGTACCAACATAAAATCTCACACTGCTCACTTGTACATGTGTCAACAGACTGAATAATTAAACCAAAAGAGTGATTATGTTGCTTTTTTAAGGTCAAAGAGGTCATTTTAATGTAGTGTTAAGAGATATAACAGTCACAAATTTACCCCTAAGTTTCCAGTTAGCCACTGTGTGACCATAACACTGTCGCTTGTCTGGTGATTCTCAGCTGCCTCCACCTACTCCTCCTCCGCCCACAATCATGTGTGTAGATTTTTTTTTTTACAGAGTGGAGATCTACAAACCCAACCATGACCTCAGAATCAAATACTCTCCTTGGGAAAAAAACCCCCACAATCCCCAAAGTAGCATTTAGGTTGTCAGCTGCATTGTGATTGTGTGCGTATTTTCTTTAAGAGTTTGTGGCTTTTGCTCTTTTTCCATGAGCATGCATCTCTGTGTGTTTAGTCAAAACATGCTTGCATTTGTGGTGTTTATACAACATATAAGCTATTAAGCTGGAATGAAGGACACTGGGTCTTGCAGGAGTTGCATTTTTAACAAGGCTGAGGCTGAGGTGCAGTCTCGCTGTAATGAGAGCCCAGGTAATTGTTTTGGAAGGGTGACTTTATAATGGAAAAATATAAAAACAAGCCCTGTTTTCAATTAAGTCTCTCCATCCCATCCCCCATAGCTCTGCAGAAGTGGAGAGTTCAATCCAAGCTGCCTTGCTATATTCTACCCCTTAGTGCAGGCATTGCTTAGCAAACACAGTGCGTTCAATAAAATTTGAGGAAAGTACAGTTTCTGTCTGGGGATTGACGTGTGGGTCCTAATTTAAAGTCAGCTTTGTCCCAAAAAAAAAAAAACAATATGTCACAACTGAACATATACATACTGCTCCATGTCTTTGAAACACCACAAGTTGTTCTTGACCATGCCCAACTTTTCTTTTGTCCAGAAAGACTGAAATTCATCAGGGATCCAAGCGCAACAAGTTGTGCTCCATTCATATGGGTGGGGGCTAACCGGCTAAGGTCTCATCTGGAATGCATAAAGCATAACAATGCATCCCAGCATCTCTCGTCACTCCGGACGGGGCGAGTGGGGCCGGGCTGGGATGGGAGTGGGTGGGAATCTGCAATGTCTTAAACCCTGCTGGAATAGTATAGCTTTATAATGGAGTCTTTAGGATCAAGCTGTTCTTCCTATGCCTGGCCCCATATATGCGAAACATTTGCTCTGCTGTGGGAGGACTTTTTTCATATTTCTGTGGTTAAAATGATGATCTGAGAGATATGTGTGGGAGATTTCAGACACATGTTTCATGATAAGCCATGAGTTCTGTCATGCTTTTGCACTCCACTCTGGAACAACCAGGATGTTATATGCCAAAAGATACATGTTTTGCCAAAAAACAGAAGTGCAGCTGAGGGTCAAGAAAGAGGACTGAATATTTTTTGTGGCAGAGTCCTTTGTAGAAATATGTCTTTGATGGTGTAAGTTTGGTTTGTCTTTAAGCCATCTTTAAGCCATTTTGACAAATGTTACAAAGAAATAGGATGAAACTTTAAGCTGATGGCCTTAAACTTTGGCTTTCTTGCCACCAAAGTGTGATCGGATCGCCCTCAGACCAATGTTGAATATTTGAGCATAGTCTCAAAATAAGTCAGAGTGAAAACCTGAATAAGAGTTTGATGAAATTCCCCCCCAAAACACTCTTAGGATACTGTATTCAGAAGCAGGTTGGTGTATTTCACATGTTGGACCACACAGAGGGATATTCCACTAAAATGCGCTTCAAAACAAACAGTGCTTTCCTCATCTCTCTGACCATTTATAAATCACGGCCCACCAAACTCAATTTGAGAAGCACTGAGTCATTGTGGACAGTTTGGGCTAATTTTCTCAAAGCCAAATTGAGATACTGCAACACGAGCTGAGAGTGAACATGATAGACATTGATATAAAGTGTAAAAGAAAATCTCTGAAGCATGGGAGTGAACGACCCGGATCTTTTTTCTTAAGTCCAGAAAATCCGTTAATACTTGACTGTATGTAGACATTTAGGAAAAATCCAGGGACTTCTTGATAGCATTTATTTGATATCCTGTTCACAATCATGAAAGAATATGTCCCTTTATGACCTTAACTTTTGACTCTTATCCCCTGAAATCCAACGATTCATACTTGAGGCAAAAGCAACATATTTACAACATATTTACAAGTTTAAATAACATCCCTTTAGTCATTTGTAGGATTTTACAATCAAAGGGATAATCATGGGACCCAATGACCTGGACCCTTGACTATAAACCTCCAGAACATGGAGATTTCAGTTTTATGTGAGGAAAACCTCTCCAAGAATAATTGAGATAATGTATTCAGAAGTAAGACATTAACATGTGGCATAAAGACTATGAACTCTACCCTGTGACCTCAAAAAAACTCATAATTTCATCTCAATCATTTATTTTTGATTTAGAGTTGACATTTGCAAAAAGACTGAATGAACACCCTAAAGTGTTATTCAGATATCACACTACAGAGGGATGATTATGGGACAATGTTGCCGTCACCTTTGCCCCTTAATTTACAAAACATGATCAACCTTAGGTGAGAGTGGATATCTAGACGTTGGACATATCACACAAAAAAAATCTTTAAATATGTCGTTCACTTGCAAAAGATGATCTTGACCTTTGATCTTAAACTTGAACATTTTAGTTGGTACATCTTTCATAGAGAGGCAACATTTGTGCAGTGTATAGGAATACCCTTTAAGAGCTATTTTTCCCATTAACTCAAATTTAAAGTAATTTTGATTCCTGCTAAAGTACGTTCATAGTCACTGATGCTCAAAACAATGTCTAGTTTTCATCAACAGGGTACCATCTATAGTTATGTTTCTCTGTCTGAGATGCTCTGTTAGTACTGCTTCCTCTTTAAGGCTCCCTTCCCCATTTGGGACCAGTCCACTCTGATTGGCTTACAGATAAACTCAGTGGTCATTGGTTAGTTCAGCGCTGCTCTGAGCCATAGTGTTCTCAACAACTTTGTCTTCATTCAAACGTCTACACTCTGCAATGGGCTTGCAAGCACAAGCAAATGGGCTTAAACTGATGACAAAACAAGGGTAGGACATTACATGTTGGGCCTCTTCATGGGTGCTGGGGTGGCATTTAAGGCAGCTGCCGGTGCCACACACAGACATTTTTTTTTGCTAGCATGCTCTGTCATACAGAGGAGACACGTTAAACATGCTAAAGGGCACATAAAACTAAAAAAAGCATGATAATGGTTGATTTAAGAGTTCTAAAGATGTTGCGACAAGAGATGAATGTGTGACACAAGACCTGCAACTTCAGTGACCTTTGAGAAGGAGGGGAGGCAGCATGTGCAGTTTATGGAAGGGAGAAATTGTGGTCAAGTGAGCAAAGCAATGAATTAGAAAAAAATGTACTGAAGCTTTAAGTAGAAGCACCCCTCTTTCTTTGACATGACGTCCAGTGTTAAAAGTAAACTATAAACCTAAACTATATAAACTATAAACCTGTCGTGTCTTATGTTTTTTGGTGGTCAGACCATAATGATTAAGACCATCAAGGAGAACTTTAAGAAATATTTGAGGCAAAGCATGAATTGAACAAAAATATGAATGACAGGAGTGACTGATAATATCTTAAATCTGTGCATTGAAATCTATTTCAGTGCCAAAAAACGCAACAAATTCTACTTCTAATATTAAAAAGAAACATTTTACAACAAGTGCATCACTGGCTTTGGGGTCAGGGAATAGTTTTATGAGCAATGATAAATTTAAATTAAGGACGGTTTGAATTATGCATTGTTAGACAACATTCACGTGCTGCTGAACCTCTGTGTATGCCAAAACCGCTCAGTCCACTCTCACCCTCTTCTTCACTCCTGCTCTGAGCAGAGTGGGAGCTGTCAGTGGGTTCTGTTTAGATCTCGTGTTAGTGGCTGCTCTGGGCTGCCGTCCAGGCCAATGCCGACGGATGAGCACACACAACACAGCATCTCTGCTCAGAGCTAGGCTTTACGGCACGGCCACAGTTTCCTTTGGCCAGGCCACCATAGAGCCATTAAGCCAGCCTTCACATGTGTGAGTGCAACACCACACTGCCTGAAGGCATTCAGGTTTGACCAGCCAACCATCTTTCTCTGATAATACTGACATGAAACAAAAACACCCAGAATGTTATGGTTTCCATGCTTAGGTCTGAATCACTCTGACTCATAACTCAAACAGTTATCTGATGTGAAAACTGAAAAGAGTCAAGCTGGTTCAGCAGCATGCTGGTTATTTTCTTTTGAGCTTCTTGGTATTTGACTTCAGTCTGCTGCCAGCTTTCTGCTAACTATTGTAAAGCTAAAATCTGCTCACCAGCATCCTGACTCCTACAGGTTTGAGTAGAGTAAGTCGGTTGAGGAAACTTGCTCGAAACAGCTTAAACTTCGAGCCACAACTACTTCTGTGTTTATTGGCTGTGCACACGTCTGTCCAGTAATTATTAAGACAAACCAGCAGCAAATGCTTTTGCCGTAATCTATGTGGCCTTCTTCCAGCCAGACACCGAAATTCATGGGTAAAGTTGGGGTGAGCCAACTGGTTGTTTTCAGATGATGACAGGTCGCTCTTAAAAACTTCAGACCGGGTGCAGAGCAAAGTGATGTCAAAAGGTCACAGTTCTGTTGTTTTACAGCACTGTAAACTATTGAATTTAGGTAAATTAAACAAAAAAGAAGTGATACATATACTTACTGGCCAGCTTATTTGGTACACAGTCTGAAAACACAAATTATAGCCAGAAAATTCTATTTTTTGGAGCTGAAATGTTTATTTCACTTTTAACAATATATATATATATTTATCAGTTATCTGATTGTATTCAGATGAAGATATAGATATCATGAATGTATGGAGCAAATATGATACAACAGGCTTTAATTGGTTAAACCATTTTTTCTTCCAGGGTTAGTCTAAGTTTTTTAAAGTGGACTGCTAGAGGCCTATGGCACCAGTAACTATGTTTGCCAATAAAAGAACTTGTAAGTTTTGTCCCTGGGGGAGATATCAGGTGGTGGACAGTAGCTGGTACATAGCGGTAAATGTTCAAAACTACTAAGCTACGAATCCCTCCGCCTACAACCCCCCCTCATTAGATCAGCTCATAGTGCTGCAGTTGGGTAAGGTAGTGGTCACTGGAGCAAAAATGGATAAAAACCGTTTATTAAAGTTGTAATTTTACTTTGACTGACCACAATGCAGAGACAAAGAGTTGTGTTTGTAGTTCCCAGTTTACCTATCAGGACTATGACACAGGATTGCAGTTTGAAGGCTTACCAAAATTAAGAGCTCTGCTGAAAAACCCAGGAGAAGCCATGTTGCAGACATTGGTAAACAGTTCATGTATCTACACCACCAGGGAACCTGTGATCTGTCCTGCCCCTCCATTCTCCATCCTGCTGTCTACCTGTTACTCAATGTGTAAAGTTTTTCCTCCGTATCCGCCAGTTCATGAAGATATCTGCTTGTACCCATGACTAATGGTGCTTCGTTATTACTATTGCTCAATTTTAGTTCAGTTTTGTTGTTTGTTGTTGTTTCCTCAGACTGCCTGACCAGCTGATGGTGGAGGGAAACCCCGATGCCCCAACATACCAAAGTTCTGAACACAGGGCCTTTGTTGAGGAAAAGTTAAACACCGTAAATAATCTTACTGTTTTATACTGTCGAGCCAACATAGTTTTATGGGTTCTTTTAACCTATAAGTGGGTTCAGTGGCTTTCAGTGGCACATCCATGACATAAATATCCCCTTCCGACACATCCCAAAGGTGGTCTGCTGGATTGAGATTTGGTGACTGTGGGGTACACTGGAGTACAGTGAACTTATTGCCATGTTTAAGAAACCAGTTTGACATAATACAAGCTTTGTGAAATGGAATATTGCTCTGCTTAAAGTATCAAAGATGGTCAGCAACAATACTCATGTCAGCTGTGGCATGCTCAGCTGGTACTAAAAAGCTTGAAAGTGCGTCCAAAAACTATCCCTCACATCATTACACCACTGCCAACCTGAACCTTCAATACAATGCAGGATGGATCCATGCTTTCATGCTGTTGATGCCAAATTCTGACCCTACCATCTGAATGTCTCTGCATAAATTGAGACTAATCAGACCAGGCAGCATTTTCCAATCATCTGTTGTCCAATTTTTCTGAGCCAGAGCCTCATTTTCCTGTTCTTGGCAAACAGGATTGGCACTGTGTGGTCATCTGATGCAATAGCCCATCTGCTTTAAGATTTGATTTGCAGTATATTCAGAAATGAGTGGTTTAGGCTACTGTTGCCTTTCTACAAACCCCCATTCCATTATGTATGATCATTGTACATATACCAAAAAAAAAAAAAAAAATAGAACACAATGATTTGCAAATCATTTTCAACCTGTGTTTGCTGAGCACACTAAAGATAGCAGTTCAAAGTAGGGGGGATATATTCACTTTAATGCCGGCAACATGTTCCAAAAATTCTTAGACAGCAGTAACAACAGACCGGAAAAGTTGAGTAATGTTAAAAGAAAACAGGTGTTTGGCACATTATATGGATGAACACGTTAACAGGGATACATGATTGTCATGATTAAAGTCATATATTAAGCTGAAATGGGAAAGAGTTACACCTACAAAGGTTCAACAATAAGGATCCTTAACGCAGTAGTAAATGTACCCCTCTCCCATGTTTTGGAGGTTTGATTTGTTGCAGTAATCAATTCAAGATGAGTAAATATTTATGGGGAAACAAGTAAGTTTGTTAGTTTGAACAATAGATACTGCCTTTGAAATTGGGGTTTGTACTTCTTGTCACATTTATGCCATAGATTTATTAGCTTTGAACTTATGTCAAGGAGTACTGATGTAGCCTTATGTGCTTCTCCTTGAAAACATCAAGAATAGGACAGGAAGTCTTGTGATTGGTCCGCTGAGTAGCATCACAGGACTGCCAGATGATGTCATGATGATGTGCCAACACCACTAAATGATGAGAATTTACTACAGGCCTGGCAGCGGTACAGAACAGAACAGGATGTGGAATGCAGCAAGAATCAATCGGGAAAGTTCCCTGTCCAAATGTTGAATGTTCATCTGTGAGGTTCATATATGGAGGATACTGCCTCTCTTAAAATCCTGACGAAAGCTTCAAACTTTGTTCTGAAACCTCTGCATGACCTCTGGGGAGTAAAGCTGCACTCACTTGTGCTAATAATGTCAACAAATCTTATCATAGCAAGTAAATTATCGCTGGATGAGATGTTTGCCTAGCATGGCCTTTAACCTCAGCAGCAGCTTTGTATGCCAATTCTATAAAAGCACCTCAGGTAAATACCTCTAATATAAATCCTCAGGAATCCACTTCTATTTCTCAGGTAGGGCTTATTTGTAAGGGCTTCATAATGCTGGCAGCTTTTCAGGAAAGAAAACACCCACAGGCTAACACCTTTCTCCAGCCTTGACAGTGTGAACCGGTCAACTGTTAAGAAAGTGTTGCACAGTTAGCTGTCAAAAGAGCACGAATGCACTGCAGCCGAAGTTAACACATCAACAGGAATGAGGTACCTGCTGAAAACATGTAGATAAGATTTATTTTTTTAACTTTGGGAGTGAGAGGGGGTTTTTGCTGCAGAATTTCAAAACAAATGGATATGACCAAGACTGTTTGTTCAGACTCACTTGATTGTAATTAAAATAGAAGAAAATAGCAAAGAGTGCAATCAATGCAGCTTAGATAACCTCCAGCTGATAACAGAGCCGAGAGATGTGTGCAGAAATGAGAGCAGGGTGATTCAAATTGGATTTTTTCATAGCGTTTATTGCTGTATTCCAACCTCCTGAGGCCATTTTTAACTCTAATTCGCAGCAACAGTTTGTATGCTGGTCTAGCCTATTGGGATGTGAGCGCTGATGACATCGACTCCAACAGGAAGCCAGGGGCTAATGATTAGCACATGTTTAGGATCACTAGGGTGCCACAATCTGGAGTTCTTCATGCCGTATGTCACTGATTTATTTGGTTGTTGTTGCAGGGAGGGGAAGGCCCATTTCTTCTCTTTTTTTAAAGGCCCACTCCCCTCCACAACATCTTGGCCTGCTTTATCTGATTTAGCTTGCAGCCAATGGAGATCTTTGGCTTGGTCATGGTCCATTTTGGAGCTTTAGGGTTTAAAAAGGGAGAGGTGAGATGGGGCATGCATGGCACAGATGCTTTAATGTGATACGGCTTTAGTATAGCACAAAGGCTGACAGTTTATGTGGCTTTCACATATAGAGATGGGTAATATGTCAAGTTTTTATGGTTTATAGATACATTTTAAAGGGAGACATAGGACTTAAAGGTTTATTATAAAAGTAGATCAGAGTGAATGAAAGAAAATAGATACCATGTCCGAGCCTTGATACTGAGATTGTTTTTTTAGTTATCATAGTGCAGAGAACCTCTACAACATCAATGTATGAAAATGCTTTCAGTATAATTTAGACCATGTGTGGACATTATGTCATAATTTGGTGATAAAAAATGTTGAGAAAATTTCCGATATTTGGTGTCATCTGGTGTCCCAGATACCTGTCCTGTTTTGGATACAGCTGTCACTTCACTCATGTTGTTTAAACAGTAAGATTATTTAAAGCATCTTGTCGTGCCAAGAACTTGGGCCAATACCCTTAAAAGTTTCCCAGAATGGTTATTGGCTATGTGTTGTGCATTTCTAAAGTCAGATGCATCTTCTCACAGCACTAATAAAAATGATCATGTACATCTTTTTGATCTTGGTGTGTCAAAATAAATTTAAACAAAATAAAATACAATCAAATAGAGCTCAGGTAAAATTAGAAATGGCTTGCTGACAACAGTATGTCCTCAGAAGAGATTTAGGGTTCATCCCAAGTGTATCCCCTACCCCTTGGTTTTGTGCATTCACATGAAGTGAAGTGATGTCCCAATTCTCTGTAAAGCTAAGGGGAAGGGCTAAGACAAAAGGTTATGCTGCCCTTGAAACAAAGAAAGACCAGGACATCACTTGAAAGGAAGGCATATGATAATTTACATCTCACAAGAAGGCAGAGCGGAGACCGAAGGTAGCTCATAATTCTACGTAATTATTAAATTATCAAATAAATATTTATCACGTTTTGGATTGTTGGTCGTATTTTAAAATTTCTTGTTAAAACAAGCTAGCTTTCACAGCTGTAGTCACAGTGGCATCTCGTTCTCAGTAGCATGTTTTCACTCCTTCCTCTTGGCCCACAAAACAGAGGACCAAGTGGAAGGAGTAGACAAATGGGTAAGACGAAGGAAAAGAGCTAAGGGGTATGATTGGGATTCACCCTAAAAGAGGTCAGCTGTGCCAACTCAGCTGACCTGATATCTTCGGGCAGATCATTCCACAGTTTTGGAGTCCTCACTGAGAATGCCCTACCCCTTTAGTTTTCAGTCTGCAGTGAGAAATGTCAAGAAGAGCTCTGCCCAAGGATTACAGTATGTGTTGGTCTATGTAAAAGGTCAGAGATGTTGCTTGAGAAAGGCCATGAAAGGCTTTAAAAGTGATCCATAAAATAAATAAAATATACAGGAATCCAGTTCAACGGCACTAAAACAGGATTGACGTGGTCACATTTTTAGTTCTCACAAACTTTAAATGGAGCACATCAACTACGTGGATTATACTGAAGCTTCATCATCCCTTGATCAAGTAAAAACAAGTTTAGTCAAATCAAGGCGACAATAGCTGGCTGAATAACTGGTTTGATTCAGCTTTTAGACAACAAGGTTCAAATAGCCAAAACAGGGCCCTTAGACTCCTTTTATCTGTTGAGATGGTTTCTAAAACATATTAATAATTGTTTGACTCTTACTTGTATCGTACAAAAAATTATAATTCTAGTTGCATGACACGCATTTGCTGCTTTGTTACAAAAAAACCCTAAAAATACTTATAAATTCCAGCATTATTAAACAAAAATAAAATCAACCTATCACTTTTGATTCAAATCACCCAACCCTACTCTGACACATTTTGTCAATTTGCAGTCAGATCTGTGATGCAAGTTTTGGAGTCTTTGAACTCGTCATTGCATTTATTGATTTTTTTTTTAGTGATCTGTGTCAACATGCAGTCGAGCACCAGTGACATCACGCTTGAACAATTTAACACATTATTATGAAGAGACCTGCAGTCCTTTCACCCGGGTCCTCTGCAGCTCCTCCCGTATGCTCTGTGGGATGTTATCTGATAGCCTCTAAGTGGCGAAACACAAACACCATGAGCACTGAAGCGAAGCCTGACTTGGCGTGAGGATCAGGCAACATAAGGAAAGAGCCATGCACATCCTGGAAAGCGGAGAACACATTCACAGGAGGAATGTGGCTGTCTCTTGTTTCAAAGTGAGCTGAAGAGATGGATTGGACACTGAAGGCCAAACTAACCCTAGGTGTAGCAAAACTATTAGTATGTGTGAGCAGCTGGGTTGAATTCCTGTGTTTCCCAGCTGTGTTGACCAAGAGATGTCCGTTGAGATGACCTAAGGATTATATTGTGTACAGGCGTAGTCAGCTACTCCTGATGACATTTGACCAAGCTGACTTCATAGATTCAGTGTTTCCTCTTGTTTTGGCAGAGACTTCTATAAGGTGTAGGCGCTCTGAGGCGTTTCACCATTCCTTCATATTCCCAGAAGGAAAATATGCCTCCACAGCTGTCGCACTAAGATGTCCTCCAGACCGCCAGAGTCATATCCAAAACCATAAACCTCTTAATCCCTAATTGTCTCATTCTTCCCTCAGTCCATTTTTTGCTTTTGGAGCAGTCCCAGAGTCATTTGGCCTCTCCTGCAGGTGGAGCCCAGTGAAGAATAAACCAGGGCTGTGATGGGGTAAGGAGGAAATATTACAGAGAAATGAAGACTGTTCCAGTAAAAGGCTTTGACTTCAACAAGTCTCAACTTGACTTTTGATGAAAGGTTAGTCAGCGATGTTTTGAATGAACACAAATGTGATGTAATCTTTGCTGATGCAAAAACGAAACTAGAAACCAGCTTTTGCCTTAACTCTTTCACTGACAAGGACTACACCATCAACATAATCAAGATTATTTTTTTTACTAGTAATGTTGTAATACTAATTTCGAGTGAAAGATTATTTAACATGTTGCCATCATTGACATTGGGGAGCTTCAAAGGGGAATTGCCCAAGCTCCTGGGCCCCCTTTTAGGGCCCTAAGTATATCCCATTTCACAATGCATTAAAGGAAAAACACCACAATGAAGCTTCGTCATTATTCAAGAGATTCACAATAATTGTGTGAGAATGTTAGATTTTTGTCACTGCACAGTGCAAGCTTTTGATGGATACGAGAGCAGCCCGTGCTTAACACACACAAAGACAGATGTGCACACTTCTGCTAATCCACAATCATGTATAGTTCGCTTACATAATGTTTTGAATTTGGCATGCACTCCAGAGCATCCAGCATCCTGTACCTTGATTCATTCATGCTCCATGCTGGTGTGCTGAAGAGATGCAGTGAGTCCATTTTTGATAGAACCCCACATCAATTTCCACCAAGCATATTGATCTAAAACAGCAAAAAAAGTACTTGTAGCTTTCAGGTAATTTAATATGAGTAAACTATGTGGAATAAAATTTAAAAGCAATAAAAGCTGTTGTATACAGGTTTTATTAACATCTTGTCTTCATTTGAGGTTTAGATTAAAACAAGAAAGGAAATTGTAATTATGTAAAAGTTTTGGTATCATCAATATACTATGGGTGGGATCTACGAAGTTCCCAAATAATCAACACTATATTGTGTGTGCCAACTAAAGAACTGCACATGCTATTAGTGAGAGTATTGCAAGTGATCTATTATGACTGCCTGCACAATTGATGACAGGCACAAAAGTGGTGTGGACACCCTCTTTAAGGGAGGACTTAGCATGGGCTAAGTCCATGGAATTGGAGGCAAACAACACTCTGGTGAACTCCAGCAGAGACATCTCAGCATTGTCAGTAGAAATGCGATTTGGGAGGCCATCTGTGAAAAGCACACAGCCAAAAACTGGCATTGCTGGATAGACGATATGGTTCTAATTATTTTTATTACTGACCAGAGGGTGCAGTAACCTTGTTCGCAGTCTGTCATTTTGGAGGAAAAGGTTGTCACTTTTTCGTCACGCCATATTTTTATCAGTGATTTTTTATTTTACTTTTCTGATTTCAGTTAAACATAATTTAAATGACAGCATCCACACAGCTGCATCACCAATAACCTCTCATGTGAATAACAGTCTTACAGTTATGCACACACATACTGAGAGGGCATGAAGAGTGTGATGCAGTCAGCTCAGAGTGACAAACAGAGTGAATCTGGCTATTGAGAGAATTTTTCATAGGTTGACCTTCTTCATGATGTATAAGAAGCGCAAAACAGAGAGGGTCTGATTTACATGTGTCTGCATGAGTACAGATGGCATAAGGGATCACCCCTCTTTTACCAGTCCTTTATAATAACAGACAGTCTCCAAATCTTTCAGTCATTCATCAAACAGTTTGGTCAGTGACGGAAAAAAATACTTGGTTAATGCCATTTATGACAGCCCAGACATGTTGACACGCACAACATTCTCTCTCTCTCTCTTAATTGTCACCAATCTGTGCATAACTCTGTGCCAGTTTGCACCTGCCTTTCAAATGTGTTAAATATAGACACAAAAACACTGACCGCAGTTTCAGGTTTGATAAATCATATTACAGGTGCTAAATGATTGCATTAGCATCTCCTCTTCCCAGTTTGTTTTTGCACGTTCTGTTAATCTGCAGATATTCATGAAGGCAAAAACACTCAATGGATTGCAAAAGCTGTTTTGCTCATTTGACAGATGCAGTCCTGCACCTGGTAGGTAGATTATCTTTGCGTGCTCTCTAAATTTTGCATGTTTTTTTACACGTAAGCCTTTAGTAGATCAGGCCTTATGAGTATAGCATTTTCATTATTTTCCAAGTTGCATGCATTTCTTAGTCTTTAGAAGTGAGATCAGTCCCTACCACACATACTCATTTCATCTTGATGGGTTATTGATATATTTGTCGTAATGTTTTTGGAAAAATATTATATAACAATGTCTGACAAATGGTTCTGAAAAGTACATTAAACATAAAGTCATTTCTGATAAAACTGTTTCAATCATAACTGTTTTGGGTGGTTTTGTTTTTAGCTGTTGGGATTTAATGACAAGGAGATCCCCTTAAAACCAAAACGTATCCCCCCCCCCTCATTTTCTGACTTTTATTATACTCTTGGGGCCAAATGGAAAGCTTAAGATGGCTTGATGTAGCCCCCCATTTTCCCCAAAAGTAAAGGAAAGAAGATCTCAGATAAACCCTGTGCTGTAATCCAAACACCCGTTGATATATATATTTTTGCACATTCACTCAGTATTAGGCCAAAATTAAATGAATTAATCCAACTTGATGAATTTATTTATTTATCTTAACACACAGATATCAAACTGTCAATTCCAAAACCTCCCCAACCCTTAAGAGCATCCTGTCTTGAACCCATAAAGTATAAAGAATTAATATTGTTTCACTTCAAAATTTTGTCTCAGTCAGGGTTGTCCACACTATGGCCCATGGGTCAGCTACAGCTTTAGTTGGCTACACAGCAAGGTCCAAGCAAAACATCAGCCTGCATTAGACCTTAAAGCTCGTGCTTTACTGATGAACATAGACAAACTGATTACATCTTCTAAAAGCATATATTATTTGCCCTGTTTTGTTTCACTATCTTCTATGTTTCAAGATCTGGTTGACAAAAAACATGGTGCCTATTAGCTTCTAGCACCAGCACTCTTTTTAAGTATCGCAGTTTGTGCAGTTTGCACTTGTTTTGATTCTGAAGGTGCAGCAAGCAGTAAGTGTCCATTAGCCTACATGAAGAGAAGCCAATCTGCTGGCAGTCAGGGCTGACCAGAGCCCCATGAAATCTGATAGACTACCCCAAATTATTATACAATTACTGGCTTTTCAGTATCTAAGTCAAATTTTGGTATTGCATAGACACTACATTTGTATTAACAGCTTCTCATAGGGAAGAACCTTAGGTCACAGACACACCGGTCCTAGTTTTAGGGTGTGGACTACTCTATAGCAAGGGCAGTGTCCAAGAGTAAGACATAGCTTAACTCATAGTAACGTGACCCGGAACCTTGCAGTGCAGGTCGATCAGCCTGATTCAATGTCTGTAATCAGGCTGATCCACCTTGCCAAGGCCCAATCAGTGTCCTTTAAAGCAGGGCAAGGTGGGAGCCATGAGCAACAAGACAGCAGAAGTGACTGCTTGTATGGGGATCAGCATATGCGAACAGCTTCAGCATTAGTTTTATCAGATCTGGTCCACATTTCTTTTTTAAGATTAAATACAAGTTACATTGGTAAAAGGATTCTTCTATAGAAAAGATTTTTTCACTCTATTTCTAAAATTATTTGGCCATAGTTTGTTCCACAAAGTATTTTCTTTCCTTTACACTGTAGCAGTAGCACTTCCATTACCTTATCTGATTGGTCTGTTATGCATGTGATTGAGGAAACAATTATCTATTCACCTGTCAGATATGTTGTCAAAAATAGCTGCCCATTTCCAAATACTTTCTATGGACTGTTGACCAGATGGACTAGTGAAATATCTAGTCAACAGTCCATTTGGTGTCAGGTTACCTAGCCCTGACACAGAGCCATAATGTTGAAAGAGGTTAAATGTAAACACTCGATGATTCATGCACTGCATATGTTTTCTCTTAGACTTAGTATAATGATGTTTTAAAAACACACTTTCTCAGACAGAGTCCCAGCCCAGTGTTTCACATTTGTACTCTCATTAAATGCTGCAATGAAATCACTGTGACGCCCCTGTGGTTTTTCTTTTCAGTCAGCTGTTTTGCTTGAGGTTGTGTTGCTCAAACAGCAGTGACGCTGTTTTACACAGATCTGTGAGGTTCAATCAGGGAAATGGAAAACACTCCAGTTAAGATCTACAAACCTCAGTAGGACACCTCAAGACTCAATTCTCTAAAATAGTTCACCTGTGTGTTGTTGAATCCCTCAGTGAGTTGGGGTGTGTCGGTATTAAGTTTCAGACCCAGCCTCGGCACAATGGTCAGGGCTATAAGTTACTGCAGCTCCCGGCTGCTTGTTTTGTATTCCCTCTCTTTGCAAAGATGGGGAGCAGCTGTGTGAGATGGTTTTTACTGGTAAAAAGTTCCTGGATGATTTGTTGTTTTATCAACCATAAAAGAATGATCATCAGGGAAATGACTGAGCTATAACCGGCACACAAAGTGATCAGTCAGAGAGGGTTGCACTGATGTGCTTGTGGGAAAGAGTCTGAAATCACATATTTTTGAGAGTGCTACAATTACAGGATATTCTCAGCCCAAAAGAGCTTATCACACTAAAATGATTAACACAAAACTTTGAAGATGTATCAATGGTACAATATTCAGATTTCTTATTTACAATGTCTCAAATAAGTTATCATCTCTTTCATAGTTGTTGCCAGACATGTTAAGTATGGCAGCCATCATGACTGAGCTGCCATGACAAGACACAGCGTGTTCATTGTTGCCTTGTATTAATTGGATGTTATGTCAAAGACTACAACATGAGTACCTTGTCTGTAAGCATTTTGTTAGTTTATGGGTTATATTGCAGAAGGTTTCATTTTGACATTAGGTTTATTCCTTTTTCAGTTATTTATGTAATTTCCTGTTGGCCGTTTTGAGAAGTTAGCAGAGTGAGGCCTCATGCCTCTTTCACTGTAGGCACCCAGGAGCAATGTTGTGTGATAATGGAAATTATAAGTTAGGGTAAAAAATTTTATTTACATTTCATAGATAGATAGATAGATAGATAGATAGATAGATGGATAGATATTATATGATAAAAAAAGACCATATGTTGTCATGGAGATGCTTAAATGCTACATTCCTGTGTTACAATTTTCACAGTCTTTTTTATGAAGATGTTAGGAGCCACAGTTAACAGAGAAGAAATGCTAGCAATGATTTAGGTCAACTACATACAATGAAGAGTTAGGTAGTTGTATAGCTGCAGCTTCTATGCTGTAGTAAGAACAACACAGTGAGGAAACTGGAAAAGATAATGGAAGCTGATATTCTCTGTATCCCACGTATGTGTTTTGCTTCTAACTTGACCACAATTATTCTCTGCCATTAGTAGGGTGATCTATCACCCATGCTCTACCCATAAATTGTGACTCATACTCCACCACCCCTCCACCCTCAGACTTCTGCAACAGTGTGGACAAACTTCAGATTTCAAGTTTAGAATAGATTCTCATCTCTGCATCAATTTGAGGAACTTATATTGGGCTTTTTTAAGATTTATTTGTCCCTAAGTGTGTTAACAAGTGTCCTCAACAAAATGGAGTACTTCTTATTTAGTTATTTTTAATCTGACCTACTTTTTTTGTACACTATTTTTTTTTTTTTGCCCCAAGGTGATGTCATTTTACTTATGCTACTTATGTATCGAACTGAGCGCAACCTTTACATACACAGATTTATGATCTGTAATGTTTTGTTATAAACATTCAAAATGACATTTTGGACAGTAAGATTCTGTGTGCCATGTTTGGGATATAGGTGAGGAATGTATTTTCTGTGGCAAATTTGTGGTGAGTTTGTTATTAGTTGTTTGTTTTGTGCACTGTATTGTTTGGTTGATGTGTTCAAAATAGAAAAGTTTGTAAAAATATTTTATACAAAAAAGTCTGCATCTCCTTCTCACCCTCTTTACGACACCAAAAGCTGCTTAAGACTTCCTTCAAAAAGACCTACCAGTGTGATGACCTACCATTGTTTCACTGTCAATCGGAGCCCCATTCACAGAAGCAAGCCCAGTGTACGGTGTACATTTTAGGACATCCTCAGTCTCAGGAAAACCTCTGTCATTTCTCAGACCAAACGGCCTCAGAAAAACCTCCATCATACCAAATGGCCTCAGATCAAACGGCATCAGAAAAACCTCCCTCAGACCATACAGACTCAGACCAAACAACATCAGAAAAACCTCCGTCAGATAATACGGCCTCAGGCTTCAAAATGAAAGTCATCAGACAAAATACTTGAAAAACGGACTCAAATAAAAAACAGCGTCAGGTCGTAACAATATCATAATCATCGTAATATCATAAATGTTAAATCGTCTTGAGACGGCATTCAGCTAAAAATCAGCCACTAGCAAACTTCCCGTTTTCAAAATAAAAGCCTTCTTCATTATCTCCTTTTAGTTCTTTAACGCTTTTGTAAATTGGGCTCTTGTTTTGGAGCCGACCGGAAGTTTCTTCGATAGCATAACGGCATGTCCAAAATGTCCAAATGAAATTAGTATCTGTGCGTTTTATGGCTCAAATGACCACATTTTGGTGTTCTACGTGGTGGCTTTCTCACCTGAAATGCTCCCCTAACTTTCAAATGTGGCGAATCAACAGAGATATTTGTTAGCCTGGTGTGCTTCTGTTTTTTGTCGTAAGAGGTTTGAAATGCATCATGGGAAACTTAGTAGTATACTACAGTGTCGATGTTGGCATTCTAATCATACTTATAGTATGTAGTATTCAGTATATACACATGAGTATGTACTATGTAGTACGTTAGCATGCCATTTCGGACATATATAATATAATAATGTCTATGGTACTGATTTTTGATGTCACGCGCACTTCCGGTCTCTTAAAAATAATGTTCAGTTGGACGTTACGACTTGACGCTGTTTTTTATTTGAGTCCGTTTTTCCTTTATTTTGTGTGATGGCTTTCATTTTGAGGCTGTTTTATCTGATGTCATTTTGGTTGATGCAGTTTAATTTGACGCCGTTTTGTCTGATGACTTTTATTTTGAAGCCTTAGGGCCGTTTGGTCTGAGGGAGATTTTTCTGATGCCGTTTTGTCCGAAGCTGTTTTGTCTGAGGGAGGTTTTTCTGATGCCGTTTGGTCTGAGGGAGGTTTTTCTGAGTCTGTTAGGTATGACGGAGGTTTTCTGAGGCCTTTTAGTCTGAGAAATGACAGAGGTTTTCCTGAGACTGAGGATGTCCTAAAATGTACACCGTACCAGTGCAGAGCAGGGATGTCAGAAAGAATGCAAAGTTGTTGACAATATGGTACTGAGTAGCACTGAAGTGACTTATAACAGTAGGGTAAGCCTATCTTCCAACCAGAGCCAGACCATGCGGGAATGGGGCCTTAGAGAAGCAGGAGCTCTGATAGACTGTCGTTTTTTTTTTTAAATTAATAGTTAACCTGGCAGTCGTCAAAAATGAATATAAAAGATGATTTTTAGCAAAGGATAACCTTTTTAATGAAGGACTCTTTCAACAATAAGACAAAAGTGTATAAAGTTAGTTTGGGTTTCATGAACAGTCATTCACACTCCTACCTGAGGGCAATTTTGGAGTCACTGATTACTGTAATGAGCATGTTTTTGGTCTGTGGGAGAGAGCCAGAGTGCCTGCAAACACCCATGAATGCACAGGAAGAACATGTAAATTCCCCACAGAAAGGCCCTAAACAGCATGGGTTTGTAACACTCTTATCAGTGCCGAGCAAGGCTGAACTGATCACCTGGACTGGGCCGACAGGAGGCTATAGAAGGCAGGAGCTTGAGCATCTCAGACACAGAGGGAATACTGCAGTGGTTATCATTATGTAAACTAGAAGGTTTTCTGAACGTTTGTAGTTGAGAGCACACCCTAACTTTCATCAAGAACTAACATGACCCTGATTTAAGGCAAAATATCACCTCTTTAATTATCAAACAATTTTAACTCAAATATCAGTTAATTGTATTCACATTTCATAGAAGATAAATGTTAGTGTTTAATCCTGTTGATAGTCTGCAGGGCGTGCCCAAGCTCATAGTGAGTTTTTTCATGGTCACAGCTACAGTATCACACAACAGCTGTGACTTCATATTAATCATGCTGTACTCTGACAGAAATCTATCAGAGCAGTAGACCGAATCTTTGCACAACAAACAAACAATGATTTGTAGAAATTATTTATGAGTGCGCAATGTCAACTGTACTCTTTTAATATTCCAACAAAAACTCAAAGCAATTGTAAATCAGAGGCATTTGATTTTCAGGATATATACATCCATAGTTTTAATGATCTTTGCATGTCTTAAGGAATATCACCACAGCTGGAATTGTTTCCAGTGTAGTGTGTGAGGAGAGCATCCTCGTGTTTGCTAAATTAAACACAGTTGTTTTAATAAAGAAAGGGAGGGGCACTTTGGATCACACTGCACTGATGCCTCATTTCCTGAGGAATGTTTAACAGATGATGTATTATGGGAGTTCACGACAACAACAGCAACAGTGTAGCTGTAAAACTTCAAGTTATCTTTGCAGCTGATACTGTTCATGATTCATCATAACAAAAGAGTTAAATATTGGTGTCTGAATGATCAGAGAAGGTCCAGTTTGTCAGTAATGGAGCAGTGTTTATACATTTATATTTCTGTTGTCTTTTTTGTTTGTTTGTTTTTATCTCTGCCAAGGAGGTTATGTTTTCGCCAGGGTATGTATGTTTGACATTTCACAACGGATTTGCTTCCAATTTTACAGGATACTGTGGGGTCCATGTTTTTATCATCAAGGCAAATTCAATTTGGATCCAATTCAGATTGATGTCTCAAAAGATACTGAACTTAATAGAAAATCCCACTGATGACATTCCATTATTTATATAAAATCCAAATATTACGTGATGTTCCCAAAACTTGTGTTCATACAGGATAACGGCCTCCATGTATGTGCTGAGTTTGTATTGGATCCTGGCACTATCCAGGATTTGGTGATCAAGAATTGTGTCTTTAACAGGGGTTGTGGAAAAGCCACTGCTGGAACTGAGCTGTATGATGGAGGTCTGCGCTCTGATTCCTGACCTTTGAATTATTTGTTTTATTTGTGGATCTCATTGTTACTTAATTTTCTTTGAGATCAGGTTAGTATCAATAAATCAGCTATCTCTCTTCATCCCTTTCCGTCAGTCTTTCTAACCATCAGTCTGTCAGTCTTAGCATTCATATTCTCCACACACCAACACACACCTGCTCCAGCTGGGCGGCTGAGGCTTGTTGCTGCTTGTGCTGCTGTTGGCACTGCCTTCCTCCTGACCACGGCACAAATTACATCTTCATAAACAGCAGAAGCAGGTCCAGCTGAGTGGTCGGCTGATTGTCAAAGAGCTCTTACTCTCTCTCTCTCGCTTCCCCTCTTACTTTTTTCTCTCTCCCTCCTTCTCCCAGCTGTGCCAGGACTCAGGGCACTGCCTCCCCTCGGCATCCCATGGAGAGCCTGGGCAGCAGCTCACAGCTCTCCCCCTCGCGTGTTTACAAACACAGACCGCAGGAATCCACCGGACGGGCCAAAAAACTGAAGAAGGAAGAGGAGCTGAGAGAGGCCGACTGGGGCGAGCTGTGCTCCCCCGTCTGCTGCGCCTGATCATATTCATGTCTGGACTGTGAACAGCAAATGTGTGCTTGTTCTTGTCTCAGTGTTGTCTTTGAATCCGTGTTTGCTTTACAGCTTTGTCACTTGTGAGGAAATGGCCTGAGACCACAGTGTAATGAGGGATGCAGAACCATGGCGGCGCCGGCAGCAGGTTTGTGCCAGACTATCTTTGTTGTCACTCATCCTTGAATGGTGTGCGCGTGGAGAGCCGAGCTGTTCCATCAATTTAGCATGACGGAAACATTGCACCCATGCTAACTCCCTTCTTTGACACCAGACAAACTCTCCCTTCTCTGTGCACACGCAGGAGTAAACAGCAGGGCCTGTGCTTCACACACTCACAGGCATTCTGGGCATACCGTGGGGCCTCCAGAGGGCTGGTCCGTGCACATGCAAGCTCCCAAACACACATCCACATACACTCACACAGAGCAGAACACATCTAAACATGTGCTGTGCACGTTCGGCTACAGTCAGAGGGGGTCAGGAGGCACATCCAGCCACCTTCAACCATCTGGAACCAGGCAGAGAGCCCTGTAGGTGTGGCCCGTGAGGAAAAACAAACACACGAATGATGCTGAATACAAATAGTGAACACAGTTGTTGTATCTGTGTTTATTTTTTTGTTGTTGTTTCTCTGCACCGCAAAGCGTCAATCACTGGGAGAGTGGCTTAAAAAAACATATTTAAGAATGTTACATTTATTTGAAGTTCACAAAAACTTGAATTTAAAGATACACAGAGAAAAATAAGGCTTTCCTGATTTAGTAAAATTAAAAACAGAACTCCAAGGGTTCGAGAAAATCAGACAAAACCACAGTTCCATAAAAAAAAAAATGCTAAACCACGATTAGCAAATCTGTTTCCACCTATATACAATTGAACACACCAAAAAGGCGAGATATTTAAATGTTCAAATTGATTAACTTTCATGTTTTTCAACAATATTGACTCATTACCTCCGCCAAAGAGGTTATGTTTTCGGAAGAGTTTGTCTGTCTGTCTGTCCGTCCGTCCATCCATCCGTCTGTCTGTCCATCTGTGAACAAAATAACTCAAAAAGTTATGGATGGATTTTGATGAAATTTTCAGGAAATGTTCAGCATGGGAAAAGGAAGAACTGATTCATTTTTGGTGTTGATCCGGATCAGTGTCTGGCCGCCATGGTGAAAAATATGATTTCTGTGAATAACTACTGAACTACAATAGATTTCATTATGAATCCAGTTGCTAATGGTATGTTTTCATGGTCAAGATACCAAATATTTCGATGAAATAAAGGTAGGACTAATATTTATGGTCAAAATCACAATATGGCTGAGGACTGTGGTGCTGGCGGAGGTCTGCGCTCTCTGAGTGCTTTTCTAGTTTTAAATTGTATGCCTCCAACATGTTCCAAAAAAGCTGGAAGAGGGGCTAAAAAGACTGAAAGTTGAGAAAAGCTCAAAAATCACCAGTTTGGAAGGTAAAGAGGTTAATTGGAAGCATATGGGGGCCACGATTGGGTATATATAAAAGGGACAACCCTGAAAAGGTTCAATTGCTCAATAAGGATGGGGTGGGTTTTGTGGTGAGGCAAAAACTAACATTGAATGCCCATGACCTTTAATACCTCAGACAGCACTGCATTTAAACTTAAGTAACTTGCACATCTGTAAGGGTAAAATTAATGCTGAAATATAGATGCAGATTTTGACATGCTTATTGCAGCAAGACCATGCCAAGTCATATTCTGCACACATCAGAACAGTGTGGCTTCATAGTAAAATAGTGAAAATTTGTGATCAATAGCACCTTCAATGGCAAATAAACAAAGTGATGTTACCAGATAATTGCACAAGGTTTAACCTCACTGGTTTATCATAATCTGATATCACCCTCTCTACTGTGTCCTCGTAAATTATACTCCTGGTCTTCTTATAAGTTGAATGGCCGTCGGCTCGAAGGGCGATTGGCTGCTGGTCACCTTCCACAGTTGCTCCTCTACACACCCACTCACATACACATACGTACACAGCACTCTACAAACAGGTTAGCGAGAGGAGGGGGTGTGGCAGCAGCCATAACAACACTCCCTTAGAATACAGACCTTTACTACACTGGTTTGTAGCAACCCACAATTTACATAATCCACAAGTTCATGAAGAAATTAATCAAACTCTTGACAGAGCACCTGCAACCAATTGCATGAGCCTCTGATTGAGGCTATACATGGAGGAGAGGAACACAAGTAGATTATGTTCAGTGAACACCTCCACCAGCAGAGGACTAGAACTACATAGACGTCAAAGTGCTGGAAGACAACAACAAAGCAAAGATCTCCTTCTCCATGGTGGAGTACTTCACTTGGTGCCTGTAGGATTTACGAGAGAGGTATGACACGAGGGGGATCAAGTGTGACAGTGGAGGCATCCACCTCCAGTGTGAAGGTGCGAGATAAGTCAGTTTTGTGAGAATGTGTGATGAGGAGAGAGTTTAGCGCTATTGAAAGCATTCTGATGTGCAGAAATCCAGTTTAACTCCACTTTGGGGATCATTATAGACATTAACAGCTGAACCACGGTGGAGAGGTTTCGGCAGGAACTCAGGTAATAGCCAGGCATACCGAGAAATCCACAAAGCACCTGCCTCGTGGTTGGAATGGGAAAATCCTTAGCCGCAGAAACCTTTGTATCCAGGGGTCAGACCATGCCCTGACCCACCTGTTGCGCCAAATACATTGCACATTGCTAAATTCAGGATCAGAGATGCGCAAGTCAGTCAAATGAACACCTGCTTAAGTCTTTGGATGTAGTCATCCAAGGTGTCTCTGTGCACAATTAGGTCATCCATATATGCACTGCAGCTGGACAGACCAGACAGGACAGTGTTTATTAGCCTCTGAAAGGTGGAAGCTGCATTGCACATACTGAAAGCCATAACCGTGTACTCGAGGAAGCAGTCTGGCGTTACAAAGGCGGAGATGTCAGACACACGTTCTGTTAGTGGGACTTGCCATTAACCTTTCAGCAGATCCTATTTTCTGACATACTTGGCAGTGCCCAGAGTGTCGATACAATCTCCCATCCGAGGAAGAGGACAGGAGGACAGGAAGAGGAGGGACGGTCGTTGAGTTTACAGTAATAAAATGAGGAGTATCATCAAATTTGGCCTCCAACAAACATGGAGAACTCCACGCACTGGAGCTTGGCACCATTCTTGAGTAGATATTCCATTTCATTTTACATCAACTCTCTTTTAACCAGATTTACATGGTAGGGACGCTTTTTAATAGGCTTCACCCCTTAAACACCAGTGTCATGCTGCAAAACAGCGGTGTTACAACCCGGCTCAGTGGGGAAAGGGAAGCAACAAAGATGAACTGAATTTAAAATGGTTTACATTAAAGTTATTTATCATGAAAGAAAAATGAAGTTCAAAAAATTTGATCAAAAGGGCAAACTAAGAAACCCTAGTAAAAATAAAAGACTCATAAATTAAAATTTCAAAACCCACAATAAACTGAAAGATACATAAACACAAAGATAAATTATTTTACATATAAACAAGGTGCAGCACAAAAAAGAATTAAACCAACACCCTTTTCTCACAGGACCTCCTATTATCACTGATCTAACAAAGGTTGTTTTCCTATTTGGAAAATGTGGCTTTTTAAGAGGCTAGTTGATAGTTGATAAATAAAAAAAATATACAACTGAAAATCTATTTGACTCAGAACACAGCACTGCCACAAAGCTCCTGTACTTGAAAAAGGAATCAAGCTACTAAAAAATACATTTTAGTGATGTTATTGCCCATTACAGAACTTTGAAAACAAAGCTTTTTCTTTGCTACTGGCCTGTAATAGATTTGCAAACAGTGTTATTTGTTGTTGAGAAAACACTTTAGCAAAACTCAGTTGTGAACATTTTCAGAAACTCTTTCTGTGTTTGCTTGTAGATGGGGTGTATATCACTTTTAGATTTCACACTGTGCTCCAGTTGCTCCTCTGTGTTGTTACCACTTCTGTTTATGTGAGCATGGTTCTCCAGTGGATCCTTCTAACTGACTTTTTACATGCACACAGTCACTTTCCCACTGTGTAGATGAAAGAAACTGAATTGGCTATGGTGGGTCACTCAATAACTTCTCAACTCAATTTCAGTGA
Organism: Scarus forsteni; assembly: GCA_036419115.1. Taxonomy (NCBI): domain Eukaryota; kingdom Metazoa; phylum Chordata; class Actinopteri; order Labriformes; family Labridae; genus Scarus; species Scarus forsteni. The sequence goes on from JAZDUH010000342.1 coordinate 18,911,795, forward strand.
GAATTTATGAGAATGTAGGTTAGGGATAGAGTTGAAAACCAATTCCAGCTGAGAATCAATAACAAATCCCACAAGGAACTGATATGAGCAATTTTTTGCTTTTCAGTTCCTGTATCAGTTCATTCTACTTTGTTTGTATGCGTTGCAATTGAAGGACATCACACTCTCACCAGTGACCATCGGCAGAAATGATACCAAAGAATCAAAAATCATGGCAGACAGGGAACGGAAGTAGGGATGGGTACCGAATTAGGTACTTTAAGAGGTACCGACCGAATTTTGTAGGTACTACCGAGTACCAATTCATGTAAAATCAAACGGTGCCATGTTTAGGTACCTAAACGCATCCTTGTGACAGCGGCGGAAGAAGCACCTGGTGACGCACAAAAATTTTCCTTAAAGCTGAAGAGTGCACAATTTTTGATAGCCTCAGATCTACGACCACAAAGGATTCATTCAGCACTGTGAGCACGCCTGTGTCCAATGGCGTCTAGTCGCCTGCAGCCAGAAACACAGGAAAAGAAATGGCTTTAACATTTGGTGATGACAACAAATGAGACAAGGAGGATATCTGGTTCAGGTAAATAAGCCTCGTGTTCAAGATGGTATTAGCTTGGCATTTTAATGTGCGTCAGTTATCTTTATCAGGTCGGTTCCTCGTACTTTGTAACGTTAATGTAAATGCTTGTTTTTATTTACAGCTCTATCGGACCCATTGTTAAACTGCCCTAAAGTTAAAGTGAGGGCTGTAGTTAATTTATTAAGTTGTGGTTCATTTTAGTTACTGGTTTTCATGTTGAAAAAAATCTTGGAACAACTACAATGTTACAATACAAACATGTGAAGGTTGTTTTGATATATATCTATCAAATTCTATATATTGAGAAATAAATTTACATTGAAAAAATTTGATATCTTAATATTAAGCAAATTAATATTTATTACCCCATAAACACATGCAAAAGTATCGAAAATTTGTACCGTTGAGTACCGATACCGATTCACAGGTACCGGGCATCGGTATGGTATCGGTTCAAATGTGAAAGGTACCCATCCCTAAACGGAAGTGGTCAAAAATGTGTCTTTATTTTTACAAAAATATGTGTATTGCACAAGATAGTCACATTATATATTGCTGCCTCTTAAAACTGATGTGGGGCAAGTTTATTCCTCAAAGAAAAGAAATCAATAAGGGCATTGTTAAAGAATTGAGTTGATTAGCATTCATGGCATTTGTGTTAATAAAAACATATCAGTTCCCATCCCTAATGTTGGTCATGGCACAAGAAAGAAGTGATTAGATTTTGGTTGTGATCCAAATCCAGATGCAAGTCCAGAACTCAATTCTAGGATTTTACACGGATTTTTAAGCAATGTGGGATATGGCAATTTTTTCTGTTGTTTTATATTTTATTTTTGATTCAATTTTTGACAATAACTTGCCTGACAATGTTGGAAACACATCGGTGGAGGTTTGTGCTTTTGGACCACATCAAGGTAGTTTGTTTGTCCATCTGTCTGTATGTTTGTGAGCAAGATTATTCAAAACATTTGAAGCAGATTTGGATGAAACGTTCTGGGAATGTCAGTCATGGCCAAAAGAAGATTTGGTTTGGATTTGGTAGTGATCCGAACTTGTATGTGGATGCAGGAATTTGTTTTTTTAGGGAATTATTAACATTGTAAGGCAGGGTTGTTTTCCACATTTTCACTGATAACTCTGCTAACAAGGTCAGAAATGCCTGAGCAGAAAATGAACTTGAGAATGTTGGTTAGGGATGGATACAAAAGAAGTGAGCTAGCATTAAGCATTTTGCCTGGTTCCTAAATTTTTAAGTTATTTGTTTGAGATACCATACTGTTTGTTTAAAAATTGGTCTTTAAAGAATGCAAGTTCTTTTATAAGTCACGTGATATTTATTTTTTAAAAGAAATATGCAAAATGTTAGAAAATATATTGGGAAACTTTGGTAGTTGTTGGAAAACGCTGATATTTATGTTGATTTATGTTGATGTTGATATTATATGGAGTCCAAATACGTTTTATACAGTTACTATGGCAAACGTTGTGCTTTAACTTGAAGTGACGTGTGTCTAGCATTTTAAGTTGGAAAAAACAGAGTGGACTGTCCCTGATTATGACAGAATGATGTTTTCTCCTAAAATAATGGATGTTTCCGAGCGAAAACACGCACCATGCCACACAAAAGCTTACATTTTACGGTTTTGCGAAATAACACCATAGGATTCTCCGTGCAATCCTGTGGCCTGTACTACAATCCAGATGACAGGGGAGGAGGGAGGAGGGAGGAGGGGAGAAAAGGAAAAAAGAGCCGTTTTTTGGAGCGGGCCTCTGGTGACGTGCAGGGCCTGCAGGGCGGTGTTCTCAGGCGGAGAAAGAGACGGACTGGGGTGTGTGAGCCACATCTGGAATAGTAGCTACAGAAGAAGAGCCGAGAGCAGCAGAAAGTCGCTGATACTTTCTCCAAAGTCTTCACTTCACCACTCCATTTTCACGGAATCAAACCTCCTGCTTTGCTTCGGCCCTTTTTGTAAGTTGGACTAAGTTTTGGAACTGATTTTTTCTATTTTAGTTTTGACTTTTTTCCATCCATACATTAGGACTTCACCACTGGACTTTAACACGACTGTGGATTTATTTACTGGGCGGGAAAATGCAGTTATTTCTCTGTTTTGGGGCTTTAACCACCACATTTCCTACCTCCACTTTAATGTTTATTTACGCGCAGCGCGGAGTAAAACAACAGGCAGAGGTTGATGATTACGCACAGACTAAAACAGTAGTGGTTAAGGATTACGCATGGCGCACTACGCTGGAATGTTTTCCATGCTCGTGTCTCTGCCTTATTTTCCAGCAGCTCGCGTTGATTTGCTGTGACTCTCGTTTTCTTTCACCTTACATCAACCAACAGCTGCCTTTCTCCAGACTTTTATTCTGCAAACACCCTCTTCTTGAATAATTAACTCATAATTAAACAAACAAAAAAAACAGTCGGACTTGAATGGATCAAAAGTTCATAAAATCGATTCATTCACACCCCACAGCCTTAAAAGTCAACATTTAATCTTTCAGCCCTCCATAAGGAAGGAATTATAGCTCTCCCTTCCTTCTTTTCTCTCTACGTTTGAAATGTAAGGGGATACTTTCACATTGAGGTAAACATTGCGGTTAGTGGAGAGGTGAGGAAATGGCGCCATCTAGCGTTTGATGGAGGAAAAGGGGGGTTTGGTGGATGTGGGGCTTCTTGTGGATTGACTTCTTGATTTTTTTTTTAGATCTACTTGACAAAATGCTGCTCATTTTGCTCGGCGTGCTCATCCTGCACCTCATCATCCTCATCCTGCTCATAGTGTCCACAGCAGCAAGTGTAAGTGGCCATTTTGTTTGTCTTTTATTTGTTTAAAATGAATGATAAGATGAGATGTTTTTGAGGGGACTGCTTGTGCATGGAGTATCACAGGTCAGGGGTGTCAGTCTTATCACTAAAGGGGCCTAATTTTAGAATACAGTCCAAGATGAGGACCAAATAGGATCAACTTTTATGGATCAGTCTAAAACTGACCATACTCTATCAGAAACATGATTTTAAACAGCAGGAAAGTTAAAAGTAAAAGCACTGACCTATCCATGTATCTACTGAGCACTGAAGCAATAGAAGGATGTCTTGGTGCACAGGTGCATTGTGGGATTTGTAGTGTGATTGGTGGGAGTGCTACTTAATGGAGGGTCATTGATAGACATAAGAAATGATCCCCTATGTCCTGAGTTTGACATGTCTGTAATGGATGATATCTGCTGTGTGGATTGTTAAATGTTCTTGTTTTGTGTTTATAAGGCGTGGAATGTAGGTGCGGGTAGAAGCACAGATTTGTGGTACAGCTGCACAACAACCAATGGAGGCTACCACTGCAAGCCTGCGAGCAATGAAGGTTTGTCAACACTTTTTAAGGCTTTTTGGTAACATTGATCATGTTAAATTTTGAGAGAAGGAAATGTCTTACTTGCACAGAAAAAAGCTTTTTGAGGAACAAAACAGAATCTGCTATCAAATCTTTAACCAAAAGATCCAAAAGAACCACGAGAGCCATGTCTAAAATGCTCACATATGTTGGCAGTGTTTGAACAAGTGGATGAATCTGTCAACGAGTGCTCAACAGTTGCACTCACTTACATGGTGGGTGGGCTGAAGTCCCACCAGATCTAAATTAAGCACCCTAATACAACAAACAAGACATTTTTTGTGCATTTGAGCAGGCTTTGCTGCACAGAGACCGTGCACCTGCTGTCAAATAATCAACAAAAACAGAACAGGTATATTGCTGTAGGGCAAAAACCTCTTATTCATTTTTTACTATTTTTAACAGGTTTGGCAAAAAAAACAGTAAAAAGTACAAAAACATTTGTAAACAGAAGAACACAATATTTACTTACTCAGTAGAAGAGCTTTTTCCATTTCCCGAAAATAAGCAATTTTGGAAAAATGTTGAAGGTTTGTGCCCAACAGTGGTGACACGTTGACTTAACAATGTTTTGGTAATGTTTGCAAATGAGGGAGAATTGAAGGCAGGCTGAGATGCTTTTCACTTTTTGGGATTTCAGCTAACTACTTCTAGTATTAAGTCTCATTACATAATGTTTGTAGCGCTTTATGATGCATTGGTGCACAGATACTTTATCTGCCATCAAAATTTGAATAAAAACACAGAGAAATTAGAAGATGAGCAAATACACTGGCAAATTGTGAGAAAGATAAATTTATAAATTTCACAAATATTGAGACAAAGTTTGAAGAGTGAGTGAAACAGAGGTGATTTTAGATATTTTGAGTGTCAAAGCACCTTTTTTGCCAGCACCAAAAGTATGATTCACTGCATACATAAGTAGTTATGGGGAGGTTTAATGCTTAGAGACTTAAGCTGCTGTCAAATCAGGGACTCAATTGCACAAGTATGTTGGCAATGCTTGGACATGTGGGTGAAACAAAGGGGATTAGACCCTTTTTGGGGTCTCAAACCCCTGTAAATTTGATCTTATCAACCCTAAAGTATACCAAAAAATAGCGGGAAGGCTTTTTAGAGGACTTTATGCAGAGAAACTTCATCTGATGTAATTTGACAACAAAGTGACAAAAACAACTTTGTTTTACAAAAGTGTTGCAATTGTTTATTTGACTTGTTGTCTCTGCACTCAAACATGCAGCCAACAGTCACTTGTGGAGTAAATGTGCTTAAGCCATCCTATATTTATTCTTACTACCCCTAGTATCATTGGCCGACATACTTTTAGGCTTGTCATGGGTGCACAGAAGCTTTCTGCCATCTATTTTGACCAAAAGAGGAAGAGAAAGGTCAAAGATCAAAAATATGTTGGTAAAGCTTAAAAAAGTGGGTGACACAAAGGTCATTTTTGAGATTTGGGCAGGTGCCGAAGCACCTTTAATCATATCCCAGTACTTTTACCAAACACTTAAGGGATTTTAGGGGGCACTGATGCACAGAAGCTGTTGTCTAATTATGAAAAAATGTGGAAGACCAGTGTCTGAATTGCACATATATTTGGCAATGTTTGCACATGAGAGTGACAAAGTTTGAAAAAGTGAGAGTAACAAAAGGCATATAGAGATTTTAGGGAGTGCCAAAGCACCCCTATTTCATCCCAGCACCAAGTATGTGATTTCACTGAAATCTTGAGGCATTTTAGTGGACTTTGGATGCGAATAAATGCAAGCAGCAGTCAAATCATCTACAACAGAGGGAGATCAGTGTCTTAATTGAATAAACATGAAGGCGACATGTGGGTAAAATCTAAGGATTTCAGGGCCTCTTTGGGTGCTCAAGTCCCATAAATTTCTTCTCATCATCCTCTCAAACAACAATGGGCAACTTTGATTCTAAACAGTGCCAAAAGACTTTTATTCACATATCCAGTTGTCATTTATTTTTTTGTAATTGAGGTTTAGAAAGGAAATAAAAAAAACCAAACTTTTATGTATTTCAAACCAAATGCATATAGTGATATTTTATTTAAGAAGCAAGATAAAGAGTTCAAGTCAGTTTAAGCTCCTTCAATGCAAGTTACATGGCATTCTGTTTATGAATGTATTTCCCTACAATTATAGTTTTATTTATGCTAATGTATTTTATAATGCATAACATGTTTGATTTGAAAAGAAAGTTGGCCAATATTAGTTCTTTTTCATTGATGTATTTTTATTTATTATTTATTCAATGCAAAGTTTTCATTATTCTCCATATATAAACTTTTTTTTATGTATTTTAAGTTGACTAGCAGCCTGCACTGAGGGAGTCACCTCTGCACCAGAATGAAATTTAGCAAAAAATTTGTGGCTTTTTTGAGAGCCTATCATTGCATAGCAGCTTAGCCTGAGGACAATGTTTGACCAAAAGAGAGGGAAATGTCCTTTTTTTTTTTTGCAAAACTGTTTACAGCATTTGGACAAGTGGGGGAATCTGTCAAGAAGCACTCGACAGTTTCACTCATGTCTGTAGAGGGTGCGCACATGCTCCCCTGGATTTGACCTCAGCACCACTGCTATAAACAAACAACCTATTGAGAGGCTTTTAAGATGTAATTTGATGCACCAAGTCTTTATTTTGTATCTTAAAAGATAGAAGCACAGACATGTTGGCAATGGTTGGACAAGTGGGTGACTCTGTAAGGATGCGGTGATGACTTTGCAGAGAGCTTGGGCTCAAGCCACCCAAGATGTCAAGTTCCCCTAATAAATTAAAACATGACGTTGTGATGCTTGTGAGGAACTTCTGAGTCACTACATCTTGACCTCTTGTCAAATACTTATTGAAAAAGAGAGAGATGAATGCAATAGAATAAATATTTTGGTGATATATGAAAAAGTGGGAAAATGAATGTCTTTTTAGACCATCACGAGGAAGTACTTATGCCTCAGTTTCATCCCAGTTTCTCAAAACTTAATAAAACAAAACATTTTAAGCCTCTGATGCACCAGAGTGGTGAAATTATGTAACCAAAAGAGAGTAAGCAACGTCTCTCTGCCTTGTTGGAGTACTCAAGGTCTCCTGCTATAGCTTTAAAACAGGACTCCTGACACAAATACACATGAAGTTCCAAGTTCCCCAACAGATTTGTTTTCTTAACTTTACAGTAGTATGAATGACATTATCAAGTCAGGAGGCAGATCAAGAATGTAATAAGTCAAACCATTAATTCAAATCTGATTTTTTTTCAGACTGACCCATAAAATGCCATACTTGTCCTTACTTTTGCTTCTTCGGGGAGTGGGTTAGCATAAAAGTGTAATTAAAATGTCTGAACACATCTGTTCATATCCAGACATGAAGCTGAGCCATACAAATTTGGTAAATATTCAGATTTTGTGTCAATCTTTGTGTTGGGCTCAAGTTTTGTATAAAAAGGTTGTTCGTTAAATAGCGTTGAAATATATTGTTAAGATATTGAATGGCATGTAAGCCAGAAAATTCCCAGACTTGCTTGTCCACAACCCTTTCCTGTAAAGGGAGGGAGTTATCAGAGTAAATCCAAGATAATATTTGATGAAAGAATCTGCCTTTTTGCATTCACACATGCATCTTCACACACATGCAACCATGAAGTTCTCATTAAGAAGTAGGGAAAAGTATGAACATGTAGCTCTAGAAATATTCTTAGTGACCCTAAATTGTCAGGAAATTTAGAAAATAAGCAGAAAATTAGCTTTGCTTGCTTGTTCTTGCCTTTAGGGGGAGGGGGCTGACAGGGTAAATTGAGCATTATGTCCAGGTGAAAAAACAGACAGCTGTTTCATTTACACAAGCAACATTTCCAAGCAAATTTGGTGCATTTTTTCTTTTTTTTTCTTTGTTAAGTGTAAGCTTTAGGTGAAAGAGGTTGTTGGTCAAAATTAGTAATGGACCATGATGATTTGGCAGTTAATCCATAAAATGTCCTGACTTGCTTGTCCACACCTGTCCCTCTATGGGGAGGAGTGTATGAGAGTAAATATCCACTAATGTTTGGGTGGAAAAAATGCATTTTTGACATGCACCTTTATACACTTGCAGCCCTGATTTTTTTGACAAATGTGAGGGAAAGTGTATAACATAGAAATCTACATAAAATTCCTCAGTTAACTTTTCTGGAAATTTTCAGGTTAGAGAGGGAGGGTTTTAGGGCAAATCTATGAAAATACTTGTGTGAAGTATTATTTTCTTTTTTGCATTCACACATATATCTTCTAACATATGCAACCGTGAAATTTTCATTAAATTAGAGGGAAAAGTGTAAACATGTAGATCTTGAAATTTGTTTAGGTAGCCTAAAATGTTCTGGAAATAGCCAGGGTAACCCTTACAGTTGCCCGACTCGCTTATTCCTGCCTTGCCTCTAAAGGGTGGGGCCTTGCTGGGAAAATTTAGGGCATTACCTGGGTGAGAAAAGCCTGTTATTTTAGGTTCACACATGCAACTTATCCAGGCAAAGTCAGTAAATTTTCAGGGTTTTTGTCCATTAGTGTCTTTGTTTAAGAAAAGTTGTTTGTTACGTTATAATGAAACATAATGTTTAATACAACCCAGAAAATTGACTGACTTTTCGAAAGGAAAATCTCAGGAAAATATAATTTTTGGGTAAAAAAATACTTGCTTTTTGCATTCACACATGCACTTCAGCCTGGCTCATTGAGGACAATTTTAGGGTTTTGTGCATGTAATCAGTGTTCAAGTTTTGTGTAAGAGCTTACATGATTTTATGACAGAATGCAGTATCGAGATACAAAAAGTAACCCAGATAGTTCATGTGCTTATTCAACCTTTTCCCCCAACTAAGAAGTCAGAGTACTATCCTGGTAAAAAGTTTTATTGGACTGCAACATTAACCTGCCAAATCTTTGGTGATAAACTTTTTTTGGTTCAGGATTGAAGCAGACTTATGGTGTAACAGCAGAAAGGTTTTAGTCCTTGTTGTGAACTTGCAGTGAACTCTGTCACAAGTTCTTTAGGAGCCCCGTGGTGAATATTCTGTTCTGGCCTCAAGGGTGCAGAAATTGCCAAAAATTCATACTTTGTTTTATTTCCAGATTGGATCCAGGCGGTGCAAGCCCTCATGATCCTGTCCCTGCTTTTCTGCTTCTTCTCCCTCATCGCCTTCGTGTACCAGCTCTTCAAACTGGTGAAGGGTGGACGCTTCTTCTTCACAGCCATCTTCCAGATCTTGGCTAGTGAGTATGCTTTCACGCCCTGAGCAGATGCAGACGCAGGGTGGAGCTGCTATGAGGTCATCTTGTTCTGGGATTCCTTCTCAAATTCCTCATGTTCTCTTCTTTCTGTAGGCGTGTTCGTGATGTGCGGGGCCATCATCTACACCGTGATGCGTCCAGATGAAGGTACTGACACGCAGTTCGGCTACGCCTATGTCCTGGCCTGGGTGGCCTTCCCTCTCAGTCTCATCAGTGGCCTCATTTATATCGTGTTGAGGAAGAAAGAATGAGAGGGACATGAAGAGGAGGGGATAAGAAGAGGAAGAGGGGGAAGTTTGGAGTACCCCTTTGAAAACAACATCGCACTGTGCCTACTGCCCACAGACCAAAGACTGACAACCCATCGACGCGACAAAAGTGCTTGTGTCACTAACAATTTCAAACACAGCATGGGGAAGCACCTTTCTGCTGGGGATTCTCTCTTGAAGCTGGCAACTCATTGAATGATTTTCAAGACTTAACTGATTTTAAAAATGAGACGGACCACACCCACAAGTACAGTTTTTAAAACATGATAGTCTTGAATGCACGCCAGACCAGCCCCTCCCAAACTGCAGAAGACACAGACAAATGGGAAACCCCAAAAGTTTCAGGGCCAAAACCACAAATTGATACACATAGTAGTTATCTTCCTGTTTTTTCCATAAACTGATCATTTGAATTTAAATTGTAATCTAATACTTATTAACAGGGCAATAATGTACTTAACCAGCCAGGCCCATGTTATTTAACACCGGTGAGACGGTGACACTGGTACGGTGGCCCTGAATCGCAAAACTCAACAACAAAAAAGAATTAAGAAAACTCAATAACATATAAAAAATAGAAACATTTAAATGTACATTGAATAAAAAACAACATAAAGAAATGCAGTTACAAATTACACTGAGACAAATCAGAAAAGCATGACTACAAATAAGAAATAATAAAATAACCCCATAAAAATAAATCTTTTAAATCTGTGCAACATAGTGAAAAAAACACAAAATTGAAAAATTTCTTCTTTTGTTTTAGTTGTTGAGTTGTCCGATTGGTGCATATTTTCATTTTTCATAATTTTTTGTTTTGTTTTTATCTATTGGTTTTATTAGCACTATTTCATGTTTACTGCTGGGGTTTGTGTTTGTGTGTTTCTTATTACTTGTTCAGTATCATTTTGTGTTACGTTTCTTTTTGTTTGTAGCTGTGTTTTTGATTAGTTGTGCTGCCTTATTTGTTGTTGTGTTTTGCACTTCAGGGCCACTACAGACCGGCTCTCTTCACAAGTTAATATGAATGATAAATTGCTGACATGAAACAAATCTTCTGTCAGTGTTTTCTTATTTCAATGACTTAAAAAAACTAAATGCATTTTATCAAAAAAAAAAAAGAAAAAAAAAGGCCATAATAATTTTGACCATAGTGTCTTTATTGTAGTACCTGCTTTTCCCACCAGAGGGCTACAGCCAACACCTTGGTCAGCAATGTGCTGGACGATTTTACCAGATTGTGTCTCCATCTAAATAAAACAGGAAGGTAACATTACTCAAGTCTTGGCTGGGGAGTTGGTACATTTTGCTTTGTTTGCTTCCAGAAAAGTATTCTTCTTTGTTTTTGGTATAAACAACAAAGGCATGAACATAATTTGTTGCTGTGGGTTTTTTCTTCAGTGCTGATCAACTGTATCCTTGGTGGCCTGTGATACGACAGAATCATGGCTAAAATAATAGTTGTGTTTATGTTTGTTGCCATGTTTGTTAGCTGTAGAAGAATGCAGCATTCAACTGGTAATGCTTTCTGACCTGCTGTTGGCCCTGAAGTGCAAAGCAAACACATCAGCACATCAAAAATGTAGTTACAAATGAGAAAACTCAACTGAAAATTATATTTCTTTTAAATTGTTTCAACAATTAGATTAACCTCCACCTAAAATGTGAGGGTCTAAAATCTGTTTTGTGTGTTGCCAGATTTAAGTTATGATCCTTTTTTTTTTCTATCATGCTGAAAATCTAATCACCTGCTCTCCATGTGAAAATGTCCAAATTCGACAGTGTTTGATCATGACTTGGTGACGCGTTGACTTCTGTTGCACCCTCCGTCTTCCACAAATCCATCAAGCATGATATCCATGACAAACCATCCTGCCTTCCTTCAGTACAAAGATGTACATAGTGTCTGTGGTTTTTAGACATATTTATAACATTTTACATACAATTTTGTACATATTGTGTCAAGTTAACATTTGTCATGCTCATTTAAGAGTTTTTGTGTCTCTCACAAATCATGCAGCTGTGCCAAAGAGATGTCGCTCCATATGCCAGAGCATCAAGCTTTTTTATGTTGTCTTTTTCGTGTGCGTTGGATGTTTGAACCATGTTGTGCCTTACTTAGAATATCATCTTGAAGGAAATGAGAGCATCTTCAGAAATTACAAAAAAAATTACTAAGGAGTGTCAATGAAGTCATGAAGTTTTTTTTATCCTCTGAATATTCTTTGTACTTAATATGCCAAATAAAAGTTTTGAATTTTGTAATGTAGTTTTGAAAAATGGTGCTTTTTATCTACTTTTTTTGAAATGTATAGCCTTCTTTGTGTTACAGTTGTGTCATGCTTCGTGATTAATTTGCCTGTACAAACCTATGTGTGCATTTTTTGTCAGTATTCTTCTAAATAAACCCTCTGAAAACAAGGATCTGTTGTTGTGAGTCTGCCGCTGGAATGATCAAAACCAGAATTATTTATTCTCACTGAATGAGAGAGCAAAGGCTGAAGGCTGACAATATTGCTCATTGGTAGCTTGTCACTGCAAGTAAAGTCAACTTCTGCTGCCCTGGGGGTCCGGATCTCCAGGATGTGCATTGATCCCAAGTTACACCTAGAAAAGTTTCTGCCAATAGTTCAGCTCCACCCATAATACATTGCCACAGTTTGCAAAGATCAAGTGGTCTATTTAATTTATTGGGAAACATTTATATTTGCTTTTGCTGCTGTATGTTAGTTTTGTCTGATTGTTTTAGCAAGATTATGCAAAAACTACTGAACAGATTTTGCTTAAATTTTCAGGAGATGTTGGAAATGGCCCAGCTTAAAATGATTAGATTTGGTGGCAACCCAGATAATCGCCATTACATTGTTTTTGCTTAACTATGTAACTTATAACGATATCAACATGAATCTGTGTGCCAGGTGTGGGTTTTAAGGGTCAAGGAATCATACATGATACTAACTTTATCATGGAACTATTGCTTATAGATGAACAGCAATATAATAGCTACCTTGGCAGAGGTTTGCACTCTCTACGTGCTTTCGAGCTTCTTGTTCCAAGAAGATGTAGAAATGTGCATGAATGAAGGTAACAGTATCTAAAGAAATCATTTACTTTGGTGTTGCAAGTCATAAAGATGTTCTCATATTCTCATAGAAGGAGCTACAGGCTAGTGATGGGAAGTTCGACTCTTTTCAGAGAGCCAGCTCTTTTGGCTCAACTCACAGAGAAGAGGCAGTTCTTTAGACTCGCTAACGGCTTTTGATCTAGGTCACAGCAGCAGCAGACTCAGGAGGAGCTACAGCCAGATAATTCACCTGGTCACAGCAGCAGCAGACTCAGGAGGAGCTACAGGCAGCTAATTCACCTGGTCACAGCAGCAGCACACTCAGGAGGAGCTACAGGCAGCTAATTCACCTGGTCACAGCAGCAGCAGACTCTGGAGAAGATACAGGCAGCTAATTTGGTCACAGCATCAGACTCAGGAGGAGCTAAAGGCAGCTAATTCACCTGGTTACAGCAACAGACCCAGGAGGAGCTACAGGCAGCGAATGTACCTGGTCACAGTAAAAAAGGGTAAGCTACCTCAACAGTGAAGTTCAACATTGTGGCTTGTTGTCTTTGTAAAGTGTTCGTAACTTGCTTTGGTCCAAAAAGCCCATGGATCAGGCACCGCTGCATTCTTTCCATGCTCGCATAACCCCTCTGGTCAGAACGGCTGGTTTTGAGGGCTGTCGCCCTTAGTATGCTCATGAGCCGAAGCATAGCAGTTTGCCTTGTAGTCGAATCTGTATTTATTTTAACAGCAGCCAAAACAGTAACATACAATGGGAACTCCACGTTAAAATCCTGAACACATGAACTGAAAATCTATGCCAGTTACCAGATAACAGCTAAGCTTGTTTCCCCCAAATATCACAACTAAAGCACAACATTCTAACCTCGGTTTAGTCACTGCAGTGGGACACATCTGTAGCCTAGCCTTCCTTCCAGGCTAATGTTAGCAGAAATGAGGGGGTAAGGGGGTGTGTAAAGGACTGATTATATTCAGCCAAATGTTAAACTTCTTTTGACTAATGTAAGAATGCTCATACATTGAAGATGATCTTTCACACTTTTAACAAGTAATGTGAACATTGACAAACATGTTGTGCACTTATCTCTGGTTAACGTGTTCCTACTGTTAGCATTAGCTCATAGCAATGAGAAAAATAAATAGTGCATGGCATTAAAATACTCACATTCCCATCATCAGGTTTAGAGAAAGACTGTTGGTACTGAACCTGGAAAATTCTAGTTGCCAGTCCTGTGTTGAACCGACTCAAGTTGGAGAAGCCAACACAGAGTTTGCTGACAGGTTTCTTTATAACAACGTTGAGAAGTTAACACTGATCCAAAATGACCTCTGTTTCCATTTTAATTGTCTTGGCTATGTGTCGTGACAAGTGACGTGTGCTCCTTTGCGTCGGCCATCCTTTTCAATGAAGTTACATTGGTAAAGTTGTGCTAACCTAGCATGTTACTCCCTGTCTGTTTATGTTAACAATGGCATCGCTGTTGTTAAGCCAAACTAGCAGAGCATTAACTAAACCCAGGCAGTAACTGCAGAAATAAAATAAGTGCAAAAATATTTGAGAGTGCAGAGAACAACTGTTAATCACTTCATAAGCTGTGTGTTTAAGCACATTTAATGAGGAGCAATTTTCTCACACACATATTACCTCTTGTTCACAACAAAAAGAGCATCTCACTGCACGAAAACCTACTTCTGAAGCACTAATGAGGACTCTGGGACAGAAGGGCAGATGTGACAAGGTAGAATTCATAATGTATCTATATGTTTACATTTGAAATAAGGTTATTTATTTAATTTTGCAAGAGTTTACTGCAGTTTTCTACACTGTTTTAGTTGGTACTTGAAAGTTTTTTGTTTTTGAAAGTTACTAAGTAGAGAAAAAAAGACACTTTTGAAAAGAATGCTACCTTAGTGTTTTTGTTGCTTCCTCTCACACTTACATGTTTACAACTTTTAAAAAAAAAACTCGTTCTACCTGTACTATAACTTAATTCTAATTTTCATTTACAAGAAGTACAATACAAGATGTATTTCATCCGTTAATTGTCGACTGATTCTTTCTTTAAGGTTATAAGTAATTTCCCAGGGGTTTAATGCTTTTCTGCATGTTTTTGTACTTGAAAATTACTCTCTGTTGTAAAGTTAAACATATACCAAAGGACAAAGTATTTTGATACATTAAAATATTATGTCTGTTGATCATAAAATTGTTGTAAGTGGTAAGGAAACAAAATTCTTATTTTTTGCGATTCATCTTATATTTTTTAAATTAATCGGAAATCAGTAGGATTTTTCTGCCAAATATCGGCATCGGCATCAGCCGCAACAAATCCATATCGGTTGGGCCCTGTATGCATGTGTGTACGTCTCTTATTATCTAACAAAGTCTTAAAAGTCTTCACAACTTGGCCTGCTGGCAGTGACAGTCTCAAATGTGGCACTCAATGTTAAAAAGTTTACCCTGTCCTGTTCCAGCTGCTGCTTGAACTCATCTGTTCTTCTTGTCAAAGCTAAGCTACACCACTTGGTGGAGCTGTAAACCACAAAACACCTTCAAGGCTCATTACTTTAGAAATCTCCATCCTTAATCAATCTGCAAGTTTTTATTAAAGCCTGAAAACATTTCAGTTCAGTGCTGCTTCTTATTCACCATGAATACAGAACATTTAACATATTTGCACATTACTGTACATGTATATTTCTTAAAATGTATAATTTATTTTATTTTTGTTTCATATAATAGCCTTACTCCAAATGTCAGAAGATGTGTACTTATGTCTAAATAGCTACAAATTTAACTGTACCAGAATCTCAGTTCTTAATATCAATGTCTTTGATTCAAGCTAAAGTGGCATTTCTAGATCTTTGTCATTTTCAGTCAAGTTTGCAACAGACACGCCACCTAAAATGTTGTCATTAATTACAAAATACACAAAATGTGCAACACAAAATATGGAAACATATTTACATACCTCTACATATGTTTCAGCTCAAATAAATAAATTAAAAACAAATTAAATAATTATTGTACTCCATGCAGATAAGAAACTTCTTGAATAAGTCAATGTCAGGTAAAATTGATTGATTTTACTTCAGATAAGTTGGATTCTAATGTGTGCTGGTGCATTTGCTAATATCGAATTTCTCATATGTTGTTGCTGCTATTTCAAATGTTCTTTTTTAATCCAACCTGTTACAGCGAGGACTAAAGACAATATTTTTGGGATGCCTGCCCTCCCATCTTTCAAACTTTGCCTGGATGTCCACTCTGACTCGAACATGAAGAGATTTTTAGATGGTGGTCAAAGGTCGAAGACTGTTTTGTATTCAACCCTCTTTGAAGATTTTATAATTCTGAATTGATGTTTCCACTTCATGAATGACATGGTTAGGTTTGGAGGTCCAAGGCTAAAATTCTAGGTTACTGTGTCTCCTTGGGTTCTCAAGATCATTCCTTGCATGAAAACACCATATCAAAAGAACATTTCAGGGATTTTCTTTGCACCAGCGTCTACACTGACTCAAGATAACGTGATTACATTTTAGTGGTTAGGGTTTAAAGGTTAGGGTCAGGCTCAGGTCTAAGTATTTCATGATCATTTTACTCTTGTGAACACCATCTTGTAAAGAAGTCTGAGGATAACAAACATATAGACAGAACAAAATGATGATGCCAACAAAAGAAAATCCCAAAACTAATAAAATAAATAGAAGAATTGTAACATTGTGAAAACTGCTGATCAAGGCCTTTGTAAGTGACAAAATGATTTCCAAGCATCAGGACAATAAATAGAGAAACATTTAAATGAACCAACAGCACCGCCTGGCTGCAGATCAAGGACATGCACATAAATTGTTGGAAACTTGGCCCCCCTGCACAGACAGTGTTTCCGCAAAACAGCGTAAATCAAAGGAAAAAAATACTTGAATGCAGATCAGGAAAAATGCAGCAACATTTTGAAAGGACTGTTAAAAATAAGTAAAAGACATTGGGACTGTTGACTTCTTCAGAGTAATCTTAGCTCATAAAACTATCTATCTTATCTATATGTGAGTTGAGTGCCTGAGTAGGCGAGACTTTGTCCACCTAGAGGGTCCTAACTATTTGAACATGTAGGTAGATTTAGGCGGGAAGCTTGTTGTTCCACAGGAGACAGTTTACACCATTCAAAGACTAGATGTGGTGTTAATGTCCAGACAGTTATTTATTTATTTATTTTGTATAACTGCCATTCCCCTGAGGAGATTTAGTAGAGGAAGCTTATGAAAGGAAGAAGCTTACATATGGAGATCTAGGGACAGAAGCTGGAAATTTAGGGCTTGCCTAGTTGAGGTGGGGTAAATAGTGTGGGTTCATAAAAAGATCAGCAGTCAAATAACTCAAAGAATGTGGTGTACCAGGACAGAGTCAGTCAAAGACTGTAAAGGAGAGTCAGATGAAGCATTTAAACCAGTCTGTGGATCTGAATGAGGAGGAATAATGGTGATTGTGGGCCAAGACTAAAGTTGACAAAGGCAAGGTTGGCATGTTCCGACCTATGCTTGCATGTATGGAGGCTGGGTCTGTTGGGGGTTATGTGCTGTTTAGGCTCTTATGGCTAAGTGGTAGGGTAGGTAAGATAAAGTCGAAATTATGGCGTGTTTCAGTTGATCTTGTAAGTCAAATTCTACAAAATACAAATTAGATTCCTCTTGGATGCTAGAGATCACTGGCCAGTTTCTTAGAAGTGCCATGGGGGCTTATTAAAGAAAACACCTTAGACAGGAGGTCCCAACCTCATGACTCCACTGATGCTCTGGCTCTTGTTGCTCATAAAGTAGAAACTATGCAAGTTTCGGTTGATCTTGTAAGTCAAACTCTACAAAATACAAATTAGATTCCTCTTGGATGCTAGAGATCACTAGTCAGTTTCTTAGAAGTGCCATGGGGTTTATTAAAGAAAACATCTTAGACAGGAGGTCCCAACCTCATGACTCCACTGATGTTCTGGCTCTTGTTGCTCACCAATATGTAGTAAAGCTGGAGGTCCTGTATGAGGCATGGTAGAGCAGATAGCATTGGCTTTGTCACTGCCTGGAGCCTGAATGTACGGGGCCTGGGTCAGCCGAAGGTGGTTAAGCTGTATCAATGAAGGGCCATGCAGTAAAAGTAAAGTAACTCCTGAGACGTGTATGGGGATACTGGTGGGGTGATGGGTCCGTTCACTGAAGTGCCTTCATTGACTGTCTCAAAACTTAATTTACTGCCAGTTCCAAAATATGACTAACCCTTGTGGACACATCATTTATGATTCATTATATATTGAGAACCCAGACATTGCTTTTAGTCTTTTTGAAGTACCGCATCACAGTCTCATGATATTCAACTTGGCATCTGTATCAAAGTTGAGGTCTTGGTATTAAGGATGAGAGTTTCAATACTTAAGTCTTAAAATATTCATCCATGTTCTTCCCAGAGACAGGACAGCACCAAGTTCCATGTTATGTGACTTCAGAGAAACAGTGCAAGTGCACTTAAAAGCTCTGTAATAACACTAATATGAGTTAATTTAACTAGCGCTACTCCCCCCATGGTTGACCCTCATAAAGCAGTTAGAATCAGTCAGCCAGTTGGAGGATGAATGAGATTAAATAGACTATTCTATTTGATTCCACTAGGTGAAACACATGACTCCCCTCAATAACTTTTGTTCAAATCCAAATTAAATTCCAGGATTCTTGTTTGAATCATAAAACATATCTTTCTCTGTCTTCCCCAAAAGAGAAGATTCATTTTCCCTCTATGCTGCTGGATTCTCACACCAGTTGGGGAACTTGACACTAATCTCCTCTGGTGTTTCCTCTTGGATGTTGGCACCATAGTGGATTATTGGAAGAGGATTCTGCCTTTGATCAAAAAGTTTAAAGATGTCTTATACTTGACATCAGAGTCAAAGTTTGTAGCTGCCAGCTTGTAAAACTACAGAAATACTGCATGCAAGAACAGCTCGACAAATTTTATGGTATTTATTCAACACAAATCAAAGTTTCCCAATTAATACCGGTTGGTACAATTACACTTTAGTAAGTTCCTCAAATTTTTAAACCAATGAATGATTCAAAGCTTTAGCAGATTATTAATTTGGCTGTTCTAAAACTTGCTTTTTTCTGAACACCCAAATGTTTGAACGATGCTCTTAGGTACAGCAAATACAGTGTAAACTAACTAATATCCTCTTTTTTACAAAAAGGCTTCTTTTGTCTCAATTCTATTTTAAAGGAGTTAATTATAATACAAAATATGCTTTTATACATTCTTTTTGCAATTAAAATCTTGACGATCTTGTATGTGAAGAAACAAGAAATCTTTACATATCAATGGCAAAAAGTCAATGCATTCATATTTAAAAGACACTGATAATACTGTATTCTCAAGGGGTCCTTGTCAGTTCTGGGCCCTTAGAATCTTCCTAACTCCCGTGTATAGGCATTTAAATGTCAGGCACATGAAACTTTACCATCTACATGTAAATTAGTTCATATAAAAAATGCTAACATTCAAAGCTATCAATTTTTTTTAGTATTGAAAGTACAGCATCTCTTTTCTTTCCATGGAACACTGTGAATAAGTGCCATTTAACACTGAGGCGATGCATGTAGAATTTCAGGGTAATTTCACGATACTTCTATCATGACTCTGAACCTCCGGAGTCTCACTGCATTTTCACAGACAACACCAGCAGCCTTGAAAGATAAACAGCAACTCTTTTTTTAGCTGCCTATAAGATGCCAAGGTGCAATAACCATTGCCATCTGTGCACAGACTGACATGGGCACATATTTGCCAGCAGAACATTATGCAAGAAAACAGACTGCACATGCGTCACACTTTACATACCCGGGTTTATTTTACTCTAACTTTCCTCCAGACTGCTGAGCATGCACACCAGTGTTAACTTGGCAGCCTGTTAAGATTTAAATCTGTCTCCACACAGAAAATGTTATCCATTCTGGACAAGTTTTAATCACTTTTTACTTTTTAGAATTAAGTCCAGGTGAAACAACAAAAAAACACTATTTAGTCTGGCATTAACAGATGAAAAAAATATATTTCAGTCCTTATTTCTCCTTAAATTATACCAAAATGTTGCCAGCATTTTGAATTTACATAGCTGTGTTCTGCTATGAATTAGTATTGCAATAATACATGTACAATCTCAGCCCCTTCAACCAAGTTATTTAAAGTTGTAGGACCACAGAGACTAATCTAAACCTAAAATTGGAATTTGGATTCAAAATAACTTGATTAAAATCCCAGAGATTAACAAGGACCAAGCCTTTTCACATTTGAACATGGTTCCCTCAGGCCTTGAAAATAAGGAGAAAAAAACTAAAGTATGCAAAAAACTCTCTTCTAAGATGTTTTGCTTTATTGGTCACATTTGGAGGAAGTATTTGTCCCAAATATTAAAAGGGCCATGTAACTGAAATCTCCTTTTTAGCTATTTTCGGAACTGACATCCTTTCTCTTGTTGACATTTTGGCTGCTGATTGCTTGCCTGGAATTGGGTTAATTATGAGGATTTTGGTGGCACCATGTATTCCAGCTACTACCTGCCCCTGGATATCTTACCCCAGGGACAGAGATCTGAAGCTTCATCATTGATACACATATTTTCTGGTTCCACGAGCTACGAGTAACTCCACTTCAGAAAACTTAAACTAACATTTTAAACAAGTTAAAGGAAGTTCGACCTTGAACTACGGACAGTTGTGTGCAGAGTTTCTAACAGCATCCAAAAATGGCAGAGTAGCTACAGGATGTGTGTATAAGCAGGTAAATAGTTCAGCAAGCAAAAGCAAAAGAGCAGCAACATTGACCAAAGCCTTACCTTCATGTGCTGACAAGTTAAACAAACCAAGCTGCAGACAAAAAAAATAAAGAACTATAAAACTTTCTCACAGTTTTTCTCAACAAACTGTTTTTTCTTATTATTGTCTCATATTTGTCATGGTACTAGTCGATCATTGTAGCTTGTATCTTGAGAAACAAAATTCATCTTGATGCACATGCACACTTGATTGTGACCTATATTTATTTTGTTTAACTGGTTAAATAACCCCCTCTAACTTCTTCAGTGCTAACACAAAGAGAAACCACATGATGCTGCTCTGGCTGGAGTCCCTGGGTGTGCAGATAACATATTGAGGATGTCAAGAAAACTCCTGAGACCTATAATGGCCTCACAGCTCCATTTCAAACGTGGTTAACCTTAAGGGTTATTTATCACTGGGAGGGTCACCGGGGGGCACTTAGTATTTACTGCAGGACCCGCAGGATGGGGGAGAGAGGAAGCTAACCTCATCAACATCCTCCGAATGGCTGTATACATACATCAACAGGCATTTAACTGCAAGATAAAGATGTTTCTGGCATACTTGAATCTCTTGTGTAAAACAGTGCGTTTACATGCAGAAAATGAACTGATTTTTGTGCAAATCTGATAAAAAAAGACCTTTAAAGTGCACGTAATGTTGTTATGTTAGACTAACTCACCTAGATATTTCTGTCAACATTCAACATTCTCTTGTACATTGGACAGGACTAAGTACTCTGCACATGCTCCAGGGTCCATTGAGGTAGTGCTTAATGATTGAAAGTTCCTGACTGAGTAAATGAACCCAAGTATTTTCATGTCTTCTATACCTTAAGCTGATCAAATTTTCTGATCTAAGGAATCATGCTACATACTTTGGGAGCATGATTAAGGAATAAAAATAACAATAATAATAATAATAAATAATCTTTATTATCTATTTTATTTCCTTATTTCCTTTCTGCTTGAACCTCACCGAGAGTAAGACACCACCAGGAAAAAAAAAATATAATAAATTGCAGTAGTCATCTTTACTGAATTTGAAAATGTTAAAATGCTAAATGGACTTAAGCATATCGAGTTCTTCTGTCCGTCTGACCACTCAAAGTGCTTTGCACCACAGGTCACATTTACCCATTCACTCTCACATTCATGATCAGGTTCACTCACTGACAGTTGAAGATTCAAGCAAAATTTTCCATCAGTGCCTTCTAACATTTGCACTCTATTTTATGCAATTACACACCACAGCAGTGGGAGCAACTTTAAAGCCCCGTTTCCACTAGAGGGTTCAGTTCAGTTTGTCTCGGTACGGCTCGCTTTTTGTGGTGTTTCCATAGCCTAAAACCGGTAGCTACAAGACTAGTTATACTGTAAGCGAACCGTTCCGTCCTACTTTTTGGGACTCTTCTGTTGGGGTGACAAGCATACCAATCCAACCCCAGAAGGTGGAGCCAGAAATGTTACAGTCCATTGATTGGTCGGAGAAGGAGACGTCACTTCCCGTGCAACGGCAGAACAACACATAACCCATGTTTCGATCTCCACTCGTCTTTTCATGAAGATAACTCTTGTGGCACACAGGCTTCTCTTAAACAGTGCTTGTTTATGCTTCATAACAAAAACCCACATGTTGATCACAAAAAAGAAGAATTACTGGATGTCTTCCATCGTTGCTCTTTGTTTACTGAGTTGCGTTTTCTTCTTCGTTGTATTCAATAGCTGGGCACACTGTGTCGCGCTGCTATGACGTCATGCTATCGGCATCTGGCTTAGATGCTGACTACCACTTAGGGTTTAGTTGGCTGTGGAAACGCAAACAGGATCAGGCTTTACCGATCCGGCCTGAGCCAAACCGTGCCAATCAATACAGGACCACTTGGTGGAAACGGGGCTTAAGTTAAGTGTATTGCCCAAGGAAACATGAACATGTGACAGTCATGAGGGCTTGAACCCACAACCTTTTGATTTGTTGGTAGACAAATGGTAGATGACCAGACTGAGCCACCAATATCAATGATCTATATCAAACTAAATTCCCATAGATGGATATATATAAAACTAAAGAAGGATGAGCAGAGGAAGATGTTCTAATAACTTCAATCTCTAAATTGCCTTGGTAAACTCCAGATAAAGACATTTTGTACTGATGGTTTCTCCACAAACATGACAAACCAGGCTTTAACTATGAAAAGCACATTCAGAGAGTGTAACAGTTTCATCTCATCTGAGACACAGTCTACCAACCCGAACATACATTCCTGCTGAAACAAGTTAAATAAAACTATTTTTCATTTTCCATGTTCACTGAAAAATTGACATAGTTCCCAATATTTTCAGTACAATTGACATGCTACCCAAACCCCTGTGCAGCATCGGATGCCTACCGTCTACACTGCACCTGTTAACTATGCAGTTCAACACTGTAATTCATGTTGTAAACAGTGGATCATGAGCTTTCACTGTCCACCTGAAGAGTCGGACATAAAGTGATTCAATGAAGAGAGATTGACTCAAAGTCTGATCAATACACAGGCCTCTCTGTGCTAAATAAAGCTTTCTCCTTTAAAATTGAATGTAAAAAAAATGCTTTCACTCATTAATGTTGATGAATACTCCATTATCTCTGTTGTTTCAAACAGATCAACAAGCTCTGTTTAGTGAGAGAGTAAGAGAAAACCAAGAAAAAGCCTGGAGCGCCTACTCAGTATCCCTCTGCATCCTTGACTCCCTCCTCGTTCGTATCTACACCTGCGATGGAGAGAGGGGGCGTTCATAGAAAAACATCAAGCTTGCAGGCAGTAAAGACATGATTCCATGTAATTAGCCTGATTTTGTTGTTTTGTCCTTGCTCTCTGTATAAGGCAAAAAAAAAAAAATCCACTGTGGAGCAGCTGTAAAACTTGTTGCACTTGCAAAAATGCTCCATGTTAGCATGTTAGCAAATATGCTTGGTTACTGTAGGTGTTTCAGTCTTTGTTTGCTTTGTGTTATACAGTGAGCCAAAAGGATGATCTATCTTATATCTACAACAGAGGGCGCTCTGAGCGCAGCTTGACTGTCAGACATATAAACTGCCCTCTTGACCTCAGTAAACAAAGAGGTGCCCCTCAGAGCTGACAATAACAACCCCGAATGGTCTGTGTAGTGCTGTGTGATAGTATTTTTGGTTTTACGCCGTTTAGGCACCTTTAAAATCAAAGACCGCGGCGCGTGTCAGTTACTTGCAAAGCAGTTTACTCACTTGTCCTCCACATCAAATTTGAATTTAAACTGTCTGCTTTTTATCTAAGTTATACAGCCCTATGCAGTGGCAATAAGCAAATATCATTGATTATTTGGGTGCATGTTCCAAAACCGTTTAAGTTTGAGTTTTACGGAAAAGTGACAGCCTTAATCTACAAGAAGAATTGCTTTTGGGGGCAGGAAACGTGCAGAACTGTGATCACACTGATAAGACTTATGACAGGGTAGCTTCTGGCTAACTTGTGTCCCGGGTCGACAAAAAACAGCCCATCGTAACCACTTGGAAATGCACCATATTGCCATCTACTGTGAGGGAGGCTGGAACACCTGAATTAAAGCTCTCAGTTTCTCCAAGTTCATTTTTTTTGTGACAAGAAGGGCACTTCAGTGAAATGACTGAGTGACTTTAAGCTATCATAACAGCTTGCCTTAACTGTGCATGTAAACGTACTGACTGTGTGGCAGAACAGGAGGCTAAAAATATTTACTCATCAGCAGGGGTGCTCTCCCTAGGGTCCCAGGACCACATCAGGATCATTTCCATAAATCCACAGTTGGGAATTTCTGTGGTGAGGCAGTAATGGTCGTGAAGGAGCACACACAATGAGTCCCAGCCAGCTGATGGCTGCATGAATGAGGCATGTGAGGACTTCAGAGGAAACTGCAGCCCTCCTCTCTTCTTTCCTCTTTAGATTTGTTGCCTCTTTATCCGGGTTGTCTGTCTCCCAGAACAAACCCCGCAGCCTTCAGATGTAGCTAAATGATAGAGAAAATGGCCAAGCCCAGTTCATTGAGAGCTGATTTCATCACGCCCATAAATCTCAGAGAAATCAAAGCCCATCTTACGCCAGCCCCCCTCTTCCCCCTTTGTCTTGCTAATACACATTAGAGTGCGGCTGGCTGCCCACTTTGACGGCAGCGCGGACAGGATCTGGGCAAAGTTGGAACCTAGGGGGCACCTTTGGCCCTGTGACCCCAGCAGTTAAATCTTGCCACAAGCGTTCGCCTTAGACCCCAGCCATGCAGAGGAATCCCCCAGCCCCATTTCCTGCCTGAAGCTCACAGGGCAACAGAAGGATGTCTAGGATGCAGATGACTGTGAGATATGAGACAAAATTAGCCTTTGTTCCTCTTTAAATAAAACTGTCTGCAGGCGTTACCAGACTTTCAAAAAATGACTTACAATAAAACAAAACAGGACAAGAAAACAAATAAACAACTAGAATTTCACAAAAACAAATAAAAAAACAAAACAACCAAATATTTTTTTAAAAAAAGGCCACAACCAAATCTCAAAACAAAACAACAAATAACAGCAAATGACAATAACAAATAGGAAAAACCTAAGAACAAGTAAGACCTTAACAAACACAACAAATCAATAAACACAACACTTAAGAAAAACAAAGTTATCGATGACAAAGCAATAAATAAATCTACAGAACATAAATTATGAAAAAAATATGGAATAACCAAAACACAACAAAATAGTTGAAAACCAGAAAACCAAAAACAAAACAAAGCAAAAAGAAAATGAAAGGGAACAATTCTGCCAATATTGTCATATATCATAATATATTGAAACATTAAGACATGTACCAATGTATTAATGACACCACCTGACACAATAAAGTATAAAAATTACAACAAAACAGCTAATACCAAACACAATAACAAATAAAAAACAAAATCAAATGAATATATGTAATAAAAATCAACACCAAATTTGAAAACTTGACAGATCAATGAGCACACCGTATAAACGCAAAAATAAAAATAATTAAGCAACAATTGAAAGAACTTTCATTTACAAATCAGAAAAACAAAAATAAAAAACATCAACAAATAAAAACAACTTTGTGTGCTTTCAACAAATATTTAATAATTTTGAATCCACTGTTTGCAATACCTCAAAAGTAAACAAATAAATAAACTGAGACAGAGACAGCCCTAGACTGGGAAAGCTGGGACATTCCACAGGTAAACAGGCTGACTGGAAACAGTTTACTGTCATGATTAGGTATAAAGAAGCATCCCAGAAAGGCTCAGTCATTCATAGGGTGTAACAGTGGAGGAGTGTTTCCTAATGTACAAGTGCAAGGAATTGAGGAATTTTATCATCTATGGTTCATAACATTAATCTTCTGAGAATCTGAACTCTGCACATGAGCGGAAAGGCTGAGAAATAACATTAAATGCCTGTGACCTTCAATTCCTCAGGCGGCACAACATTAAAATTGACATCATTCTGTAAAGATATTACCACAGCTCAGGAACACTTCAGAAAACCATTTTCAGGTACCACAGTTGGTCACTGCATCTACAAGCACAAGTTTAAAGCCAAAGCCAAATGTCATCAACACCCAGGGCTAATCTAAGATGGACTGATACAAAGTGGAAAATTGTGCTGTGGTCTGATGAGTCCTCATTTCATATTGTTTTTGGAAATCATAGAAATCGCGTCCTACAGGCTAAATTGGAAATGAAACATCCAGATTTTTATAAGCGCAAACGTCAGAAGCCAGCATCTATGATATGGTGTGTTCCATTTAGCTTGGAGCTTGGATGTGGGAAATGGGAATTACATCATATTCGACTTCTTTACATTCCAGTTTTGAGCTGGAAAAGTCAGGTTACCTGAAGATCGTCTGAGTTCCCAGTGGGAAATTCTGACCAGAGGGTGTTTTCCCAGTGACGTTTTTAATTTGCAACTTAGAAATCCTGACTGGATCACATCAATAGGATGAGGATGTGTTGGTGCCTATGGCATAGGCAACTTGCACATCTGTGAAGGCACCATTAATGCACGTACATACTGTCCAAGTTTGGAGCAACATATGCTGCCATCCAAGTAACGTCTTTAACAGCGACATCCCCGCTTACTTCAGCAAGACCATGCCAACTGAATAGTAAAGTCTGGATGTTTTACACAAGCCCTCTACTTTATTGAAATCAGACTTTGCAGCCCTGAAATTTGCAGACTCTACTTGACCCAAAATGACATGACTTACAGTTATAACTTACCATTTGACCAAGGTTCCAGGCCTAAAAGGATTTCAAATTATTTTTCTTACTCCTTTCAGACATGTAACATTTATCAAAGAGTGAAATTTCTTGTTTTCTGCCTATATTTTGCCTTTTGTTGTGTGGTTTAAATAGCGTATTACTTTTAAAAAAGTAAGAGAAATAAGATGTTTAATTTGTTAATCTGCTAACTGTATCCATTGTAAGCATTAAGCCAGCTGCTTGAGTGCATCTCTGACACAAATAAAAATTGATGATTTGATTAACTGGATGCATCTCACACAAACTGAGACATTCATCTTGAACAGACTTCATTACATTGTTTCATATCCCAATGAGTTTTCAGCTCATGCATACGCGCACAGACGAGAAACTTCCTCCAACTTCTATCCGCTGTCAGGAAAGGAATCTTCAATCCCCCCAAAATGGAGAATGTATTTGAAGCAATGTCGCAAATTAAAATTTTAAAAAGTTGTTCGCCTTAATACAGAATGACCCTGAATAATGTTCAGACTTAATTAAAACACTTTGATGTTAATAATTTAGCGCCAGCAGCGACATTCAACTTGTCACAATCACTGTTTAAAAAGAAGGGTGGCTGCATGACAAAATGGGAAAAATAAATTATTCACAGATATTTTTATGCATATTAAATCTTTCTCCATAAATATTAAGAGAGGTTTGGGAACAGAGATAACATTTGGTGCTCCAATATGGTGTTTCCTCCCATGCTTTGCTCTGCCCATCCTTCTGTCTTAAACACTTACTCACACACAAACATACACTTCATGTTCGTACTTAAGACTCGCTCAAAGCTGCGTGGCCACCAGCCAGTAACAAGCACCTTCTAATTCAGCTCTGGTGGCTAACAAGGGTTTCTATACTGGTGTGAGGAGGCTACTGAGGCTAGCATTTCTCCTCTAATTACACAACAGAGTGTCTTGCTGCTCTCTGGTGTTTCAGGCCTGAACAGAGCTCCCCCAAATTAGAGAGCAGGGTGACAGTAGTGCCGAGATGCATCGCAGTGCAGGGAAACAAGGAGCAGCAGTTACATGGCTGCTGATCCATTTATGGCCACTGAATATGCTTCCCGCATTTGGGTTTGAGATGAAAATATGCAGATAATTTGAGAGGGCTTGTGAGGGCTCGCACACACAGGCACGTGAAGATAATTATACATGAAGTGGTACAAAAATGATTTAAAAACGTACACAGCCTGATGCAAACAGATTCTCTCCCTCTGACAGATGTATAAAGATCACATTGAAATGATTTTTTTCCCCCATATTTGTCATCACAAGTGTGTCACTTCTATTATGTAAGAGTTATTCTGAGTGCCATGATAATGCATGAGAAGTCAGACAGTACAGAAGGATATTTCCCATTCACTTCTTCTTACTTTCATGCTGTATAAAAAAAAATAACATTGGGTCCTAAAAGTGAACACATAAAAAAAGTCTTTAAGAGGTAGTCACATGCTCAATTTAAAACAAAATCATCAATGCTAAGGAGGTTAAGTTAATAGTAATACTTAGAAAATGAGAAATGTTTGACTAAAATTATAATGAAGCACCTGGTCAAATGTTGGAGGTGAATTATAAACTAACAGCACCTAACTACTGGGTAAGTGCAACCACATTTTACTTGTCTTCAACTTCCATTCTTTCGCCTTTGTCCTTTCTTTTATTTTATAGCATTTTAACAGTTAAGACTTTCTTGAGACGGTGCGCCATTACACCCTTGACATATATTTGAACCAAACTGACCAAACACTTGGCTTTTAGTTGAAGGAACCAGCGTGATGCTAACTTCCTTGTCGGGCAACAAAAATGTCATTCCTGCATCTCACAGTTTCTTATAGTATTCACATCATAATGTTTATAGTGTTTTACATCGTTATTAGACTCTATTGGCCCTTTTCCATTAGCCCTCTACTCTACTCGCCTTGTGCTGCTTTTCCATTAGCCCCAGGTGCCTGCCCAACGGGGTGCAGTGTCGCTGAGCTGCTCTGTTGTGACGTCATTTTGAGCATGACACAACAATCTGTGGCTTTTTTGTCACAAACCGAGTACAAAAGGAAAGCAGAAGAAGGCTGCAGGTGGTAAGAAGAAATACCCCTTGAGAGGCACAGGAGAGTTTTGGAAGCTATACAGCAGAATGAAGCCGAGGACGAGAGCAATCAAGCTGCAAAGAAAAGACGTATGAGGGTAAGCTAACGGTAGCTACCGCTAGCATGCTAGGTCGTTGCACTCATGACTCATCAATGACGACATTAGATGTGTTCGAAATCGTCCACTCATTCACTCACTTACTATCCCCTATGTAGTGTAAATGAAATAGTGGACTACATAGGGAATGACCAAACGACATTTCGGACACTACACTGAAATTTTCGAAACGTTGTAGCGTCAGCTGATGACCCGATTATTCCTGTGACGGAAGTGGACGTGCCAAAATTCACGTAAACAAACCGGGTACCCAGGAGGATAAGTAGCAAATTTCGAAGCTGTTTACAGCCGCTAAAAGACGTAAAAGAGCTACGCTACAAACATGTCAAAGAAACTTAAACGTTTTTTTACATTTATGAATGAAAGCAGCACCTAACAGCCTTCCTTCTCTTCTTCTTCTATGGAAAAACACGACCGCATTGCATTGTGGTATACGGGAGTACAATATAGGGTACATCGTATGTACTCTCACTTTTGCTGTGTATTGTGGGTATTTTGTAGCGCACTATATAGTGAATGAAACTAACTACTGAGAATTCGAACAACACTACAAACTGGCGAATACACTATATAGTGCACTATATCCATGATAGTGAGCGATTTCGAACACAGCTATTGTCTGACCAATCAGTAGCTTGTAGTCGGTGATGTCATCTTTAAGTATCGACTCTGCTTGCTTGGAACCAGAGCGGAGTAGGTACTAAAACTAGCTTGTTTTAGGAGGTACCAGGCTAGTGGAAACACGCTGCAAATCGAGTAGGGCCGAGTAGAGTTGGACCAAGGCGTGCTAGTGGAAAAGGGCCATATGTTGGTACTTACTGTAAAACGCAAACAGAAATAATACATGAAACTGCAGTTCATCGGCTGGACAGGAGAGGCCCTCTCAAAAAATACAATTGACAACATTCAAAATTTTAATATTGCAGATTTCAAATATACAGTGAACTAACAAACATGCAATGAGCCATTTTGTAATAACTCCTTAAATAATGGAGGACATCCCTCCAGGAGCTTATTGTTCTTGCCTTTGCCTTTTTTATGGTAGGTGTCAGTGGCAGGGTGTGGATGTGTTAGCTTTAACACAGACAACTTAACTAGAAACTTAGCACCATCAGTGAGTGAATGGGAGCGTGAATGAGTGTAAATGGGTGGATATGACATGCAGTATAAAAGCATTTTGAGTAGTCAGGAGGACTAGAAAAGTGCTACACAAGCTCAGGTCCATTCAGCAAGAAAGCAAAGGTTCCATATTCTGGAGCCAAAATGGTTGTGGCTAAGATGCTCAAAATGTAAAATACCTGCAAATCATGGGTGATAATAAAGCACATTTTCTTTCTTTCCAAACCTATTTTCAATTTAGCCTTCGACATAAACACATTTGTAGATCCACCAACAGTTACTTCTCTGTCAGTGTGCTAAACAAGCCTGAGAACCAGATGTGATATCAGTTGGCAGATCAAATGAAGGATGGTGGTGGTGTCCCAATTGAGGGGTCAAACTGAAGTGGCTGTGTTTTTTCAACCTCACTGACCCTGGTCACTGGCCCTAGTCCCCCCGGAGGATTTCAGGGTGGACGGGGAGTCAAGACAAGCTAGGCTGTAGGTGCTTAAAGTGGGTGTCTTTGTTTGTCTTCCCAGCCATGAAACCCCCTCTCTGGTGACTGATGATTCAGGAGTCACAGTGGCAGCTTAAAATCTGGCACAAGAAAAGCTAGAATTACACCTTTAGCAAACACTTCAGTGCCCCGAGTTCAGAGAAAAGAAGAGGAATGAGGCTTTTGTTTACATCAGCTTAAATCTGTACATAGTCAAGAGCTGTTAGAAGTTATTTCCCCTAAATAGACACAAACATCATGACAGTATTATATGCTATGCTGTGACTAATCTTGAGAGGGGGGTCAGCGTACATTCTCCTCTTTAAGTCAGTACAATCAGTCAAATATTTGGGTAAGACCACATTTTAAAAGCATGTAAATATGTCGGTTACCAATGTTGGGGATAAGATGTAATAGGTAATGCTGGATGGCATTGTTTTTTGCCGTCCAGCTGAATTGGTGTGAGTGTGACATCACATGCAAATTGACAATGACTGGTCTTTAAGAAAAGTTGCGTACAAGATTTTAACCCTTTTTGGTTTTTTGGTTTTTGTCACAAGAAATGCACCTGAAGTTGTCCTGCTTTTAATTTTTAAAGTGTTATTGTGTTTAAAAAGAGTTCCAGAAGAACACAAATTAGCCCCACTGCAATAATTTATGATTATTTATTTTGATAAACCTAAAAGCACTCTAGAAGCACAGACCTCTGCTGAGGCAGTTTAGTTAGAATAACCTTCAAAAGCAAAGTTTTAGTAATAATGTTTTTATTACAGTTTGGACATTTATGTCCATTCATTATCTATAACCCTTTCAGGTTCACAGGGGCTTTAGCTGGTCCCAGCTGACACTGGTCGAGAGGCAGGTACACCCTGAACTGGTCACCTGCCAATCCCAGGGCCACATATAGAGACAGACAACCATTCAAGCTCACATTATCACCAAAGAGAAATTAAAAATCAGCCAATGAGGTTGGTTGGTGACTCTTAATGCTCTGACCTGTATTCAAGCTGCAGTAAAAAAAGGCCTGTTAGGTATGCACGCAATCCTCGCTGTGGAAATATCCAACTTTTGTTGAATTTTAGGATAAATTTAAAAGAACATCAACATAAAAATGTAAGTACAAATCATTGGAACAGCTGTGGTGTCTTTTCAATGAAACACTCAGTTACATGCACTCTGTTTGCTGTACACAAGGAGATGTCCTGATGCTGTGGACTTCTTTTCCTGTGCGTTGGAGACCTGTTAAACACACTTAAGGGTATAAAAAACTGATCAAAAATAGAATATAGACTCTTTAACATGGAGTGTACATGTTACTTCTTGCGCTCATGCTTTTTTTTTTCTTTTTCTTTGTTTTTGCATTAACACACTGACTTCATTCTTCAACACTACAGGTTGATGCTTAGTCCAGTTTAACTTGTGGCATCAGGACCACCCCATGTTCCATAAACATTGTTATTGTCTGTTTAAACTGCCTGTGTGTGTTCCTGTGTCTGCTTCTAACATAATGGACATGACGATGGACAGAGTGTGACCACTAAAAGACATTTTAACCATGTTTAGATGACAAGACACTGCAGTGTGTTGTTTCTATTGGATCTCAATATGTTTTACTTTAATGGGATTTAAGAAAAAGATGTGTTACTCTTAGTTTTTGCAAACTCAAGCTTAAGAATGCATGAGTAAGATCCCACTCAGGCTTTTAAAACGTGTTGCTGTGATGGACACTGGACAATGTAAACAGCACAGAGGCCAGAAAACCTTTTGAAGGCAGCTGGCATAAAGCTGTAAACATGAAGACCCCGGTTGTAGGCAGCCAGTCTAAACCTTG
Organism: Scarus forsteni; assembly: GCA_036419115.1. Classification (NCBI taxonomy): domain Eukaryota; kingdom Metazoa; phylum Chordata; class Actinopteri; order Labriformes; family Labridae; genus Scarus; species Scarus forsteni. The sequence goes on from JAZDUH010000342.1 coordinate 18,944,170, forward strand.
TTATCCCATAGTTAACTCTGTCAGTGAGAATGTTCAGACACCTAAACATGAAGACAGAGGAGTAGAGACTCCTGGGGTTAATAGGTTCTCCTAAAGTCCTGCATTGTGATAACACTGAAAGTGACTAGCACCTTGATACTAACACCATGTCTGATTGGTTTGCTAGTCATGATGCATGTAAACCAAACCTGCATAACACTTCAAGCTATTTCCCAGAAAGTGTGGTTTCCCAGAAAGATTGATGCTGGACACACATCTTACAAGTTCTCCAGCAATTCTAAAATCACACAGCCATTTCTTACATCACAATAAAATCACAAGATGTTTTTTGAAAAGGAGCATGCTCCTGTCCTCCTGGTTGTCACTTGTAAGGTAAATCAGTTGAAGCTGTTTTAAAGGAAACACATTTAAAGGGACTGTGAGGAGTTTCTAAAGAATTACAAAAAGTCTCACTTTTAGATATATGCCTGATCGAAATACGCACTTATTGATGAGTTTTATAGCATCAAAATAGGTTATCTATTTATGCTATTCCTTAGCCTTCCGGTCAGGTCGTACACAGCTGGACTGGCCCGGATACTCAACTTCGGGATCAAGACAATTAAAACTAGAGCAAATTTATATTATTCAGACACGTCATAGTGCACCCGCTGTAAGTAGCCATATATAGCCGGCTACAAAACTACGATAGGCCTACTAAGTTTTCCCAAATTTGCTTGTTGTCACACATCAAAAAATACCGCTACGTAACTAGAAAGAGATACATTACCTCGTCGCTTTGCATCCTGTAAGTTGTTGAAAAAATAAGTTGTAAAGCAATGCAGAGTTCTGAGGAAGGTCCGAGCTGCATCTTTAGCTCCATAACATAAACACGCTCTGGGTCACGTCTTGTGCTGCGTTCCAGTTGTAGTCAGAAGTCGGAATTTTGAGCTCCGAGTAGGAAACTGCAACAGGAACGTCCCCCAAAGTCAGAATGTCCTCCGGGGAACTCGGTGAAACCTTGCCTCCCCTGAGTTGACAATCGAAGATGGATTCCCCCAGTGTGAACAGTTATTTAGCTCCTGTAATAATCAATTTATTTGCACTTCTGACTGGGGTGTGTCGCTCTAGATCAGCTGTATACATCGTATTGTTAGACTTCTATTTACAAAAATGCTGCCATAGTGATAATCACGTTCTTCATGTGATATTTGTGAACAACAACGCAGGCATGCTAACAACAGCTAACAACAGCCTGGTAGATCGGCACGTTTTCCGACTTTGTAACTGGAATGCTGATAACTCTGAGATGATGTCACTCCCAGTTCCACGGTTACTGGAACGCAGCATTACGACAGTCGCCGCTCGGGCTCATGGGTAGCAGAGTCTTTTACGTTGCCGATAATAGATTCTCCTCACAGTCCCTTTAAAACTTACTATTTTAGAAGTTTTGCACACATGGTTGGGTCGCCTAAAATGGGATACAAACTATCACAGTTGTTTGTTTGTGGCCGACAAATGTCCAAAAACTATATTGACAGTATGAAGCTTGTTGCTGTGGATGGCTTTTTTCTTTGAATGATGTGTGCACAGCCATATTGGGGCAGATCTATGCTTTTTAAAGCAGAGGTGCCCAACCATCATAGGCTGTAGATCACTTAGTACCGAGCCGAAGAAATATAAAATTGATCAATTTAAATACCATTTAGTAAATAACAGAGATGAACAGTGTTTTAATTTAAAAGGTATTCTCACAATTCCACCTGTGTACCTTGACTGCAAAAACTATGCAAACAGGCCTCTGAATCTGTCTCGACTGAGCTTAACGAAAATTTACAACTTCAGAGGGACTCCAGGTTAAACTTTGTACTTAAACACCCTTTCACCTGTGCTCTGGATGTATTTAAAAATATATCTGATGGCACAATGTGTGAAATGGGAGAACAGTCAAGGCACATGAGTGAGCTCAACTTCATGGCACTCAGAATAACTCTTACATAATAGTAGTGATACACTTGTGACGACAAATATGAGAAAATAAATTATTTTAATGTGATCTTCTTTCTACATATGTCAGAGGAAGGGAATATGTTTGCATCAGGCTGTGATGCAAACAATTAAATTTGACTTCCAGCGATCTTTGCAGCTGATTAAAACAGAGAAACTGCTCTTGGCAGTCTTTTTATTTTGACTTTATAACAATGTTCATGGACAATGGCTGTGTTATGGTATACTGTGGAATACTATGGTCATACTCTGCACAGACTGTGTTTGTTTGCTTGTCACTGTTGTTGCCTATCTCGATGGTGTGAGGGGCATAATCTAAATTACATGGCGCATGGCATGGAGGGGCATGTCTGTCTATGTTTAGACAGACATGCCCCTGTTTAATGATGCCTGCTCTTTGTGCAGAGCCAGGCACAAAATGGAATGATCATGTTATTCATGTGTGTGTTTTTTGGACATTGCATCATCATACTAATCAGAGTGTCTGCTCTTATTCCCTTTAAATCTGTGTGCACCTGACCTTTATTCAAAGAACACACTCAGAACAATGTCTGATATATGTGAAAGATCAAAATAGAGTTTTTCCTTCAGTAAAGCATCCAAAGCATATCCAAAAGATGAGTCAGACAATTCCACATGAACATGAAAGGGAAAGCATTAGATGATAACACCCTGTTTTGTCATCTGTGAGCATGACTTTTTGTCCGATTGAAAAGTGTGAATTCAAATATTAGTAATGTAGCTCTGTGTTTCAAGAAATATCTTTATCATGTGTTGTTTCTTGCTTCTTGGAGTACAACACACGCCAGGGCGCACAGGAATAGCTCACAGAGGATTGTGCAAGAGGATTGTACACTGTCTGTCAGCCCAGCTCTCCTCCCATGATAAACTAAACTATTAACAATTGTTCTGGTATGATGTGGCAAAGATGTGCTGCTGTGCATTCCATGTGATTGAAAAAAGCTCACTAACTTGTGTATTTTGACCTTGTGGATGTTCGTCAGTGTCTCATGCATGCTCAAAACAGCAGAGCAAATAGCCCCAGTGACTTTTGGCTAAAGACCAGGTATAAGGAGGTTTCAAGTATAGTCATGCCCCGTGCCCTAAGTTAGGAGCACACCGGCTTTAAGTCTGACCACTCCTCATTTTCTGACAAACCACCCCTGGGCAGAAATGGGAGTGTATGGTCAATTGTAATTTTGACAGCACGGGCCACAGCACATAGATGACATGTGATGTATGTCAGTCCACTACATCAGGGGAAAATGAGGGAAGACACTTGCACTTCACATCAGAACACTTTGCAATGGGCATTTTCAATAGGTCTCAAAATATGCAAACTTTACAACTCATCACTCTCCTTTCGGAGGATGAAACACCTCAGGGTGCAAACAAGATGACACTTATATTTACAATTCAAACAACATCAGTGCTGTCAATTTCGTCAGGTGGAGAATGGGAGAAACCTCTATGCCGCACGACAAAACACTTTGTTCCAGGCATACCACAGGGCCAAATGTCTTTTGATATAAGAGCCATCAGATTACAATATTTTATGAGTCTATTTTGTCTTTTAAAGTCCATTGTTGAACTCAGGGATTTGCAGAATGAAATGTAAGGTAGCAGAGATGAATGTATATTGAATTGGTGCATGTTATATCACTTGAGAGCAATCTGACTTTTATGAAGGTGTGCAACAAGTATCTCCCTACTTGGTCCCTGCATTGTAAAATGATGCAATTTTGTCTGGAGAAAGATGTTATTAAATTTTATTTATAATGTTATATCTGCTACACTGATTTTCACAGCACACTCCATCCAACTTTAAACCTCTGGGTGAGTCCACATGAAGTATAAGATAGCAAAAATGTTGTGTGACATTATTCTGTTTTTCCAGCCATGTCACACTTGCAAGCTAATAAACACTTCAGAATAGTCAGCATTTCTACTCAAGGAATGTTTGGCTCAAACAGCGTTTGCCATACAGAGGTGTCTTAGATTCACTGATACACATTCATTGATACGACACTGAACACTTTTCCATTATGCTGCTTGTATCGGAATAACAGTTAGCTGAAATGAGCAGGTTCATTTTAATCTTTATTTTAAAAGTCTCCAAGAGCCTTTTATTCAGCTTCTCATTTATGGTTTTTGGCAGAGAGAAAGGGCCCCGGGCCCGCACAAGGCTGTTAACTCCCAATAACATGTTTTGGAAAAGTATGAACTGGTGAGTGAATTATCACTCTGAAAGAAATCACTCATAGAAAGTTGTTTTTCTCAACGGGCACACCCTTCACACTGTTGTATCTTCATCAACGGCTGAAAGATCATTTTTTCCTTTTTGATCGGCTCAGATGTGAATAATCCACATCGCTAAAGCTTTATTGGGGGGGGAGTCTAGGGGGCTCTTTGGCCCATAACCTTTAACCTAAAATACAAAGTGTAATTTTGCACAAAGTTTGCTGATAGTCCTTCAGAGTGTTATTGTTACTTTTAGTTAACATGGGGCAGAAGTCAGCTAACTTTTTGTTTTTCTTTGATAAAAACAGTTGGTGCTATATTTTGTTGATCCCTGCCTCAGAGGGCTTCATTATTGGCTATCCTATTCAGTATGACACTGAGGTTGTGCTTGAGTGGGCTCTGTTCTCCCCACACATCAGTGTTTGGATAATACGAGGGATGCAGGATATTATTAAAACATTATCTTATCAGTAGATATTGGCCCATGGAAGTACATTTGGCATTTTAGTCTTTGCAGATACATATCTGGGAGCCTAGTACCTGGCCCCAGATAAGCTGAAGAGAACTGATTGATAAATCTAAATCTGACTCTTGTTAATAATTGTCATTTTTAGAACAAATGATCATAATTTAATCTATTCTGGCTACCAATGATTGTGATGGTCCCAGCACCAAAGTATTAATGATATATATCACCTGTCTTATCCAGAAGAGTTACATGTAAGGGCAGAACATCTAAAGCTTTAATGGTGTGGTTTGTAGAAGTTGGCAGCATTTTGCCAAGCAGAGACGATGAAGAAAAGATATAATGTTTTGTTTTATATGAAAAGTCAGCCAAAAAGGTGTACAGTCATCCCCATAAAACTTAAATTTTCTTTTCTTAAGTTAGAAAAAGCTTTTGATATTTATGTACCACGGGTATCCCCTTTGTGGAGGCTGACATAACAATCTGCCATGTTGTCTACTTGTGAGACAAGAGCCAAATGCAATTTTGCTTGATTTTTGCTTGCTTGTGTTACGAAAAGTTTACAAAACCTATAATCATCATCTAACTGACCCATAATCTATAAAAACCTCACCACATAACTGCTATAAATGACGCCCTGTGTACAACCATTTTTGGTCTTCACTGGATCCCGTTGCTTACTGATGTGATGTTTTATTAACAGATAGGCTCATTCCAAAATCTGAATGCTAGACGTCGCTAAAATGCCAGTTTAAACACACTGCACCTTTCAAGCTCAGAAGAAAACACCAACTTAATATTACACATGTACAGGTACATCTCAAAAATTAGAATATCATGAAAAAGTTCAATATTTTTCATCACTCATTACAAAATGTGAAACCCATTATTATAAAGATTCATATCTCTATATAGATAGAGTGAAACATTTCAAACATTTATTGCTTGAAATTTTGGTAATTCTGAAATGAGTGATAAAAAATATTGAACTTTTTCATGATATTTTAATTTTTTGAGATGTACCTGTAAAGTACTTTCAGGAAAACATGGTTATTTCGATGTTTTTAGTGGCACTCATTCAACATTATGTTTTCCAAAGAGGTTATGATTTTGCCAGCATTTGTTAGTTAGTTTGTTATTAGTTTGTAAATTAAAAAGTCATAAATTGATTGAAATAATAAGGGAATGTTGGTCATTGCACAAGGAAGAGGTGATAAGATTTGTTAACATTTCAAGATATGGCAGTTATTAATTCAAAAAGTTCTCCAAAGATCCCACCCTGTGTGTGGATCCAGGATTTTTTTGTTAGAAGTGCTAGATAGAGCAGTTTCTACAGTTTTGACCATAACTTGCACCACAATGGTCTTGGCGAAGATTTTTGTTTGTAAGTAAACTGCACACTTGTGTAAAAAATGAATGCTAAAGCATTAGATGATAAAAAAACATCATTGAAAGAAAGGAACCATCCACAGGCAAAAATGACCATGAGGCCAACAGACCTTTTACCCTCTGAAATTGTATCAATCTGTCTTTTAATTAGTGTAGATGCTGTTGCATTTTACCAAGAATCCCTTAAAGTTCATACAGAAATATGTGTATATGTTCATTAATATGAGGGCAATCAGCCAGAGTGTTGACCTTGTACCTCTATTATCTTCACAGATTATCAAGGATCAAGTGTGGTCATTTGTGCAAAGTTTGAAGAAATTCTCTCAGTGTGTTTTTGGGATGTCGCGTTCTCAAGAATGATCTAGCCAGAAAGATAGCCAGAAAAGCAAATATGAACCCTAACTGCAATGAAGTTGAGACTTTGTGTAAAATATGATTTGAAAGTCCTTTTACCCTATATTTAATTGAAAATACTAAAACGACTACAAAGGTATGAAGTTAATCAGTTATAACATCAGTCATTTTGCCTTTGTACCATTTCCAATTGCATATAGACCAAAAAAGAAATTTTACATCTTTGTGTTCTGTTTTTTTATTTTACACAGCATCCCAGCTTCATTAAGATTGGGGTTTATATACATTCAGACTGATTTATAAACAACATTACAGACTGTTGATCCAGATCATAGATATTTTATCCAAGGCTGTTTTAAGAGTATGTCATTTTTAATGCAACAGTAGCTCTGTCTTTAACAGAAGTAGCACCTTCTTTTTCACCTCTATTTTCACCTCCAGTGTGCATCACCCCTCCATCTATAGTTGTCAAAGTGTCGAGGCCTTTCGACAGCTCCAGATCTCACCCAACATACATTTGTCCAAGTTCACTCTCTGACAAAAAAACAGCAAAGCAAATCTCAGCACCAAACTTCTGGGTCTCATAAAAAGCAGGATTCATGAGAGGAAGTTCTGGGTTAGCCAGGGGTAGGATGTTGGTTTGTGTGCTGTAAAGTCCGTGGTGGAGAACAGCTGTCAAGTGCTAATTTCATACAGCTTTAGAGTTATTCATCCTCCCTGTAAAACACAACAAGCGATTAACAAGTCATCACTGGTTAGGTTACACACAAGATATTTTCAACAAATGCATTAAGAGCTGAAGTCATCATAATTAAGCAACTAGAAAGATAATGTGACGTGATGTGGCGACAATAAAAAGCAAATCAATGACAGCTGATATTTCTCACCCCACTTTAACCCAATATAGGAATGTATAACCATTTGGTAAGGGAAGTTGCTAGAGCCTGTTGACACACACTACTCAAGCCCAACTTTGCTCGTAACTGGTTGGACCCCTTATGGCCCTCAAAATGCATTAAATCTTCATTGCAAAGATTTATCAAGCTGCTGGAAACAATTCCCAGAGAGATGATCTATACTGAGTTGAAACATAATGCAAATGTCAATCTCTGTAAACCCTAGAGATAGTTTCCTGTCCACATGGAGACACCTACAACTGTATTTTTGAAAATTTTCCCTTTGGCAGGAGTTGGCACTTTTCAAATGTGTGTTCTCAGTTACCTAAAATAACCCTGACTTGTGGACAGAAGGCCAGAACACTCAGAAAACTGTTCTCAAAAGTATTTGCCAATGTGTGGACAGAGCTTTGAAGGAGGGGTGTCCAAAATCATTTTACCAAGAGCCAGGCATGGCAAACTGTAAGAATGAGGGGGAAAGATGCTAGTGAACAATACCTGGAGACCCTCATTCCTTGTAGGCAACTCAGGTTAGAATATCCTTCCTTATTGTAAATGCTTCTGGGAAAAAAAACAACCTCGTCACTCCTAAAAATATTTTGGGGTGGCAAAGCAGATTTGAGGGGTTCTTGACTGATTCATGCTATCATTAAAGTGGCCATGGTCAAGATGTGAATGAACCTGTGCACCAGTGAGAAGATGCAGATGGTTCATCCCAACTTTCCGACTCCAAACAAGAGAAAACTGCACAAAGCTGACAAACTTTAGGAGCTTCATGTGTGGAAATGATTGAGGGGGATTATATTCTTTTTAAATCAAACCCAGAGATGGAGAAGACTGTGGAGCAAATGAATTTCAATAATGCTACTTCTAAGTGCTGTGATCAATTTGCCTTTATTCACCAGTAAGGTGTAAGCTTTTCATTCTGTTATGGGTCAAATGTCCATTACTTTTGGAACTTACTGCATGCCAACTTGAAGTGGACTGCAGGCCATAGTTTGTATCCCCTGTCTTACTTTGTTATAGGTGTTGGGACCTCATGTCAAACATCTAACCTTTGCCCTCTATTTCCCTCAGTGACAATCAACATCATAAATCTGATCAGACCATAAAACTCAACATTTAGGGAAACACCATCACCTAAACATTCCCTACACAGGTTAAAGCTAGGCAGAGTGCATGTGCCCCCTGCCTCATAACCCTACATGTAAACACAAATAGATCACACCAGATGCCTCATTTAATGACTAGTGTGTGTGGCTACTTCTCAACCAGATGTGGAGACCACAGCAGCCTCATGCTAAGCCTGTGAGGGCTTCACCAATCCTATTCAGCCACAGTTAAAGATCAGTGGTGAGTGGAGCTGACCAACCCTGACAGCTGTGGCTCACCAACAGTCTGTTTGATGTTGGCAAAATCTGCTGTAAATACTGAGGGTGCATCTGAAGGACTCTTAAGCTGTGCCTACGGGTGTCTTGCTTGATTTTTTTACTCGTCTTTGTCCTTTCCACCACAGACCATTGAAAACACCTAAGGACATGGGTCTCTGCAAGGGTCACAGTCTGTGATGTCGTCCTGGTCACTGTTAACTCGTCCTACTGAGTGGCTGCCATGCCATACCGTCAGGCTAAATTATTACCCACGTATATTTTAAACTTGGGCAAGGGGGAGAAATTTGTGTAGTTTGCGAAGCCATCCCATAACTGAGCTTCAGGAAGCAATAACAGCACCTTTAGCTGTATTTGCTGGGAAATATTTCTTTTGTATGTTGCCATACAGGTTGGCAGATTTTGAGAGGATGTCTGCATGTGAAGTTTTTTTTAATTATTTTATTTAACAAATTGAACTGGCTGGCAGCTGTATTGAGGAGTAAGAGCGCCACATGTAGCCCTTGGGCTGCCAATTCCCCATCTCTGCATTAAAAGGATATACCAGCATTTTGTTTTTTGTTTTCGTGTCTTGCCTCACTCCTAACAAGCAGACACCATTCTTTTGACCGTGCATGCAGTACCAAGGAATAAATGGGCAGAACTTGCCCACTGCTAAGTAGCTTAGCTCAAACACTGGGAGTCAGTAGGTACTGCTAGACTGCCTTTGCCTACAGTCATCAGATAAACTCTTCAGCAACCCTGTGTGCTTGCTCTGATTCATTTTTTTTCCATGTTATGCTGTTATCTCCTGCTGCCATCGTGTTACCTTCTTCTACTAGGGAACAGAAGCTTTGTTTTGTTGACCTATTTTCAAGCACATCTGCAAAGGTATGTGCATATGCCGTGCAACTTAGTTTTGCATTCACTGCTTTCAAAAATTACATAAATTGTTTAACCCAAGTAAAAAAATAGATAACCTAACAAAATGCTTTTAAAAAACAAGTCGCAAAAGCTTGTCATGAACTAAGGAGTGAGGCAAGACAGAAAAACAAAAAAAAAAATGTAGGCGTATTCCTTTTAAGGGATACGAAAAAAAATACAACCTTTATTTTAGAAGCATATAGAAAAACTTGAAATCTACAGGAGAAAAAGCCCTCACATAAAAACAAATGTTATAAATATTATGCTGTATGCAGCAACAGCTAAAATCACTTAGTCAGACACACCGGATGGACCATTCAATACATTTCAATGTCCAATCAGATAATGCAGTAGGTGGGTGGTACTGCTGCAGTGTATAGCAAGCCATTTGTAGAACAAGCTTTCCCAAAACATGTTGGAAGTGAAGCTAGAAACTTCCTTTCTGTCGAGAAGTGCTTTCATTGTTGTCCTTAGTTTTACATTTAATAAAGAAATGCAGTCCAGATCTGGTAAAATTGCTACTTAACCTCCCACCTCTTTCTGCTCTCTAGGACATTGATCGGGCCGTGCTGATTTGGACCACACACAGTCATTGTAGAATGGACCTGCAAGATGGATCTGCCTGATTAGACAATGACAATTAGACAATGAATCAAGCAGATCTAACTGCACCATAACGTCAGAAATCACCAGATAAAAGTGACAAAAAAAGCCCCACAGCATTTTCAACCTTTGCCTGATTGTACAAATCAACCATGTTTAGGGTTGGGAAGCCATATCTCTTACCCAGCCTCAATTTAAATAAAGGAATTGGGGTGTGTACTTGCTTCTTGTCTTAAAAAGCTTTTCATAAAGATTAATTGCTTTGGATCAAGCTCTTTGTCAGCCAGATACTGAGCTTTATTCTAGTCTCTTCATTACTTGCAGAATGAATAAATGAGGAGAGAGAAAGAGGGAGAGACTAAGTCCTTTGAAAGGACTCAAGTGGCTCTGAACCTTCTAAGCTAAATTCATCCTGTCGTTTGGTGGAAAGTGAAGTCGTGATGCGATTTGCCAAAGTTCTTGTAGGGCATGAGGCCATCAATAAAGCTGACAGGTCTTTGATCAAGTGGTTTGCCATGATTTGTTTCTGATTAATGTGGAATTTGGATCTGTTACTCATGTGGATCCATGCCCCCCTTTAAAACCAACACATAATCAAGCACATGTACTCATCCTTAGCCCTATAATTTTGCCATTTAACAGTCACACAGTGCGGACGGGCTAGATGTGAGGGACGCCAGAGAGACACAAATCTGAGCACTGCAGTGATAACAGCCTGTATTCATTGGAGAAGAAGTCAGTTTGGTCTTCCTGGAATCTCTGCTTCAACTGTTTGACAACTATTTCATCAATGAAGTTATGACGTTAGGTAACTAAAAATCAGACTACAATGATTTGCAAATCCTATATTCAATTTATCACACTACAGAGAACATATGAAATGTTCAAAATAATACAATTTGAAGTGTTTTGCAAATATTTACTAATTTTGCATTTGATGCCTTCATCTCTTTTCAAAAAAACTGAGACAGGGTCATGTTCACCATTGTGTTTTATCACCTTTCCTATAACAATACATTATAAGTTTTTGGGAACCGAAGTCTGACTTCAGTTGCTCAACAGTCCAGGGTCTCTGTTCTGTTTTGTGCCTTACATTTTCAATATGAGACAGGTCTGGGCTGCAAGCAGACCAGTCTACTGTCTGTTCTCATTTATGATGAAGCCACACTGTTTAACATGTCTAGAACATTTGCAGTTATCTTGCTGAAATAAGCAGGAATGTCCCTGAAAAGGTTGGTTGAATGGTAATACATGTTACTCCAAGACCTGTCATTCACAAATAAAGCTGAAGCTCTACCATGCAAAGCAAGAATCATGTGTCAACAACATCCAGAAACGTTGCCTGCTTCTCTGGGCCGGAGTTCATTTGAGATGGACTGATGCAAAGTGGAAAAGTTTGCTGAGGTCCAGAGAGTCCATATTTCAGATTATTATGAGAAATCATGGACTATGTCTTACGTTCCATTAACCTCGGAACTGGGAGTGACGTCTTCTCCGACTTATCAGCATTCCAGTTACAAAGTCGTAAAAAAACATTCCTAGTATACCAGGCTTTTGTTTAGCTGTTGTTCGGAAACTCCGACTTTCGATTACAACTGGAACGCACCATAAAGAGGAAATGGATCATACAGATTGTTAACTGGGCAAAGCTCAAAAGTCAGCATCTGTGATTGTATGGGTGTGTTATTACACATGGCAGGGGTAACTTGCACATTTCTAAAGGCACCTTTGATGCTAAAGGGTACAAACAGATTTGGAGTAACATATACTGCCAGGCAAGTAACGTCTATTTCAAGGCTGTACCTGCTTACTCCAGCAAGACATTGCTATGGTGCGGCCCTGGCTTTTTTTTTTTTCAAAAGCTGTTCTGATGGCATATCCATTCTTTCCACCTGTTTGACCAGTGTAATGGCAATGTGAACTGGTGATGGCAGGCTGTTTGGTAATTCTTTATTTGTTTGTATTTCAACTTGAGTCATAAAAGATAATTTTAATCATATCCTGCTATTAAAGACTGTGATGGTCCTGAGTAATTGCCATATTGGTGGGATTTGGACCATTATTGACCTTTTGTTTGTTTTTGAAGTTTGACCCCATCTTGGGGCAATATGTTGTCATGGTACTGCTGATACCTTTTGTTCCAGGGCAGGTGGGGCCTACCTGAAAGACACCCCCCCAAACTGATTGATGAGCAGCTGCAGCTGGCTGGATGTTATTAAGCCATGCTGCATCTCAGTTGTTTGGAAGTGCAAGTTAACTATGTTGACCACCCTTAATGCTGTGACCTAAATTAGTAGGTCATAGCAAACTTTATGTGTGTACTCTTGTAGATTTCAACAACTGTTATAGCCAAGGCTATCACAGAGCAAGCAGCCTGGGTCATTTGTCAACATGGCCACTTGTGAAACAATAACACCAGATGCCATTCAAAACTTTGTGTTGGCAAATTAGATTGATAGTAGGGGAACAACAAATAGTCAGTGTTGGCATGTTAATAGTGTCGTCAGCAACAGTTTAAGACAAGTAAAACAACATTCACAACAACATATGTAAACCGCAGTGAGAATGTTTCATAGTAAGATGACCCCGCAGAGAGGGTGATGTGGAGTGTGAGGTTACAGGCCTTGTTTTCCCCTTTCAGAGCCATCCAAAACTACATTTTCAGACATATTCACCCTGGCCGGAGTTTTCCAGAAAGTGTGTTAACAGTGACCTAAAGTACTGAATATTTGTGGATAAAGGGGCAAAATGCACAGAAAAGTTCAATCTTTACATTACTTGCATTAGTGTGTACATAACCTCAGCATTGTTAGTAACATAACGCGTATTGAGTATTGTTACATGGAAAGATGATCTAGTACCATGGCTTTTGTTTTCAGCTTTTTTGGAATGTGTTGCATCCATTGGATTTTAAATTGTAACAAAAAAAAAAAAATCATCAGTCTGAAAATTAACTATATTGTCTTCAAAAAAGAGAATTTGGGTTTGTACACAATGAGGACAGTGTTGGTTGTTCCATCTTACACAATGTGGCTGCTGTTGTGACAAGAATAAAACACATTGAAGTTTCTAGGTCATAAAGTATTGATTTCAGTCAGTATACAG